>JAVXUO010000581.1:150000-410772 GCA_033065855.1 Escallonia rubra | reverse complement strand
CCCCCCCCCCCCCCCCCCCCAACCCCAAAACCAATCCCTTTAGAACTGAAAAACCATGATGCATTCAATGGTGCACGTTATCACTTATATAAGGATTGAAGAGGGGACTAACCCTAATAAGGTTCCAACTATATTGGCTCAACTATTAAAAGCCCACAATACATTAATAGGTCCTACACTTATACCATACCATTCAACACTGAATAACACGAATGAACATTAGCCCAAATATTTGGTTAAATGTTATGTATCAGAATCAAACGTCCAGCCAGTTTTAGAAAATCCAATATTTTACAAGTGCTGGCAATCGACAATTGAGACAACATTACTTGTATATTATGTCTGCAAATAGTTTAACTTAAAAGCAACTCCCGGGGAGACAAACTTTAGTAGCCATATTGTTTAACTTAAAAGCAACTACTAGGGAAACAAACTTTAGTGCCATACACATTCATGAACAGATAATTGCATCTCAGTACGGAACCCCGTCTAATAACATATCAACATCGAACCAAAGTGGCAAATGTGTTAAGCACACTACTTTTTGTGATAACAAATACTAATATCTTTATAGATGTGGACTCACAATGTGGTAACTGTGCTACGGAAATATGCACAAGTGATCGAAAAAATTTAGATTTCATGCCAATTTCACATTCAGTCCTCTGTAAGGTCAAGACGACATTTTATGGGATCAAACTTGTTATAACAATTTTGAAAGAAAATCACTTCTTAAAGACGCCTCTATGCTTCAAAATTGAAGCTTTATTCTTAATGAGATCTAAATCATAAACAAAACTAACCGCATGTCTCATATATATAAAAAAAATTAAAAACATGTTTGGCATAATAATATCCGCATACACAGATTATCTTTGTTGACTTCAAATTTGCAATAGGCAAACAAAGCTGAATCCGAGTATCCAATTATATGAAAATACCCATAAGTTCTACATGTCGAGCAAAGTCAACCGGCTTACTCCCCCGGGTTAGTTGATCTTTTTTTTTTTGGTACGGAAGCATAAATTCAAAGATTATGAAATCGATCCATGAATGACTAATTCATCCAATTCTATGACTTATAGAAATCTTCATTGGAGGGGAGTCTACCACTTGCGGGCCTATATCATAATCACGATTGCTCTTTGTCAGGTTGTCAGCATATATATCTATTCATTTCACGACAGATGAAAACCAGTTGGCAATCCCATTGATGATGTAGAAACACGTGGATGTTGGTGAAGATAATGCCCTCTGCATCAAAATTCGATTCTTTTGGTAAAGCTTCGATAGCTTCAAGGGCATTTATCTCGATGATAGTTTTTTTCTAAATTCATGGCTCCAAACAATTTCTAGCCCATGCCAGATAGCCTAACTCTCTGCATGTCAACTACTACACTACCTAAGTGAACGCATAAATCCAAACATCCACCTTCCACAAAAATCCCTACCCAGACCGCCAATAACTGTTGTACCAGTGCCTGCATGAGCTGCTCTATTGACATTTACTTTTATCCAACCCAAATTAGGTGGTGAGCAAGTATTAAGATTACTGTCCCTTGAGGAAGATATGTGGGTTTCCATAAAAGAACAAGTTTCACACACGGCTTGTTAATTATCTATATTATGTTGGCCATAAAAAGTTTCAGACCATCAGCACATTCGTTCTTTAAAACCATATTGTGTGTATTACAGAGGAAATGAACGACCGCATTCCTCCAAACCATACTTTGTGTATTACTTCAAAAAAAAATGGAATGAGTATTCTTTACATTTCGATCTCTCCATTTTGTTCCATCCCTTGCGATATATGCCCTTTAGTATTTTGGCTTAATCAGGTGTCTCCATACATATTTTGCATGATAGGAATCTCGCACCTCATGAATAATGTTTCAGATGTGGAAGAACAAATAGCTTTGTTGCTATCTTCACCTAAACATCGCTTCACTTTGAGTTCATTAGTCAGTAATATCTTGTGATGGACAAGTCAGGCAGAATGCTTAGCTCCCAGATGGCCATCATCTTTCCGAGAAGTCTTTTATTCAAGACCTATTGGCTCATTAGTATCAGCAACGAGTAGGCAGCCATCTAAGTCTATCTAGCTTAGCCTCATCATCTTGAATGATTGTTGAAGCGAGCCTATTTTTAATGTCTTGTGGTATCAGATTTGAAGAAGTCGACCCGAAAATCCTCAGCTCCATCATCCCGAACTCCCAAAGCATTAACTTACCACATGAAAACACATTAGACCCTGCTTACTGACAGAAATAATCTAAACTCAACCGCAACTTCCAAAATATAATAAAGCTTCTAGATGGACACTAAGTCAAATTCTTCAAAATATACGGTCTAAGAAAATTTTAGCTTAAGCTAGTTTTATACAACTTAAAACTTCCAAAAACTCAAACTTATGATCTTTACAAAACAATTAAGTGTCAACCCACACAAGGGTCTTACTATACAATAATGGTGGGCACTCCAACACCTTGCACAGGCTCTAACCCATCCCCAAAAAGTCTACAATTGATCGTTACCTGCAGAAGGAAATCAAATGAGGGTAAGGTCACTCAAAGAACAATCAAAGGATTTGCCAAACGATTGCAGAGTCAATTTGATGATGGTTTTCCAAAACATTTCAAACAATCATAAACAGTTTGATAACAAATCATAAACGGTTTGATAACAACAGGAGGAAGAGTTTCACCTTAATCCTCTTCGATCAGATACCAAAACGATCATTTGAATATCATTTACAAAGCCATCATTTTAAAATGCAATGATGATTTTCCAAAGGATTTCAAAATGAGTACAGACACTTCAAAGACAATATACGGAAGGGTTTCAGATAATCACAAACAGTTTGATAAAAATATAGGAAGAGTTTCAACTCAATCTCCTTCAATTAGATATCAAGACATTCATTTTCAATCATTTCCAAAACAATCATTGTAAGATACAATGTAAACATATTTAGAAAATATTGACCATGGGCAGTGGCAATGCACAATACAGAGTACACATGCATGATGTACAATAACTTTTCCTTTTCATCAAGGTACTAGCCCTGCATAATTATGCAGGAATAGACCATCCTTATAACGCCTCCCCAAGAACAGATTATGAGGTCAATATACAAAAACATCAATCACTGAATCAACAAGTAATTCAATGCTTGACATACGATAAAAAATGAGCATTAACATGAATTTAAATAACTGATATCAATCAGGGTTTCAATGACAATTAAACATGCGGATAACAATTTATCACTCAGAGTTCAAGAGTAGCCATAAACAAATAGAAAGAACAAATACGAACAGTTATCGAATTTGCTCAGCATGCAATAAAAGGCGAGCATCGATAAGAATTCCAAATAATTGATTTAGGTTCAATATTAGGGTTTCCTTGGCAATAACATTCTGATATCAATGCATATCTCAGAGTTCGACAATAGCCATAAGCAAAATGAAATAATACTTGTGAACGCAAGTTGATGAACTTATAGTTCGCATAAAAACCCTTACTTAGGTAGATCCGAAGCTACGCTAATCTAATCAGAAAGTCTTCTGTTTTAACCTAAAAAGAACAATCAAGTAGTCAGAATACAATCTACATAATGATATTATAAACTCAAGACTGGCTCACGTATACTCTCAGAATGAACCCTTCATCGGATATGTAAAATTACCAAAATACCCATCATGTGTAGAATTACTAAAAGCACACCTCTCATACTTAAATTACCAGAACAACCTTTTGGTAAATAAAATCACTAAAATAACCCTACCATATGTGAATTTACCAAAAAGTTACCGTTTATAGGTTAAATTACCAAAATACCCCTTTGGAAGGCAAATTACCAGAATACCCCTGGTGACTCTCGCACCGAAAAAATCTCAAAAACACTTTAAAACACTATTTCAAGTACCATAAATTATTTTTGGGGTAAAAAGTATTTCAGGAAATTTTCGCTGGAAAATCTCAAATTGGTGTCCGGATCAAGCGCTGAGAAGCCGATTCTACTAAAAATAACTATCGACCTGGGAATGACATGAAATTTTAAAAAATAAAACACCTCAGTAAAACAAGGTTCTCCTTAATTAAAGTTTTAAAATAAAAATAATTTGATTTGCCGTATTAAATAATTCAAGAATTTCTTTTAATAGCTTAGCATTCTTCGCAGACACCAAAAAATCCTAAAAATTTCCACAACGTAAATCTTGTAAAAATAATATAAGTTTTTTTTTATACTTTGTCATATTCTGCACCTAACTATTTTTAAAAATTTGCATAAAACTATCTAACATAACCCCCCCCCCCCCCCCTCCCTTTCAACCCGCTAGTGACAATTACAGTCACTATTCAAATCAAAACACCCTGAACACACACACTCTCTCTTCTTTCTCATATTGTCGAGACACTTATTGCTACTCATGAGTACATGTACCCATACCTAAAACACACACTTTAACACCCTCATACACACATATTACACACGCATATTCACACACCTGAAACACGCACTCAATGTCATGCAAACACACACACCATCACACACTCAAACAAACACATACCCCTCGGCAACCCATTGAAAAACACACACAATTCACCATGTTTCCCTCCTACACACACTTACACACATTATAGCCAATTTACACATATACCCACACATATACACACGGCAGACATAAACACACACAGCAAACTCACACGATGCACCCATGCACGGCACACACCCACAGCCCATCTCCCCTACCCCTACCCCACACACACACTCAATACACACACAAAAATGCTGAAAAGACACATATATACCCTCGCTCACTCACGACGTATCACTCACCCACACTGCCTAATCTAACCCATACACACTGAAAATCACACACTAACACACATTAAAACACATACTAAGCAATTTAAAAAATTACCATACAGAAATTTCTCTCTCTCTCTGTCTTACCTGATCTCCTCTCTATACTTTTTTGTTTTTCTTTCTTCTATTTTCTTTTTTCTGTTTTATTTCTATTTTATATTTTGGTTTTATTTTCTTTAATCTCCCAAACATTTAAATAATTGATTAATTAGTTTATATTTTAAGTGATTAGTCACCAAATAAACAAGAAGGAGGTGGCATCCTTTCAAGACAAGTTTTTTCTAAAATTTGACACCTATCATGCCACTTTTCATAATTTACAAAATAGCCCCAAGGGTTTCCCATATTTATACAAAATGACTCCAAAAGTTTTTAAAATTATATTTTGACCCCAAAATCATTTTAACATTTCATTCTCTACTAATTCTTGAGCATCGCTCAAAATTATCACCCGTTTATTTTTTGGAGCACATATGATTATCTTGAACAGCTCAGAGAAGTACGGGGTATTAAAGAAATACACCATTTCTAATCATCAATGTCCTTGTTCCAAAATGCGCTTTGGCTGACTATGCATGTCTGTATCTACGGTATGTGCGCTTTGGCTGACTATGCATGTCTGTATCTACGTTATGTGTGCTTAGTACAATCGACAACTCCCCGACTAACAAGATGTCCAGCCAATTTTTTTGTCCCACCATTTCTAATTTTCCAACCGATGCCTCGTTCTACTAACCTTGTTCCTTTAAGAGTACAACACCAAGCGTATGAAGAATAATATTTGGGAGCACTCCAAGTACTTCTGCAATTATTCTTGTATATACTCCTCACAACCTTGACCCATGGTGCCGATTCATTGGGTAATATCTTCCATCCAAACTTAGCTAGAGTAGTTTGGTTAGCCTCTCACTTCTTGTGAATTCATAGTCCACCATTCTATTTCCCTTTAGACACAAAATCCCAGCTCATAAGATATATCTTTCTCCTTACTTATTTGCCTCCCTCAAGAAGTGTTTGTTGCATCAGTCAACTGTAGTGCATATAGATTCTGTAACCTTCGTTGTCTGCATAAAATAGGTTAGAATAGAGGGTGTCACTGGCTTGATAAGTGTCTCCTAGCAAGATACAAGGTAGATGCTTTACAGCTAGACAGTCTTTGTTGCACTTTCTCTAATATAGTTATAAGTGCTTCTTCGATTGTAGCGATAGAAACCCAGGTATTTTCCAAAACTCTGGTAAGTGGATTGACATGTTAGTGATAGTGCTCGGGCCTTACAATATAATTGAGTACATCATGTGAAAAGTATAACTTTGACTTTTAAGTTCACATCTTATGTGAAATGTACAAATTTGTCTTGGTTAGTGGATCTACTAGCATGTTATATGTCTCAATTTTTTTCATCAAACCCATCACCATGTTTAGATTTGTAAAGATAATCTATCTTTAATTTCTTTATCAAAGGACAACAAATATTCTATCGGTGAAAAGTATGCAGAGCTGAAAATCTACAAGGTTAGAGAATGACCCGAAATAAACTTTCTCAGCCATTTGGCTCATACCTAAGCCTCCAAAGAAGCTATTATCTCTCAGACTGCATAGTGGAAGAAGAGACGTGACTATTTAACACTTTTTCCGAAGATTGGTCTATCTGCGAGAAAGAATACATACCTTTTAGTGGATTCTCCATCATTCACGTAACCACAAAATCTGAATCTGTGTAGCAAATTACCTCGACAACATCAATCCTTTTATACACAAACATGTGGTGTTTGGTATTCTGCAAATATCACATCATCTTTTTTAAAGCCACCCAATAAGCATTACCTGGAGGATTAGCTTAGTATCTACCCAGAACATTCATAGCATGAGCAGTATCTGGTCTCTAGCACACTTTGGCACACATCAAACTCAACAGCACTACCATAAGGTTTATCCTTCATAGACTCCTTTTCAACATCATTATTAGGATAGTTCACTTAAGTTACCCCCTTTACAAATAGGAGTTACACCCGTTCCACAATGTTGCACATTAAATTGGTTAAGAACTCGATCAATACATGCTCTCTGAGAATGTCCCAACAGCTTTCTTGATATATCTCGATCAATTTCTATGCCATGCGTATAAGCTGCTCTCGAAGGTCTTTCATGTCAAAAACCATAAAAAGCATTTTCTTCACATCATGAAGCAAGCCTAAATCAAGACTGGCATGAAGTATATTATCAACATACAAAAGTAAGAAATGTATTTGCTCCCACTGACCTTGAGATACATGCAAGAGTTGATATTATTTTCGACAAAACCAAAATACTGCACAACATCATAAAATTTTAACCATAGACGGACTTCTTTAATCGAAACCATATGCTATCTACCTACCACCTTAAAACCCTTAGGTTATTTCATTTACACCACTTGAGACAACCTCATTCAGGGAAGTGCCTTTACATCCATCTGATGAAAATGTGCCATCAATGACATGATAATTCAAAAGGAGTCTTTGGCAAAACTGGTGAAAAGGTCTCAGTATTATCTATTCCTCTCTCTGGCTAAAGCCTTTTGCTATTCCTATCAACTTTTCCCTTAGAATTGCTCTTGGTTTTAAATACCCATTTATAAGTTATAACTAAGGGTTTAAAAACCATACAGAAGTCCAACTAACTACCAAACCCTATTATGTGCCATAGAGTCCATCTCATCCTTCATTCTGTCCACCCAGCTCGGGGGTCCTGAGCTAGATATGGCTTGACTATGAGCTAATAGATCAGTCCCCAGTATCATAATCTTGTTCTCCCACGTATACCACATAATCAGTATACAAAGCAAGTCTTTTATCTATTTATGACCGAACTCATGCGAATATTTGAACTGGCTGGGTAGCTTCTGCTAATGGGTTGATTGTATGTTCTTCTTTTAGGTGTCCTTCTGTTTCTCCCACTAGTTAAAGCACAACTCTCTCATATATCATAAGAACTGGAAATATAATGTGTTCCCTTTCTAAAGCTTCATAATGTTAACACATGCAGTCACCCTTATCATACTCCAAAAACTTTGCCCATGGACCCAACAATCCTTGGGCCATAGTTAGAAGAGTAAAGCCTATAACCTTTGGAGGCCTCTGGGTAACCAACAAAAAGGCAACGATTAGTTTTAGGGTCTGGTTTCTTCTCTGATGGTTTATTTTTCTAATCTCAACAGGACAACCCCAAACCCAAAATGATTCAACCTAGACTTTGTACTAGTCCGCAACTCGAAGTTTTAAAAATAGCTTTAAATGGGTACTCTATTAAGGATATAGATGGCAGTTTTAAGTGCTTTTCCTCAAAATGAATTGGTTAAGCTAATTCTGCTCATCATGCATCCAATTATGTCCTTAAGACTGCGATTATGAGGCCCAGCCATGGCATTATGTTCAGGGGTAGCAGGCATTGTGCACTATCTAGCTATCCCATAATCCTTTAGATATTTAGCTAAAGGTCTCATATACGAGCCAAATCACCATGTTTACCATAATACTGACCACCCAATTTTGGATATTATAAGTTATTCAAATGACTTGGATTCATGATCAATTAAGTAAACATAGTCATAACAATAGTCATCTATAAAGGTAAAGAAAGATCTTCTTTTAAATAAGGTTGGAGATAAGGGCCCACAATATCAGTGTGAATAATTTTCAAAGATCAGTACTATGATTAGCTGCTTTCTTCTTATTTTTGTTCATTTTTCCTCTAATATAATCTACACAATTAGCTAGATCTCCAAAATAAATAATAGGAAGAATACTGTTTTTAATTAATCTTTAAATCTTTCTTTAGAGATATGAGCCAATCTTATGCGCCACAACATTGACGCTACTCTTCTATTAATGCCCTCTTAGTGCCAACTTTTTCAACATTTACTAGTATTAACCATGTGCGTTGCACACGAGACTAACAACTGCTAATTAATAGTTCATACTTATATGTCGAATAATAATAACAAATAATGCTATTTTCACATTTTTATGAGTTTCCTATGACTTTTAGTAACAATATTAATAATATATATGTGTTGAGGTTTTTATTAATAAAACTCACCTAGAACTGTATAAAAAGTTTTGCGACGTAAGAGAAAATACAATATAGGTGATAATTATATGTATATACAGACATACATATACGTTTTATATGACTTATAATAAAGTAAAAGGAGGGAGATTAATTTTGTTAGATTGTGAAAACATATTAGACTTGTGTAAAACATAGGAAAGTTTCAAGATTTAAATGAGATATAGATTAGAATGAAATATAAATTTAAAATTGAGAGAGAGAGAGAGACATGATTTTAAATGGGACATGCTGTCGTGGAAGAGAGAGAAAAGTAAAATTTATTTGATTGGTTAAATGTCAAATAGCATAAAAAGAGACATGTCAAGTACGAAAGAGAATCTTACATTCTCTCAGCTTGGCTTATATATATATATATATATATATATATATATATATTTCATTTGAGGTCAAATTCAATCTATATAAGCCATCACTTAAGGAACAATTCAACTTACTTATACCCAAAAATAATATGAAAACCTGACTCGTCAAATTTTGACACCGAAACAAATTTTGCCTCATAGACGGTACATAAATAGTTTTCTGTAACATAATGTTGGAACCTCACTGAAAATTTACTCTTAACATCTCCGAAAACTCGACTTCGACTCTAACTCCATTTCCACAAACACATTTCCTTCGCCCTCACTTGACTTGCATTTGTTTACGAATGCCTACGTTGAGCTAGCAACTCATGGAAGTTTCACTATCAAGCCACCACGAATTTTGTGGTACGGAAAGGATTGAAAATGAAGAAACGCTAATGAGTTACCTCTTTCTTTCTTTTTTTCTTCTTACCTAACCAGTCTTTTTTTTTTTTTTTGTGGACAATCAATTTTCTTGTGACCGGCCACTCTCATTTCAAAACTAGCAAGTAGCATCCTTCTTGATATTAGCCCTCGGACCACCAGGATTGTGAGACTTTCCAAGACTATGTTGAATTCTATAGTGTGGTTAAACCTAGGGTCACAGTGATGATTATTAAGTCTTAACTTGTCCCATAGAATGGTGTGGCTGATGCACCGGATTCACACTTTCCCAAACTTCCTTCTTGTACCTTTCCTCCTCTTGAACAGAAAAAAAAATAAGGTGGTTCACTCCCCAGGGTTCAGTTTGTGCATTATACGTTGTTTTAAAAGACTAAAATGGTTAGCAATAGAACTAAGAGCTTGGTGGACTAGGGAGGGCTCAATGATGGGTACTTTGACGCCGGTAAGTTTGTTGGCAATATTCTGCATTCTTGTAATGTAGGCTTTGACACCCTCAACCCCATCATACCTTATGTTGAACAATACCTATTCACCAGTCCCCAGCTTCAGCTTTTTAAGACTCTAAGGATCAATGTCGTATGGCATCAAGGAATTTCTTAACATTGGCTTTATTGGCACAGCACTCTCAAAAAATCTCAGAAATTGGCTTTTTCATAAGCATAATTCTAGCCTGTTTGCCCTATGCCACTTATGATAAGCGACTTTCTGTTTAATGGTGCTATACTCAAGGAGCTCAAAATGTTTATCCTCCTATAAAGCAACATATAAATCTGCAAGGCCTAGGGCTAGTTCAACATCTCTTTTCCATTGTCCAATGTCATTACAGGTCAAAGTCTCAATGGAGCAAATCTGATTATTAATAGCAATATTACTAACAGCTACTATCGAAGTGCAACTAGAAAATATTAAGATAGGCATGGCAGTAATAAAGTACAAAAATATGCTGAAAAAAAAAATGTATAGCATTCATCCCTAATGAGTCAATTTGTAAAGACGGTCTATAGTAGTTTTATCTTTTTGGGCAAGATAAAACTCCTTTAAACCCAATAATTTAACCATTACCAACTGCTCGCGATCGTACTACCTCCAAAATTAAATAAACACAATTACCCCCTTTTGAGCAAGCGATTCTATGTTATAACCTTAGAGGAGCAAACATCCCAGAATTCCTATTAGCGTGTTCCTTAATATCCATAAATGACACACTTTTAGCTATATCATCAATATCTACTTATCTAACACCCAACAGAGACAAGTAAATTTTACACCCACAAATTGCAAGTCATAACCATATTGTGTAACTTAATCATGTATTGTTTTGTCTATAAGTTTTGCAATTATATTAAGCTTTTGGGGCCAATCTAGAATTTACCCCTGATGGACAGCCGTCGCAAATTTCCCCTAATGGACAGCCGCCACAACATTAGACAGCCATCAGTAAATTGATTTATAATAGACCAATGAATCTTGCAAACTATTGAATTAAAAAAAAAAATTAATTACTTTATAACTATGGTTCTGGTTCTAGCGAAACCTACTCGATTATCAGTTGTTAGATCTAACTCCATCTTTTTTTATGCTAGAGACCTAGACCACCATACCATAAGATATGAGTATATGAGAATATAATAGCTTACCGTTTGAAGCCATGATTCAATATGATCAACTGAAACAGTCGTATACAAACTCACTTGTGTGTCTACGGCAAGATCTTTCTCTCCATCTCCTTTTAGAGCTGAAAAACCATGTAGCACTTATAGCATGTTTACGAGTCTTTTTAGAAGAGAAAAGAAAAGAAAATGGCCCGTTTCCTCCATTTTCTCTAGTTTATGAGTTTTTTTAAGGAGAGAAAAGAAGAGAAAAGAGAGGAAAGTTTATGTTTCTTTTGTCTCTAAATCTTTCCTCCCAAATTTGGGAAGAAACGGAGAGAAAGAAAACTCTCATAAGTAATATTTTAATAATGCTCATATTTCCCTTGAGATAATGAAGACTAAATTTATTTTTTTATGAGTTTTAGTTTTAAGATTTCAGAGCTTACCATTTTACCTACAAACATATGATTATTTTAGATGTTGGAGTTGACTCATAACTGATTCTTTTGTTTTTTGTGTGACATTAATTAGATTTGGATGTTGACATGTTTGTATTCAACTTATGATTAATTTTTATTTTTTCTACAGTGATTAGTAACCAGTTACGTAAGGCTTACTACATTGGTATGATATGAACTTTGTATAATATCATTGATGACTTATTTGTTTCTCTGTCAAAATTATGTTCTTCTTTAGGATCATACATCATAATCTTTGTTAAAATTGTTATAATATAGTATAAGGGTATATACGTAATTGGGTGTTTTTTTTTTCTTTTCCTTTTTTGCTCTACTTACAAACAAGGGAAAATAATGATAATTTATTTTCTCTCTTAAACTCACAAATAAAGAAGAAGAAAAAGTGTCTTCTCTTCTCTTCCTTCTTCTTCTCTTCCCTTCTATTCCTTTCTTTTCTTTTCTCTCATCTCAAAATTCACAAACACGCTCTAAATGAGACATGCTAGCTATCACTTATACTATAAGGAAGGTAGATGAACCAGATAGGATTCCAACTATATGGGCTCACCAACTAAAAGCTCACCTAATCAGAGGCGGAGCTACGCTTGTACGAGGGGGGGCTAATAATGTACCCCCTCAATTTTTGGAAAATAAAATTTCCCATTTCACCTCTCTCTCTCTCTCTCTCTCTCTCTCTCTCTCTCTCTACGCCGCCCAAGGGCCAAGTCTCTCACCCACAGTGCACTCCCATTCTCCCAGTCCCAGACGGCCAGACCAGCAGCCGGCAGGCAACAGACGAAGTCACAGGCAACGTCGCGATCGGCGACGGCCGTCAGCGTGTGGAGACCCGCTCAGATCTGGAATAAGTGGAGGCATCGACTAGCGAGGAGGTCGTCTTCACTCTTTAGATCTGGAACCTTCAACCGATTAGATGAAGCAGTGACCGCCGTACTGATCTGCGAGTGGCGACGGCAAGGCGAGGACTCCACCGTCCAACAACCCTCTACCGACGACGACGTATTGACGACCGGTGAAAGATTCTTTAATTTCAGATTTAGTTACGCATTTTCAGATTGTCAATTTGTCATTTACTTTCCTAATTGAGCATTGATTGAACTTTTCAAATTTTTAATTGAGCATAAAAATCATTTTAGATTGTCGATTGAGATGCTTTCCTAATTTGTTTTCGACATTACTTTTCCAATTGCTTTCGTAATAGCATCCATGATTGGAACTAGATTGATTTACTCTACTGTGTTTGATGAAAGCCTTTTAAATTTATTTTGGAGGTTTTTGGACTCAACAGGGAAGACGAAGTGCTGAAAAATCGGTCGGCGGGGACTAGAAAAGGGGAAATAAGAGTGAGATTGTTTTGCTATGGTTGTTTTGTCTACACTCCTCCAGACATAATTAGGGTTGTTGAAATTTAGAAAATGAATATATAGGAAATGTAAGTATATAAGGATAGGTAATATATTATTTTACTTATAAAAAAGTTTAGCGATTTCAATATATTTTTAGCACCCCCTGAGATGAAATCCTAGCTCCGCCACTGCACCTAATAAAAGAGACCCTACACTTATACCATATGACATAATAATAAATAACATGAGATAACCATAGCCCAAATACTTTAATATTCACTTAAAACTTGGCTTACCGTTTACATAACTGAATCACACACACAGCCCATATTAGAGAACGTAATATATTACAGGTATTGTTCGCCCACAATTAAGAAAATTTTAACAATGGTTTCTCAATCAAAGTTTCTATGCATCCAAACTTCTTGGACGTGCAAATGTGGTTGATTTTAAACCAGTCATCATACCAACGATCGCTAAGCAATAATCTTCGTCTATTAAAGATAAGCCATTTGATGACCGCAATTTTACCGAAGCATTATTGGAGGCCTTCAATACTTGACCTTTAGACGAACTAACATTGTGATTGGTGTCACTTATGTGTGTCAATTCATGCTAAACGCACTGTGCACCAATGTCGAATAGCGAAGCACATCGTGTGATATGTAAAGGGGGCCTTTCCACATGGTATTTGTATACTTGGCAGTGTCCTGTGGTTCTTTGCTCCTTTTCGAATGCTAATTGTCTAAACGCCCAAAAACACGAAGGTCTACAACTGGATTTTGTACATATCTGGGGTGCTAATTGAGTCTTATGGAGTGCAAAAAATAACCTACTATTGCATGATGCATTGCCGAAGCTGAGTATCATGCACTTGCCTCGAGTAGTGCCGAACTTACACGGGTAACTTATATTCTTAAAGACGTTGTTGTCCACCTTCTCAACCTCCTTTCATTTTTTGTGATAATATTTCTAAGCTATATATGACTGTTAACCCATTCTTTCATGTCCAAATGAAGAACATCAAAATAGATTATCACTTTGTTTGGGAAATGGTAAGACCTGGAGAATTCATCAGTCGATTTGTTCCCTCACATAATCACGTTGCTGATATTTGTTACTAAGGCACTTCCCCGTCGTTCTCTCGAGTGTCTACGTGTCAAACTGGGGCTTTGAACGTCATATATGCCTCATTTGAGGGGGAGTATAGAAGAATCTCATGAACCTCACGATGCTAAATCAAAACCAAAAACAAAGCAGCACGTGAAAAAGGAGAAAACCGAGTAGCTAGCTTGATTCAAGGAAATGGATGATCTCTAAGCATACTACAAGATTACTAATGCGAGGAGTAGTTGTAGGAGGATTCTTTTTCATGATATTTGTCCTCGATGTCTTGTGCAGTTGCATGCTACCTATATGTATTGAATGAGAAAGTAGGCTCCATATAAAGAGAGTCCCATTATCAAACTCTTTAAAGGTAGTCTCCTCCCCAATATCCATGGCGGCCCCATTTATAGCACCGGTTTTGCCTCAATTCTAGCACACTTGTACAGTTCAGCTAGCCTCCATCACCAAGATTAGTTTAGATCTGAAAAGGCCATGGAGTGTCATGGAAGCTAATCATCACTTAGGAACTCAATGATGAATTTTTCAAGTATGTATTAATTGTGTTAATGTATTGCCCACATGCCCATCTTCCCTTCATGTTCTTCCACTCTATTTCACCCACCCACGCTCACAAATTTGTGAAAATGCCCACGCACACGCACACACAAGATATGTGTGTTGTCTAGTATGTGTGCGCATGTGCTTCTGTGTGCGCGTGTGTGCATGCAAAACTGTGTGTGCGCGTGTGTGCATGCAAAACGGTGTGTGTGTGCGCGCGCGCGAGCTTGTGTCTGTGTGCGTTGCGCGCGCGAATCTATGTGTGCGCGTGTGCACATAGGAGGGTGGTGGTTTCACGGCTAGCGGTTTTTGGCTCGTTAGAGGTCGTATTATGGTGGATATGGAAGGGTTATGCTTGAAAGTGGTAGTGGCGGCGGCAACCACGACTTCAGCTGCGATGTTGGCTACTTATGACAATGAGGGGTGGTAGTGAGCATGGAGGTGGCGCTGGCCATGGCTATGCCATTGGACTGATTGGTGTTATGTTGACGAACACACAAATTGAAATGGAGGTGCTGAGGAAACAAAAAAAAATTCATCATTTAACTCCGACAAAGATTGAAGTGGTGATCTCAAAAATAAAAATTCAAAATAGGTTGTTTTCAAGTTTTTAAAACTTTTGAATGAAACCTAAAACCAAAAAGGACTTCAAACGTCTTCTTAAGAAAATGAACTCTATCTACTATAATGTGGCATTTTTACTAGAGGTTTTAATCTACCTTTGTATGATTTCATTGAAGCATGTACTTGGAAGGCGGGGGTGGGTACACAAGTAACAATTTTAGTTTACCTCTTTTAGAAAAAAGGATGCCTTTTTTTTAAAGAGCTTCTAATTTTTCATTAAAAAAAATGCTTAACAAATTGACCAAAATATCAAATTTTCAATTCATGTTAAACTACAATAAATTGAGAAGGAAAAATTAACAAACATGACTTCAATTCCATCTTCTATTTTTAAATGTTTTGCCTCCATTTTTTAGCATGTCAGCTTTGTGGTTGGATAATCCGAGTTTACATCTTATTTTGATGATAACAACACATTAATTATGTTCTAATGTGGGTATTTACGTTCTTACTCATGAAGAAAATTTTAAGAACTTGGATATGTGCGTGGATTAAAGTCAGAGGAACTTAAAACTATAGTAAAGATGCTATGAAAGTTTCATCAAGTCCAATGTCAAAGAGTAACAAATAATGCATATATAGGTTAAGTTAATTTCGATTATGAGTGATTTTTACTATTGTTTAACTAGTATTTGATTGATAATTATGACCTAAAATAACCTTAAGACATCTTGTGCATTGTATGTGAGTTCGTAATTTTTCACATAAGTGTTTTTTCTTAAAAATAAGTGAACTTTGGAACTTACTTAGATTTTCGCAAAAAAATTTTTGGAGCTAATCGATTCATGATCCTTTCAACGTAAAGAAAGCATCTTTATGAGCAACTTTTTGATTGAGAGTGAATATTCTTCAAGTCATCAATTATCTCCTCTCTCTATTGTACTAAACCTTTATTTGTACGTGTTTCCTTTCAAGATGGTAATCTATGTACATAAGAATTGTGATCAAGACTTGGGTTTGTCAAGTCTTTGGCGAGCTTTGTAAATTCAAGAGTTGTGCTTAATGTGGAAAAATCACCGATATTGTGTTTTGAACTTGAGCCTGAAAAAAATTGTTGTTAGTGGGTTCTAGTAGCCTTGTAAGAGACTTGAGGATAGCTCAAGTCAAAACATTTAAATCTCCTTATCAAGTATCTTAGCCTAACTCTTTACTTATTGTTCTATGATCGTTTGAGATTGTATAGTTAGCATCTTCATTGAAATGTTAATTAGTTTGATTGAGATTTATAATTATGTTTTGTTTAAATTTCTTATTAATCTCCAACTGTCCTCCCCCACCCCACCGTCGCGGGTTATTTTATTAGATTCAGGGCCCAATAACGAGTATAGTGTAATGAAAAGAATCGTTTGGAGCACTACTGTTAGTTTAAAGACTAACATAGCTAAATTAATGATAATTCAAGGACTGTGTGATGAAATACAAACAGAGTAGGAACGTCTTTAGCAGCTGCCAATAATAATTATGAAGCAAGTTTATAACGTAAATATGGAAAGCGAATAATAATTTTGGGACATCTCACATTCAAAGTTGATCAATGATTTTGCAAGGGAGAAGCTATTACAGAGTTTCTTAACGTTTATTACTCTATATGTTATATAACTTCAGACAAAAAGAAGATTAACATTTCTAAAAACGTACCTTGTTGTGCATTGTGTTCAGCTATAAAATAAAATATTAGTATCAAATATCATCTCAACTAACTTGAGTAAAACATCAAAATGGATATATCACTTATATTACACCAGTTTTTCCCAATTTTATACAGAACCGGCCTTGCTAGAAATATTGGCGTGGATACTTTATTTATAACTGCTTATAAGTAATCCGTCAAAGCCCCACTAATAGACTCCTTTACTGGTCAAAGATGTACCCTTTTAAGGCCTAGACTTGTGGCTCCCGCATATTAGTAACAAGATTTATTTATGCAAGTAACAATCATTGCAACTTATGTCTTTGTTTTGAAGAGTTTTAGGAGTTAGTCAAAACTGGAATATAAACCAGAGCTTTAAAAGATTTTGGTTTACTTTCCTTATATTACTGGACTACTCTTTTTGCCCTTTTTATACTTTGTGAATCATCTTTTTCTTTTTTTTTTCTTTTTTTGTGAAATGATTTAAGCTATCAAGGTAGGGTGGTTTGAAGTACATGATGTATCACAATTTGAATTTGAAGTAAAAGTTAGTGTATCGAATTAGGATATTTTAATTCCGAACTTTTTGATTAATATTTTAAGTATAGTTTTTCTTTCTTTATATTATGCTCCCTCCATCCCACATGAATCGATCATATTTCATTTTTAAGTCATCCGCAAAAATTGCTCACTTTCAAATTGATAAAGATTATGTATGTATTTTTACATATTTACCCTTTTTATACTTTTTCTTATTCTATTTCTCTCTCCACATTTAACTCCCTACCAACTCATTTTCTCTCTCTCTTGACCCACTTTCTTAAATTTTTCTATTTTATTTGTCTCTCCACATTTAACACTCTACTAACTCATTTTTTCCCTCATGACCAATTTTCTTTCCCTCCTTTCTCTAAAGGGTAGAATTGAAAACACACAATATACGACTTAAATTCTTAATCTGCATGCAAAAAAAAAAAAAAAGAATGATCAATTAATGTGGGATGGAACAAGTAGAAGTTTGTGTGATTGTTAAAGTGTGTTGAGGTGTCAACCATTAAATTTTGGTCCAAATGGTTTAGTTTATTTGCGAGGTCAATATTTGCATTTTTAAGTGAATTTCTTAATTTATGAACGCATATTATTTTATGTATGTCTATAATTTTTTTTCTTTTACATTATAAGACCTTATTTCCTTGTTTTAGTGACTTTAAGGCACTGTTGGTATATTTTTAGTATATCAAATTTTCTAATACTTATCACATATTTATTTTATCATTGGAGTAAATTTCATTTGTGGACTTTAATATTCTATATTAGGGTTAAAATGATAAAGCAAATGCATTTGTTTAATTATGATTTTTAATGTTTCTAATTAATTTGACATTTTCTAGTTCTTTTAAGGAAATTATATCACGTGATGGAGATACTCTAAGCATTTCATTAGTACCTTATCAAAGTTAGTCTTTTTGAAGTACTAATTAGTAATTAGTCAAAATCAAAGTCCAAGTACGTTTACTATAACGATTTTTTTTTCTTATGTTAAGATCTCTTTTCTTAAGTTGGCAATTTATAGATTTCTTCAATGTTGGAGAATCCGATTTCCTTTTTAAGGTGAATTTCAATGTTCACATTCATCGTACTTATTTTCCTAATTTAGAATGCTTTTGGGGTGTTAACAACCAAAATAAAGTCTTAGTACATCAATTAGGTAAACTAGTTTTAGAAGCTGGTTTCCATTTTGTTTTCTAATTTTATAAGGTCTAAGAAGATTGGTCCAATTGTACTTTTGGGCTATGTAATAAGAAATTATAGTACTCCTTACATCCCTAGTTAATTGATCATGTTTGATTTGCACTCTTACTTAGGATATAAGTCCTATTTTATGAGTTTTTCATTTTATATCAGGAGAGAAAGGGAGAGGGAGGGCAGAAAGTGGGCCAGAAAAAAATGGATAGATCAAATGTGGAAAAAGAAATTAAAAAAAGTATAAGAATCATAAACATGAAAAAACACCTGCCAAATCTTTCTTAATTTAGAAAGTGATCAAAAATTATTTTTTTTGAACGGTCTAAAAAATAAATATGATCAATTAATTAGGGACGGAGAGAGTAGTAAAAAGTAACGATATGTCACTTTATAAGTAGGGCTATCTTCTAATGTATTACACTAGCGACGATACAGATAGACCAGTGATTGATGAGACGGTAGGCATAGCATAGGAGATGGGAACTTAGATTAGAACGAGAGAAAGAAAGAAAACGAGGGCTTTGTGCCTTTTGTGCCATTGGAAATATGGTGTGGAGCGACTTGGTTCAATAAAGGAGTATCACGTCTTTTTGTATATATATAAGACTAGTATAGAGCACGTGCGACGCGTTACACGTGAATATAGTCGAGAGTAATGTTTGAGGTGATATTGTGATCAAAATAATATAATTTAATTAAAGAAATGTATATTTGATATTCGCAATTATAATCAGTTTAATATTTGAAAATATTCTTTATAAGTTTCTGGATTGAAGAAATGTTTGATGGTACTGCTTAAAATAAAAGCAAGTGGAGAAATTAAAAGAATACATCTTTATTTTTGTAATCTATTAAATTGGTTTGTGGTTAAGATTTATAAAGACTAGGTGCTTTGCATTTCATCAATAAGAAATGCAAAACGTTCGGTCTTCAACTGTAATAACCGGAATATATTTTCAGTTCAAATTGGCACTATATTTAAGCCTTGTTTTTTTATGCATATTTAACCATTTTTCGGTTTTTTTTTCTATTTCATTTTTCCAACAATTTTTTGTTTCTTATGATTTTTCACGTATTTCAATTTCTTTATTTTATTTTTGTTTTTCAGCTATTCAACTGGTTAATTGTTTGCTAACCTAAAAATGCAAGTAACCAATTCAATATATAATGTTTATTTCATTTTAACCATATTAAAAAGAGAATAATAAGAAATTTCTTTATTCTATTTGTCTTTTTCATCACACTTTTCATTTTTCAATGTATAGAATAGATTCATTACCCAATATTCTTTTAATTTCATCAAAATTTCAAAAGGAGTAATAAAAGAAGGATAAGAATGTAATTGACGTAATTAATGGAGGACATAATCGTTCAAAAATGATTTACAGCATTCATGCTTTTATAGGTAGTATACACACACACACACATAAATATATTTTTTGCAACCACACATTTTGTTTCTTAATATGTAAATATAGGTTGTCACTGGAATAACTAACGGAGGACAAACAAAAATTATTACAAAACTAGTAATAATAATAACATTTATAAAGGGTAGGATTGTTATTGGAATGATTAACGGAGGGCAAAAATGGAATAAAATGATTCATAAGATTCATATTTTTATAGATAGTATAGATATAGATATAAATTACAATCTCTCGTATAGCAGCAACTGGTAATTTTGTAATATAGTCAGTGACATTTTTGTTAATATCTTAAGAGATAATTTTTAAAATATTTTTTACTGTCACTTATAAGATCAATAACAATATTTAATAATTATCAATTATCTCGAAAATTTTCCTAAAGCCAAAAATCCAAAAACAGAGAAGGGGTCCGCCCCTGATTCTATTCATACAAACCGGCCACTGTATCACCTAACCGAATCTCGCCCGCCCGTCAAAAACAAAGCAAATACTCGTAACACCTTATCCACGTGTCGTGCACGTGCACCATGCTTACCACTGAGGGATGCAATCATCTACAGCTCACAAACAATAACGAGCTCTCTCTACACTCTAACAACCGCATGATCATGACATTGCCTGTCAATCGTTAAGATGTATAACAATCCTGTGGCTTATAGACTGGGCTCAGGATGTTGTAAATCTTTTGGCTACAACATAAACCATTGGGTATTCTAATGCTAATTTCTCCCTCTGTGGGTTGAAATGGGGAAGAGAGTTGTCTCCCCTGATTCTCCTTTTCCTTCCTAACAAAACCCTTTTGTCTCTTTCCACTCTACTTGCTCCCCTTTCGTTTGCCTAAACCGAATCCCTTTACCTAGTTTTCTTCATTACCCTCTTGCCTAAAATGGATTTTTTGATACCCCAGTTGGCGAATTTCGAATCGTTTTCACTTGGGTGTGTTTTTAATCGTTAATATCCTCGCTTTCTTGACCATCGAATTGGTGAAAATTGGTTTCCTGATTACTCATTTGGCCAATTTCTAAATTTTTTTTTTTTCAACTGGGTATGCGTTAAATCGTTCATAGAGCCCTAATCTCCAAGGTCTTGATCAATGGGTAAGCGACATATGCAACTCTTAGAAGGTGACAAAGATGGGTTTTTCCCCAATTCCCAGTTGAGTTTTCAATGGAGCCTCCAGGATGGTAACTTTCACCCCGGAGGCTTATTTGCTAGTGTGGGGCAAGTCGGTGGCATGAGTTTTAGTGGCAATTCACCGAGTTCTCGCGATAATAACGGCGGAAATAGTGGATTTAAGCTGCCTTACACTGATCTCTACGTGAAATATGTGTCATCTCCAGAGGGTTTCAAGATTGTTGGGGTTCCCGAGGTGACGACAGAGGAAGGGGATGTTAAAAAGAAGGAGGGTGGAGTTAAATTAAAGTTTAAGGTTGCGAATCCGTCTTTGAGGAGATTGATAAGTGGGGCGATAGCCGGGGCGGTTTCGAGGACAGCGGTGGCGCCACTGGAGACAATTAGGACTCACTTGATGGTTGGGAGTAGTGGGCATTCTTCTAATGAGGTGTTTAGTAACATAATGGAGAGTGATGGTTGGAAAGGGTTGTTTAGGGGCAATTTGGTTAATGTGATTAGGGTGGCACCAAGTAAAGCTATAGAGGTAATTCTTATTCTTATGTAATACTTGTTGACTCTCTTTTAATTTATATTTCATGGGCAGTTGATTATCTTGTAATGCATTGTACTTTCTTCCTTTGCTTATTTGGTGAGTTCCTCGAATAGAAAATGAACATTTAAACTTTTGAATGAACTTAAAGAGCAATCAATATCTAATAGTATATTAGGGTCAAAGTAACTCAATTTGTGGATGATCAAAGGGTACACAAAATTATGCAATGGAGCGAGTAATATTTACTTGACTGGGAGAAGATAAGTTTCCTTAGTTTTGGCAGGGTTTCTACTAGTGATTAGCCGTTGTTGTCTAATTATTTAGGAATCTATTTTTATCTGTTAGGCATCATAACGGATTACCTACGATGAAACTATTTTCTTGATATAATTACTAGGAGAGTAGGTTTTATATCGGAAGCACCGCTTGTTTTATTTGCATTTGTTGCTGACTAACTGCTATTGAGATACTTTGCTTCTATTATTTTTTTTATCAAACGAACATTCGTGTTTAATTGGGGGACTGTCCCACTTAAATTCTCATAATCTATGGTGTTTGAGAGGTCCGTTAGGTAGGCATTGTGATGCAGCACTGAGAATGGACGAATAAAGGAGAGAATTGCGTCACCCTCCTGCAGGGGATCCGTGGACTCGCAGGCCATTTTATGTCACTCTCGCAAGTTATCCACCGATCCTCATACAGTTTGCTTCTTCCTTGCAAGGAAATGGGGTGCTAATAGGCTATAGAAGACGAGGCTTTGATGCTTTCCTCGAAATACCAAAAAGTTGTTCTTTAACATCCAGAATTTTGGGATTATATCTTAATCTATAACGACCTTTAAATTAATCAACAAGGAACCCTGATATGCTGGAGTACCGAAAGTAACCTATTACTTTGACTAATAGATAATTAACCGTAAATTTTGAATTGTTCATGCAAGTATAATAATGAAAATAAACAAATGCAAAAAATGCCCAATTGCAATTCCAATCCCCTTAGTTCTGTTCATACTCTCCACATAACATGGCAAGTACTTACTCACTATGGCTACTCTCACATTTGAACCCAGAGCCTTTATGTTATTATTCTCAGCTTTTTAGCACTTCACTGTGCAGTATCCTCTCCTTCTAGAGTAACTGATGAAGGTGCAAATTGATTTTTCTTTTGGATTTTGAAGATTATGCTATGGTTTAGGTAAATGCATCCTTTATATTTTAAGCATCTCCACTTATTTGGAATTATCTGATTCTGACATTCAGGATAGAGAGAAACCTCTAAGTTTGAGCCCTCAATAATTGAATAGGACTTCAATAGACACTCTTTGATTGCTGCATGGTGTCATCTAGTCTTCTGCTGTAACAAGTGATGCCAACTCTCAATTCTGTCACCTTTATTACCTCAATGTCGTCACCTTTTGGCATCACAATTAGTGGCCTTTTGTTGTACTCAGTTTGCTAAGCTTTTTCTAAAGACCATTTGCCTAAGTTTGAGCGCGTAGAGAGGTTGAATTAGACTTTGTACTCTGCTTACGAGAAACTTGCTTTGAAGATCATATGTATGTTGCGGTTCTTTAGCTAATGCTAATAAAATGCTATGTATGAAGTTATCGTATGTCTATGTTTGTCCTTGTGATTACTGAATTCCGAGTCAACCTCTCTAATTTATCTAACTGGTGGCTAATGCTTCCCTCTTCTGTTTCCAGTTGGCAGCACCAGCATCTGATATATCGGTCGATTTTTCTAAGATCTCTTATTTACTATTTTCCGTAACTTGTGTGGGTCTTCGTGTCCATTTCCTATCAGGTGTCAGACACCTGAAAACCATAAGCTGACTATGATTTCAGATCAAACAACTCCAGATTTTGATTACTGGTAGGCCACCCCTGTCAATTTGTAGAGCAATACATGCATTTTCCCGCCCGTCCGTCTGTAATGTTTAAACGAGTGTGTACTAGTTAAATGAAGTTCAGACTTGCTTCTGAGAGCCAAGTACCGGCTGCCGACCATCTTTAAGCTAAGGAGAAACTTCTAATCACGACCTTGAGCCCTTTGCCTGTAATACGCGTGCTGATTTTGTTCTTAAAGACTCACCGTAGCTCGGAAACTGGGTGAAGGGATTTTATTATTTTGATAAGTACAACTGGGTTTTGAATTCACTTTAGGGTCACACTGACCATATCCTATCATCTACAGGAGCATGACGATTCATATATGCCTCTCAAGTTGCCAAGTATGACCTTGGAGACAAATAAATTCAATCTTACCAATCAGGGTTTCTGAACCCAGCTCCGTGTTTAAATGTACTTTGTATTGTCGTTACAATGTTAGCATCACTCAGCTATACATGGTTGTATGTTAGTTAGCCACGTTTCTGACCCATGAGCCCCATGCGACAATGAAGTGATCTTATTCTCATACCAAGGCTCAGTGGCTGAGTCTCGTCATAGGTGGAAACTCTTTTAAAATGTACCACATATAAAATTTATAGAGAACTTTCTGAAATTTTTGTCATAATTACAGTTGGAAGCTGTTTAGTCATGATATACTATATAGGGCCACTCTTTTTTAGCTTCGACTCTTAATGTAGTAGACTCCTTCTGTTGTAAGGTCTTGGATTTTAAGTCGTTTGGCTTGGTCCCGTTTTCATCTTTGTGCCATGTTGCGCATTCTGTAGTGTTTGTGGCCTGGTGTGCTTTTTCGTATGGCATCGCCGCTCCCTTTGTTAGCCGATTGACAGAACGTTTTGCTATTGACACTTGAAAAAGCTGCTTTCCCGGGTAATCTTTAGAATTCCTACTGCTTAGCTTTCAATTGGCCTTTGGTGAAAGCTCTAAGCCCACATCTTCAGCGCATAAAGAGTAAATTTCAACACAAGGGCAAAACGGTCCACAAATGCAACTGTAGTCTGGTGTGCTCGTTTTAGTTGTTTCTAGACCTTCGAATTTTACGCTTGAGGGAAAGTGTGAGCTATTCTACCTAACTCATAGCAGGATCTTTATTAACCATTACAGTTGTTGTTAAACACAAAAAAAAGTAGTGGAACTTAAGAATATTTTGCTTAAAGAAGATTTTATGCTGCAAATGGATATGCTTCAAGAAATTTTTTGTCTATTTGCTCAAAAGTTGGAATTGATCTGGGCAAAATGCCATTTCCGGATGCAAATCACGGCTTAATCAGCTACAAAAAAGTTCTATGTCATTTTGCGTATACTTCAAGAAATTGTTATCTATTTGTTACATTTTATGTCTCCACATTAGGTAGGCCATCTCTCTTAGCCTCACTAGTGCATTTCAATCTTAAGTTCATATGGTCAAACAATATTTATTGCTGTTCTATTGCTGGATCGGTCTTTTTGGTGCTTAATGCTCACCAATGGCAGGAGCTGCTTCTATTGCTTTATGATTTCTCTCATATAGATTGTGGCAGTTGTTTACTTGTCCGATAACACTTTACAACTTCTGCTTTCCATCACATTCTGTATGATCAGTTGGTTTATTGCAACCATTAATATCTGTGGTATTGCAGGCTCTTTATGCATCTTGAGTGCCGACATTTGTTTGTATTGTGGTGATAATGGATTCACATGAAACCTGAGAATTGCATGAAA
Source organism: Escallonia rubra (assembly GCA_033065855.1). Taxonomy (NCBI): domain Eukaryota; kingdom Viridiplantae; phylum Streptophyta; class Magnoliopsida; order Escalloniales; family Escalloniaceae; genus Escallonia; species Escallonia rubra. The sequence continues at coordinate 385,257 of JAVXUO010000581.1, read as the reverse complement.
AAACAGATTATGCGTATCCTATCTTTAGTGGCATATTCGACGGGACACATGCTGTACCCTTTATCAAGTGTCAAGCGCCCAACATGGTTACTTCACGCATTTCGAGAAGTTCATGTAACATAGGTTCCAGCTACACGTCTAAACAAAAATCAGGATATGTCCTTTTCATTTAAGTTTGCAGTAGCATTTGGCTTCACTTCCGCAGTGAGCTTTTAGCACGAACATCATCTAAGAAAATTGCTTGTTTGTTGAGGTAATTAGAACTGCCTTTCTGGAGAAGACTCTCATTCTCAAAGTCCATCTACGAGACACTGAGTAGAGCAACTTCCTGAATTGGGTAATTCAAGAGGTGCAGCAACATGTTGTGGAGATAGTTACGACTCTACTCTCAACCGTACAACATAATACCGAAGTAGTCATAACTATCTAGTTAGACACAACCGTGGAGTGTGGACGGGTTCAGGACTCGAGAAAATCAAAAATATTTTAGCCCTCCCTCTTTTCTGTCAGTGACTGCGCAAAGGGGTTAATTTTCATTAACTCTATATGCACTTTTCAAGGATGCCACATATTGTAGACCAATCCTAAGGAGGTTTTGATTACCAGTTGAATTCCACGTCGTTGGAATTAGCATTCTTTTATCCTGGAGGTATATCATAGAACAACCCTTAAAAGCTTCTTATAGTCTAGGCCCGCTGTGAACAGTCAGTTCCACGATAGAAACATGTGAATTCCGCTTATTGTCGTTAGAATTGTGTTCTGTTGGAGATCTATAATTGGATGTGTCTTATAATTGAACCAGGGTTTTTCGTTTCACTCTGCAGCTCTTTGCTTATGACACTGTTAACAAGCACCTGTCTCACAGAGCTGGAGAACAGCCTAAAATCCCTATCCCTGCCTCGTTGGTTGCAGGGGCCTGTGCTGGAGTTAGCTCCACCCTATTGACATATCCACTTGAACTGCTGAAGACTCGGTTAACCATACAGGTAAATTGACAGCAATATTGTTTTATTTACAGGAGCCTCTATGGATGTTACAATATCTGTATTGGGGCGGTTTTGAATGTGCAGAGAGGTGTCTATGATGGCTTATTTGATGCATTCGTAAAAATTTTGAAAGAGGGGGGACCTGGAGAGCTATACCGGGGACTTACCCCTAGTGTCATCGGAGTAATTCCGTACGCGGCCACCAACTACTTCGCTTACGACACTTTACGCAAAGCCTACAGAAAGTTTTTCAAGCAAGAAAAAATTGGCAACATTGAAACTCTTTTAATTGGTTCCGCGGCTGGTGCCATATCCAGTAGCGCTACTTTCCCTCTTGAGGTGGCTCGCAAGCACATGCAAGTAGGGGCTGTTAGTGGAAAAGTATACAACAATGTGATTCATGCTCTTGCTCGCATAGTTGAACAGGAAGGAATCCAGGGTTTGTACAAGGGGCTTGGTCCGAGCTGCGTGAAGTTGGTGCCTGCTGCGGGGATTTCTTTTATGTGCTACGAAGCATGCAAGAGGATTTTGGTAGAGGATGAGAACGATGCATAAAAGTGTTCTTCGCAAGGACAAACAGATTAAAGTCCATACTTGTGCTTCTTTTGAGCATATCTTGAGAGATCAGCATGTTTTTTCCTCCTGCAGCTGGAAATTTTGTGCATCTTCAGTTTTTTCCTTTTTTTATACCCTGAATTTTTTTCTTCTTCTGGTCTGGGATTCAGTTCAGGACGCATAATTACGAAGGCTAAAACTTATACTCTTCGTTCGTATTCTTGGGTTGAAAATGACCAGATACATCTGTTTTGCTGCCCTTTGGGTTCTTACATTAGAGAAGAATGACCTGGTTCGCATTGAGGTTCTACAAGAGTTCCCGCCCAAGACTGGTACGGAGCTTCATTTGTTCTTATCTCATCTCAAACACTTCGCTACAGGTTCATGTTCATCAGGTCTAACCAAGGTGACATTTTTTATTTTTTTTTGGTAATAACCAAGGTGACATTGTGTCTGGGTGTTGAACCATTATTCGAGTAATGCAATTCAGTCTGAGGAATAAACATGATGGGATACACTGGCTGCACCATGGTACTACTTGGAGAGAAGGTGGAGCTAATTCTATATCTGACTGTTTTCCTTCGGATGTTATTAGGTGCCAATCCTAGCGTCAGACCGTTGAGATATCGATATCCATTTAGAAGTAGAGCACAATTTTCAGATTGAGTGTGGTTTTTATGGGTGTTGCTTTCTTCTTTTAGTTTTGTGATTTCACGATAACATTGAGAGCACAGAGCACCAGGTCTCTGCCTGCTCCACAGTACGATAGCACGAAAGATTGTTTGGATTTGATTAAGAGTGGCAAAATGGGTGCCTAAGGTGGGTTTGGATGTGAATTAAATAGGTTGAGTACGCATGAGTGACTGGTTCGTTTCAACCCATTTAGTTGTAGATTAAGTGAGTTACTTTGTAACCGGGCTGGTTATAGCCATTTCACTAACAACGAACCTTGTACATCAATTGAAATTTTGGTTCCTATTCAGATTGTAAGAATCTTCATTCGACCCCGTGTATAGTGACAATTAATAGTCGCTAAATGTTTTTAGTAATTTTCCTTCTAACACTTTCCGTAACAATTATTAGTAGCATTTTTTTAGCGTCGCTAAATAAAAGTCACTAGAAACATTTAGAGGCGATTGATTGTCGCTATATAGGGGATAGGAGGAAGATTCCTCCAACCAAGGTTGTAATCAAATTTTTTCCTTGAAAATTTTTCAACTCTCTCATTTACTTTATCTTCATTAACGACTCAAACAACCGCCACGCCTGCACCTGTCGCTGCCCTCACTGCCACGCCAAATTGCCTCAATACCCACCATCACTAGTGTCATGCCACAATCACTACCACACAGAACAACCACCACCACTACTAACACCACTACCAATCCCCCATCACAAAATCCATAACCACCACGATTGCAGCAACATTACAACAGCCATCATACGCAACCACCACCGTGAGTTCACCACTAGTCTACCACCACAAACACAACACTTGCTGAGTCAACCATCAAACTTTTGAAGATCCAAAATCCCTTTTTTCCGTAAATCCACATATATGTTCCGCTCCTGAGGATCTAGAACTCCATCACCACTACCATCGTCGTGCCATAGCTCTTGCCACCATTATCGCGCCGTCACCCTGTCACCCCGCCACATTAAGCCAACAATCGAAGGTTCAAAGATAAACCCAGAAAATGGTAAGTCTTTGGATTAAATGCACATAAAACCCCATACTTTGGGGTCATTTACACGAAACACCCCATGGTTTGAATTTTGACCCACAACACCCCAAACTTCCAATTCTGGTGCACGTAGCACCATTTGACGAATGAAAATCATAATATGAGGACGGCTGTTATAATCTTGAGGTCAAAATGGACACTTCATTAAAATGTCCTTGTTGGCAGCCACATCACCCGAACGTTGGAGTTTTACCCCTCTATCCCCACTCTGTATCTTTCTCACACAAGAATCAAACAGTCACAACGTTCATCACCCTCATTCGTGGACACTGATCGAAGATCAGAGGAAAAAAGATGAGAGAAGGCTTCGAGATAAGGGATGAGGCGTTCTGTGAAGACTGCTACACTCCGAAATACGGTAAGTACTCCGTCCAAACCTGCAGTAGTTTACACGAAAACCATTTTTTGTTTTTATGTTGAAAATTTTGGGCATAATGCTAATTCTAGGGTTATTTTCGCAATGTATTTGTGTTTTGGGGTTTATTGCGATCTGTCTGTAGGTTTTGATAATGGGTTTTGGTGATTGGTTTAGGGTTTATGCTATACGGAGCTTTGTTTTTTTTTCATGCATGTCGTACAGTAATGTATCAAGTTTGACATGCATGTCTCAATTATGTATAAGAACATTGACCAAATTAATTTTTTTCTGGGCTTTGATCAGTTTTGGGGCCAAAATTAGGGTTTTGTAGTATCCCATACTCTAAGCATGTTTGAATTATTTATTTTGTAGATCCAAAGGACACATGTTTTACTCTGAAATTGCACCATGGAGGGCAATTACGTAACGTTGGCTGTAAGGCTTATGTTGGGGGGAAAGTCAGTTATGTTGACAATATTGATGAGGACAAGGTAGGGATGTTGTTATTGAGTAAGATAAGAGCAAAATTAGGGTATCCAGAGGAGTCTACTGTTTTCCTTTACATAGCCCATAGTTGTACTTTGGATGATGGGTTAGTGCATGTAGGAAGTGACATGAATGTAATGACTGTCTGTGAGCTAATGGGTCCTAATAGAGTTGCTAAGTTTTTTCTGATAAACCCTGGAGGGCTTTGTGCCCTGCCACCACCTAATAGTGAATCTAATGTTGAGCAAACTCAGCCAGATGTTGTTGACCAAACAAATGCAAACCTGTTTGACATGGATGGCTTGAATGGTGATGAAAATGAACATAATAAAGAAGATGAAAACAATTTGGCTGAAGGTGCAATGAATATGGAAGGTTTGAATGAGTCTGATGGGGTAAATCTTGGAGATGAAGAAAGTGATGGTTCTTTTTGTGATAATGAGTATCAGATGGCTGAAGTTTCTGAGGATGATGCCACAGAAGCACATGCCTCTGTGGCTGCTACTACAGAGCCTGCTGCTATAGACTTTACTACCACAGACTCTGTTATTACAGAGCAACCTGCCACAGAGGCTGCTGTTGCAGGGCCATCTTCAACAGAGCCTGCTGCCACAGCAAAGCTGCAGGGTGGTGAGAGTGAGGATGATTTGTGTGACAGTGATGACATGAGAAGTTGTGAAGACTCAGATGATGAAAGGGTAACTAGGAAAACCAGAAAGCCAGAGTTTCCCAACTTTGAAAGAAGTTGTTTGAGTTTTAGAGATAATGATACAATGAAGGATATTAAGTTTGAGGTTAGTATGGTTTTTAGGGATGCTAATCAATTCAAAGAGGCCATTAATGTACATGCAATCAAGCATGGTAAACAACATATTAAGTTCAAGTTAGCAGTTTGTCAACCAGAGAAGGCAAAAGATAATAGGGTAGAAGAGGGATGTACATGGGAAGTATATGCATCCCTTAAGCATGGTGAGAGCAATTTTCAGATTAAGAGGTTGAATCCAATTCATACTTGCCCAAGAAGTCATAATGTGAAGCATGCATCCTCTGTTTTTTGGGCAACTAGTACAAGAATAATTGGAGGAGTAACCCAAAATGGCCAGTGCAAGCTTTTAAATCCACGGTGGAGCGGGACTTTGTGGTAGAGGTTTCTAAATGGCAGGCATATAGGGCTAGAAAGATGGCTCTATCTTTGATTTATAGGGATTATAAAAAACAATTTTCTCAGTTGTGGGACTATGCTGAGGAATTGAAGAGATCAAATCATGACACCACTGTTGAGATACAAGTTGATAATAATGGGGATCAACCTGTGTTTGAGAGGATCTACATTTGCCTTGGGGGACTTTAGAAGGGGTTTTTAGAGCAGTGTAGACCAGTGATTGGCTTAGATGGGTGTTTCCTTAAGAGAGTTTTGTAAGGGACGGGTACTTACAGCTATTGGAGTGGATGCAAAAAATGGGATGTTTCCAGTAGCATATGCAATGGTGGAAGTAGAATCTACCAGTACATGGACTTGGTTTCTAGAGATTTTAGTTGAGGACTTGAGAATTAATGACAATGGGTGGACATTTTGTCAAATAAACAAAAAGGTTTACTTAATGCACTTCAGAGGGTGGTGCCAAATGCAGAACAGAGGAATTGTGCAAAGCACGTGTTTGAGAATTACAAGACTGCAGGTTTTAGGGGTTTGACATTCAAGGATCTTTTTTGGGATGCAGCAAAAGCTACTTATCCAGAGCAGTTTGACAGGTGTATGACTAAAATGAGAGACATATGAGAAAGCTTTTGAGTGGTTGTCAGACAAGGCTGCTTGTCACTGGTCTAGGTCACACTTTAGAACTTATCCCAAGTGTGACATTCTGTCTAATAATTCATTTGAGAGTTTTAATAGGAGAATTCTAGGGGCAAGAGACAAACCAATCATTACATGTCTTGAGGTGATAAGAAATTATCTAATGAATAGACTTACTAAAGAAAGGGAGAAAATGAGGAAAATCTTGCACCAAAGACCATTCTGCCCTAGAATTGAAGCTATGCTAGAGAAGAACAAGATAGAAGCTGCCCAAGGAAATGCAACATGGTCTGGGAAGGGAACATATCAAGTTTTCATGACTTATGGTGGACAGTTCACAGTAGATTTGGAAACACATAGTTGTAGATATAGGAAATGGGATTTGACTGGTAATCCATGTAAACATGCAATTGCTGCAATGTACTACAGGGGACTGGACCCAGACCTATTTGTGGCTGACTGTTATAGTAAAGAGACATTTATGAAGGAGTATGAGCACATGATCTACCCCATGAATGGCTCTGACATGTGGCCTAAGATAGGTAAGATGCCCATCTTACCTCCAATTCCTCATCAGCTGTTGAGAATAAGTTGAGAAGAGGCCTAACAAGCATTAGATGCACCAAGTGCCATAAATCAGATCATAACAAAAGAACATGCAAAGGCTTTGAAGGAGTAGTTGATGGTGGTGAAGGTGTTGGGCCTGGTGGTGCAGTTGATGGTGGTATTAATGTTAGGGCTGGGGCTGATAGTGTTGGGGCTGTTGGTGGTGTTGGAGGTAGTGATATTGGTGGGGCTGGTGGTGGTAACATTGGTGGGGCTGGTGGTGAAACTACAACAGGGGGTGTAGCAAGGGGGAATGATAGGGGTGCTACAATGGGCAACAATAGGGGTACTACAAGGGGAAAGAACAGAGGTGCTGCAAGTGGAAATAACATGGGTGCTGCAAGGGGGAGTACCGGAGGTGTTGCAAGAGGGAATATCAAAGGTGCTGCAAGTGGAAATAACAGGGGTGCTGCAAGGGGGAGTACCAGGGGTGTTGCAAGAGGGAATATCAGGGGTGCTGCAAGTGGAAATAACAGGGGTGCTGTAAGTGTAAATAACAGAGGTGCAATGCCAAATGTAAGTTGAATTATGCTTACTAAGTTACAATGTATGTTTTTTTTTAATGGGAAACTCATTACTTATGTTCATTTATTATTGTCAGCAACCTACTGTGAGGAATAATTATCAGTCACAAGCAAGTAATAATGAACCCAGCTTTAGAACAATGACACAACCAAGGACACCCTTATTTATTCCTCCCATGCCTCCTGTGCAACCTCAAAGGAGGCCTAAACTTTCAGTAAGCAACTTTGCTTGATGGCTACTTACTCAATTTTGTGAGTGAATAGTAACTTAAACAATTGATTTGCAGCTAAAGAGGAGTTATATGGTGGCTACTGAAGTTAGTATCAGGAACATGGCTCATCAGGTGGAAATGAGTCAAGATAGTGCAGCTCCAACACCAGTTCCAATTGAAGAGAGTTCACAACCATACCTATCAACACAAGAGAGTGCAGCCGCAACAATGATTCCAACACCTGGATTTATTCATGCACATGACAAGGTGACTGTAAAAACTATTTCTTTTAATGCTTACTGTTATAGTCTTATTTATTGCATTATTGCATCAGACTTATTGTAATATCTTGTCTTCATAAACCACGCTAGTGATTCATCAGGCATGAATACACACTTTCTCAATAGTGTTGTGCATCCAAGAAAACCACATGCTAATCCCCAAGTAGCAAGAGTAGGAGGAGTGATTGTTCAAAGTACAAATGCTAGTTGGAAAGGAAAGTCTTCAGCTTCCCTATCATCTCTCCAAATGGCTCAGCAGCTCAAGAAGGATCAAGTGTCTAAAAAAAATAGAATTGTGGAGTCTTTTTGTATAGTATTGTGGAGTCCTTTTGTATATGGCTGAACTATATTTGTGGAGCCTTTTGTATATGGCCTAACTATTATGGAGTACTTTTGTATATGGCTGAACTAGAATTGCGGAGCCTTTTGTATATAGCCTAACTACTGTGGAATCCTTTTGTACATGGCTGAAGTAGAATTGTGGAGCCTTTTGTATATGGCTGAATTAGAATTGTATTGCCCTCAATTAAAGCACCAATTCAGGCTCTTGTTATTGACAGTGTAAACCTATTGAAGTTTATTGATATATGAAGAAGTATTTTAATGCACACTTACAGTTTGCCTATTTTGATGGAATGGTTAATTAGTATGGCTAATGCACACAGGGGCATATGTTGTTCTGCTATTTTGATGGGATTGTGATATGTTGTTCTAATGGGAATGGTTCACTAGTATGGCTCTATTGCTTTGGTGGGATTCTGATATGTTGTTCTGCAATTTTGATGCTATAATGCAGTGTGCCTATTTTGATGGAATGGTTAATTAGTATTAGCTAATGCACACAGGGGCATATGTTGTTCTGCTATTTTGATGGGATTGTGATATGTTGTTCTGGTGGGAATGGTTCATTAGTATGGCTCTATTGCTTTGGTGGGATTGTGATATGTTGTTCTGTAATTTTGATGATATCATGCAGTGGCATCAAAACAGCATAATGCATTTGATGCCATAATGCAGTTCAACCTATTTGATGGAGTTCAACTTGTTTTTTTACAGTTGATGGCATAATGCAGTTCAATTGCATTTTCTTTTGTTGTTTTAATGGCATACTGCATAGCCCAATTGTTTTGCTGCTGTTAGTCCAATAGCATTTTCTTTTGCTGTTTTGATGGCATAATGCAGTCCAATTGCATTTCTTTTGTTGTTTTAATGGCATAATACAAAGCCCTGTTATTTATTTGTTTGTGAATTAATTGAGCAACAATAAAAGCACAATTTGCCATTTTTCCAATTTCACATCTGAATTTATATACATGACCTAAAACTTAGTGCACAAACCTCAAACAAAAGCAGAGCACTACATTGCTCATACATAGAACCAAAGACACATACTGAAAACAAAATAAACAAGGTTCCAAGCACATTTTCTAAACATGGTTTAAGAACAATCTTTCATTGTCCTTGGAATTCAGTGTGGAATTCATTGATCCTAACCATATGGCTAAATTGAGTAACAGAATTGACAGCCAACATACTAAGAGTTGTTTGCCCTTGATTTTCAGTTGCCCTTCAGCAGCTTTTTTCTTGGCCTTCAACATCTGAATTTCTGCCATAAGCTCTTCATTCTTCTCAATCAATATTTCATTCATCTTCATCACACCGTGAACCTTTTTTTCCCCTTCTTCGTTAACCTTCAGTAGCAACCCAATTTGCTTTTCCTCTTCTTCATTCCTTTCACGCAATTCGTTATTTTTTTTCAATATCATCCTGCCAAATACCTTGCCACGATCACAAACCTCAGGATCAACCCACTCAAAATGGCCACATAAATTACTTACCTTATAATCTCCACAACCTGCAAACCTTCTTCCAGGATTGTCCAATGTCCAAGAGTGCATGACCCGAGACACTCCACAGTGGCATCTAATAGCGTATTGATTGTTGTGTGAATTACTACTCGAGCTCATCTCCAATTGAGTGTAATAAATTCAATTTAAGATATCCTCAATTTCATAAACCCTAATTCAGTGTGGATTGTGAAGATGTGTGTGTGTGTGTGTGTGTGTGTGTGTGTATATATATATATATATATATGGAGCTGATCCGTTGAGAGCGCTAGCAAACTGGGTTATGTTGCTAACGCGATCTGGTCGTCCACGCGCGATCTGTGGACGGTCCAGATCTTTTTTTTTTTTTTTTAAGTCCGTCCGCTACATAATATAGCGGATGATTTTTGGACAAAAATACCCTCCAGCTCCGTCCGCTACATTATGTAGCGGACAAAGACAGTACTTTTTTTTCTCTCTCCTTTATCTGATTAATTTTCTGACATGTTTCATGTCCGCTACATTATGTATAATTTTTTTGACATAAATCTATCCGCTACATTATGTAGCGGACAGAGGCAGACTCTTTTTCTCTCCTGACATGTTTGCCTCTCATGTCCCCTCATTTATTCTTCTTCATCTCTCTCTCTCTCTCTCTCTCTCTCTCTGTCTCTCTCTGTGTCTCTCTCTCTTTCTCTTTCTCTCTCCTCTCCATCCTCCTTGCAGCAATGACAACAGCCCACAACACGGCCGAGCTCGACTCCGGCGTCGCCGCAGCAGAGGCGTTCGCCTCCTCCCTGAGCTCCGACCACCACAACCAACAAACCCTCGAAGACGCATCATTAGTTGCAAAATTGACGAAGTATTGCACAGAGGGGGCAAGACTGCAAGAGAACCTTTTGCTCGATCAACCATGTTTCCAGCTCTCATCTCCAAATCCACCATCTTCCCAGACCAAAAATCAACCGCCGGAGACCTGAAGCTCTCCATCTCCGACCTCCCTATGCTCTCCTGTCACTACATTCAAAAGGGCGGCCTCTTTACCCGCCCATCACCGAACTCATCACCCTCCTCAAGCGCGGCCTATGTCAGACTCTATCCCATTACCCAGATGTTTTTGCATTCAATTGGTTGATTTCAGCCTTGGCATTCAATGGGCACTACAGAGATGCAATTGGACACTTCTCTTTGATGCAAGGATCAAGAAATAGTCCCAATAGTTATACGTTTTCTTTTGTTTTGAGAGCTTTTGTTGGCTTGATGGATTTGAATAAGGGAAAAAAGGTTCATAGTACACTACAAGAAAAATGCCCAATAGCAGCGCTCTATAACAGCGGTCCAAAAAACTGTTGGCATATACTATGTATAGCAGCGGTTTATAGCAGCGGCCATATAAGCCGTTGGTATAGAGGGTATACAGCTGCGGATGTCGTGTACCGCTGCCATAGCTTGTGAAAAAATTGCTCTCCTCTTAAGCGCGGCTGAAAATTTTACGCTCCAAAGACCCGCGAAATCTTAGCGCCAAATAAAACCCAATACAAGCGGCCAAGCAATTTTGTGGCAGCGGACAAACTGCTGCCGTAGACAATCCCTTTTTTTCATTCGATTTGTATCCCACGAACTCACGTAATCAAAGGTTACCTCCCCCAACTCGCCTCTCGGCTCTCTACTTCTGTTCTCCTTCTCTCTGAAACTCACAAATCCCAGACGCGCACACACAAATCCCAGACGCACACACACATCAGATGCAATCATAATCTGGACGCAAACGCAATCAGGCTCTCGATCTCCCTCTCTCGGTTTTATCTCTCGATCTCACTCTCTCGGTTTTATCTCTCGATCTCACTCTCTTTGAAACACACATACACACACACAACAAACGCACACAGAAACACGCACTATTACACAGACACACATACGCACCCAAACGCACACACACAGAATTGCTTCTCCGGTTCTCTCCCGATCCCTCTCTGATTTTCAATTTCTTGGGTCTTCCCAAAATCAGGCTTTCTCAAATCAATTTTTCAATTTTTCAATCTTCTAATCTTTCTCTGACCTTTATCAATCGATGTGCAGTATGGGACACTTTATCATCTCTGCTGATTTTTGCTTCCAAGGTAAGTTTGGTGTTACTTTATCTCTAATTAGTTGTAACTTTGCGCATGAGATTGATGAATTTAAATTGAAAGTGGTGGTTAAGCGTCGGTGCTGCCTACAGGTCTTTGATCGAGGTCCCTAGTTCTTCGAAATCTATCTTCCCGAATATAGCTCTCTGTAACTGGTACTCTCTCTCTTCCATTTACTTTGACACTAAAAACATGACAGTATCAAATCTTTGTCTGTTTCCATACATTGAAACTTGATGTTTGACTGCGAAAAAAAGTGCAGCACTGCGATTCTTGATGTTTGGCTGTGAATTGAAGAACGATAGTAATTTAACTTTGTACGGTTTGAAGTTTAACACTTGAAGTTCAAGCCAGAGGCACATAATCCTTATTTTTTCGTTGATGATGAAGAGGAAGAAGCTACAGCTGAAGCTTGAAACTTGAGGACGAATTTGAATTGTGATCAGTTTCCGAGGATACGTGATTCCCTGGTCCAATCGATCATTTTTAAGGTAGAATACAAGTTGTTCAGTCCATTTTTGACTGTTATCACATTACTATATTTCAGATTTCTGTGCATGATGTACTTGTGCCAGTAGTATATGAAGCAGTTCTCCACAAGTGCAAATTGATTCTGAATTAGTTTTTGAAATATAAGCGCTAATGCCTCTTTTTGTGTTTCTTTGGTCTCACTAAATTCGTCTTTGTGCAATTTTCATTGAACAATTCTATGAACCATCATGTGCTTATGATAGATAGTAGTGCGGTGATGCTGTTGCACTTGGACCTGTATACTTGTAGACCTCTTGAAGTCTTTATGCCCTATTCTTGGACTGATTGTTTACGACATGCCAGAAGTTTTATGAGATGGTTTTTTCCTGACCAGAAAGAAAAAATTGTGGAGATGGTTTTTAAAAAACTTATGACGTTTCAAAACATATCTCCTGTGTAAAAGCATGCAATAACTTGTACATTTAATATCTGGCATTGGAACCAGCATTATGCCATAACTGCGTACAACCCATGTGTATGAGCAAGCACATAGTGAGTCAGAAGCCAGTAGTTTATGAAGGAGGCAAACACTCTTTCAATCTATGATAATTATGTTCCCAAGTTGGAATTTTGGAGAGCAATTGGGCCTGGGCATTGTTATCTAGTATGGGGCGTTAACAACACTGTTAAGTTTGTGAAGAAAAGGAAGTGTTGTCATGCTGTAGTGATAAGTTGAACCCGGGATGGTCGGATGGAGCAGCTAGGTTACATAGGGCTAGCTTACTCATTATTTGTATTTATAGTGTTTCCATGGCTTTCAGTCATTAACTGGTCCAATTCTAGTTATGCTTACTCTATATTTGTATTTATAGTGTTTCCATGGCTAATAGACGGCAGCTTCGAGCACGAGGAGGTCGCAGCTCGCAAGTGCCATCACGAGATTCTCCCCATGTTGAGATCAACGAGCAGCACAATGTCGAGGTACAGACTGATGCTAACGTCGCTGCGATTACCGATCCACCCAACATCGAGGATGAGGCGCTTGATGCTGAGATGACCGGTCATCTTGAGAGGTCACAAATTGACCCACCATCCACAGGTAAAGCTAAGTTTTGAGAAGGTAAAAGCTGATTTTAAGCTATCAATATTGTCATAATTGGTAGTAAGATAAGGAAAAGGCTGATTTTATGCTTCTTGTAGTACATCGGGGATGGACTGTTTATGCTTCTTTTAGTAATCTAAGGTATATCTGGGTTCAGAGAGGTATGCTGATCACTCGGGTTTGCTCCTTGCATATTTTTGGTCTCTAGGCTTCTTAGAGTGACCGGCTAGCATTTACTTGAAGTGAGAAACCAATGTGTATGGAGTTGACAAGTCTACGGATCCCGCATACTGGGAAAATTGATTAATAACTAATGCAACATCTAGTCGCGAGTGCGTGAGGTATATAGTCTCACATACATGGTACATTTAGTGTCGGTTGCTTAGGGTTTTTATTCTATTTAGTTAACAATGGGAAAGTTGGTCAATTCCTTGTATTTGTTTGTGGCTTTGACAAAAAGAGCTGGAGTGCTCTGTACGGTTCAAGAGTTAACAAGAACAACTTTTTGTTTTTGGATTCAGAATGAATAACTCATAACCAGTACATACCCAGCCTTATCAGGGAAGGGCACCTTGTGTTTCCCTTTATATTTTGTTGGAGCAACCTGTTTCTTCTGGTTTTTTCTGAAATAGCCTTCTAGCACTATCATAATGCTGTGGTATATGTGGTGTGTGTTCAAACTTTTCTAGAAACCATGGTCACTGAATTCAAATGTGTCATTCTCGTAACATCTAGGCCTTGGTTAGCTACCCCATAATACTAGTCTAGTAAGATGATGAGATTATTTATTGACCGAGAAGTATGTAGCTTAGGGATGTGTATCGATTGTCTAGAGATGAACTCCAGCAAGTCTGGTCAAAAAGCTACATTTACGTTTGTCAATCTTTTGCATTGTATATGTTATGCTCGCAAGATGTAACAAGTTTAATGTACTGAAAAGTTTACTATCTCCCGTATACTGTGCGTACTTTGTAGATTGCACTTGGTTTTGTATGTACTTTTTCATTGAACGTTGAGGTCCCTTTTAAATGCAGAACAAGTTCTAAGCCACTCTTACTTTTTGCTTTACCTGCAAGTTATAGTTCTACATGTCTGTTTAAGGTTTGGTCGTAATGTCTTATATGATTTCTTATAGTTTGGTCAATCTGTTATGTGCTTTTCCTGCTCAAAATCATCACATTTAGCATAGCAAAAAGCAATTCCTTCTTCTGTTCCTTTGACATCTTTCCCTTTTGAGTCTGTTATCTTGGATCATCTTGATTTCTAGAATAATATTGGCCATGTAATGTAGCTTATAAGTAAATTGGGTTTGGTGGAGTTCCATTTGTGGTTGATGATCTTGTTCAGTCCAATTAGTGTAGTATAATGGATTCATATACCTCTCGAGGTTCACCCATGTATGAATATTCAAATCTAAAAGGAGCTTAATCCACTTTGCTTTGTTTACTATTCTTCACTTAATGCAGTATGCTAGAGGGTATTTTGGTATTAGAGGTACTTTTCTTGCCTTTAATCCAGATCTCTTGTACAGTTTTTAGAGACTTTACATGGTCAACACCTTCCAAAGCCCCTTATAGTTGGAACCTGTTGCTGCTGTTTCTAAAGTTTTCCACAACCTAATAAAATGCCACAAAAGTAAGTACAAATTTCTTCAAAATAAAGGAAAAAGAGGTTAAGCCAATTGTATGCACTTGGAAAGTAAAAATGAAAAATTCCAGATAGTTTTGTGGAGGGAAGTTGTAATTACAGATAGATATCCCATCAACCCTCCCCAGGTACAATTATTATAATTGTAATGTCTGTTGCATCTCACATGGTTCAATATAGTGTAACCAGTGCAAGAACAATTTGTTCTTCCAACAATGTGAAAATGCAAGAAAAAAATTGTTCTCTTAAGGAGCAGCTAGCTGGAATGAATGAAATGAAGCCACGAATGACAAAGATGGAAGAGGCGCTTGAACGACTTGCAGGGAACAGTTTTACAGACCCTGCTACTGGTTCTAGCCAGGTACATGCACACAACATAGTGATTGCATATGTGAATTTCAACTGCAACATAGTGATTGCATATGGATATTTTCTCTTCTTAAATCTTTAAGACAGTCATCTCCCTCCCCCTTTTGAGAAAAATGCAGCAGATAACTGTGTGCTCTTTTTGGTGAGGAGTAATGCTAGACACTGAATTTCTGTGTCAAAATATTAAATGATATTTCGAGAGATACGGAAGTCAAGTCTACGTCTTGTGTTTCATCTCATCAGTGCCGATTTTATTTCTCACATGAAGTGGCATTCTTTAGTGATGGTCCAATGTTTTGCATTGCCTTGGCACCTGATTCAGTGATTCTGTAACTCAGCATATTCTTTTTCCTTTTCTTGGTCACATTTGCCTTTACTCCTTTATTCTCCACATTCGCCTGCTGGTTCTTATTAGGGTGGAACCATTTCAGATCAATGCTGCTTGATCAGCTTTGTACCCCATCTCAGTCACTTTCAACAACTTAGGACTCAACTCAGTGTACATTCTACCTGGGTAGGAAGATACAATACAAGGGTTCAACTCGCATCAATCATTGCTATAATCACAAGAAGCAGAATCAACATTTCCAGAAAACACAGCATATTCAACGCATAACACAAAACCTTTCTGCTGTCACTGAATCAGAATTGAAGCCCTGAGGAATAATGATCTCAAGCCTTAATAACCTTGTCAAGTACTGGTGTTAGTTCTTTCTCTGGCAGAAAGGCTAGAAGAAAAGAATCCCAGATCAAACTTCCACTACCTTCACTTGACACTGATTAGTCACCAAAATGCGATTCAATCAAATTTCTGTGTCAAAATATAAGGTGACATTTCTTTCTTTTGTTTCATTGTTCTATAAGGTGACATTTCTTTCTTTTCTGTGACTTGCATCCATGTTGTCTGTTATGCTTGTTCTCTTGGTATCTTTTTTGCTAGTGTTCACACTCTTACCAATTCTGTGACTTGCATCCATGGTTTTGTTATGCTTTTTCTCTTGGTATCTTTTCTGCTAGTGTTCACACTCTTACCAATAATCTCTAACAATACTTGTTCTCTTGTTTTTATAGTCATTCACTTTGAGAAACTTGGTGTCTTAATTTTTATTAACTTAAGGAAGTTAAACAATTAAACCGAAATTGCTTGAACAGCTAATACTGGCTAAAAACCAACCAAATATGCTGCACTTAAAGTCCAATAGCCGCTGGTGAAAACTTTAAAGTTCTATTTTCTCCTAATATTGCTTAGTCTTGTTTTCAATGGCAGTCTCTAATTATCGGAGAAATGGTTCGAGGGTAGCATCTGCAATTGGTAGCAGGTACATCTATCATACTATGCCTGTTATCATCTACCCATTTTCTTTAATATTCATCATCTTGTTTGGCAAAATTTCTTTAGTGTATTTGGTAATTTAATAGTTTTTGGGATTGAAAGCACCACTTCACTCTAACAGCAAAACAGAGATGGAATAGGAAAAAAGGCAACCAAATTTCTTTAGTGTATTTGGTAATCTACATTTGTAGCTCATATTTATGAAACATATTTTCATAAATATGAGCTACAAATGTAGTGGGAAATGCTTAAAGCATTAGCTGCTGCGGGATGCATGAAAAAATTGGAATCTTTATTCAGCTTCTTATGTTTTTTTTTTGGAACACTTTAATTTGACCAGTATAGGTAAGCAAAATGGTTGAGATACAGTAATTAAAGAGACTATTGTGATCTTTGCACAGAATCCATTCATACCCTCTTGTGTTTGTCCCCGAGTCACCAAAATTTTCTAAATGGGTTGATACTTCTGCTCTGAACCATTGTTTAAGTTATGTGCTTGATGAGTATACTAGTGATTATACAACAACTTTGTTGTCTTCAATCTCTTGGTTTTGCTTTCACTCCAAAAACTAGTGACTTAGGTTGGTCCTTGGCCTTGTTTTATCATCAAAAGTGTCATTAAAGGTTGCTATAAAAATGTTAATTCTTTGTTACTTATTTGTTTGTTCCCAGCACAAATCTTATGGAAAGATTGTTTCCTTTGTTCTATTTGTATAAACTGGTTACTATACTATTCCTTTCCCAGCACAATTCTCTCCGGACTTCGCACTAGTGATTTGAATCATCCTATTCCTTTCCACCGACGCTTTATTTATTTATTTATTTTTGCAAAATAGACTAATTGCAAAATAGGATAGGAACGAGCTTGAATTGTTGTACTCTTAACGAAAAGTGTATGGGCTAAGATGCTCTCGAATCAGGTTGATATATTATGTTTGATTAGTGTCGAGAGTTGTTAATTCCATAATTCAAAAATGAAAGGATTGAGTTAGTTGAGTGATGGTTTTACGTAGTTTGTTTTATTTGACCCTCTTGCTTGTAAAGTTGATGAGCGCCAACTATATAAGTCCTACCGTACTAGCTAAACTCAGCATATCAACTTGTGCATTTCTTGGTTTCTTGGTCAGACTTGTTCTCTTGGTATCTTTTCTTCTAGGTGTTTTTATGGTCATTCACTTTGAGAAACTTGGTGTTTTTATTTCTATTAACTTAAGGAAGTTGAACAAACTTCATGGTAGTCATCTGAATCGCACACTAATGGTTGCTTGATTATATCCCAGGATAATGTGGAGGCAAATGCAAATAGATCGAGCAATGGGAGTGACTAATGTGTGAGTGATTGATGTTGCAAATTGCGTTGCGTTTCATCTTTTGAACCACTATATATGTAGGCCTTTTGCCCCCTAGAAGGTGTTTCTAGTGAAATTGTTTATACTTAACATGAATTGTAGAGCTTCCTTTTGTTTGTAACTATACAATGTCTTATGTAATGACATTTCAGTGCATGGCTTTGATATTCTTATGGCTTGTTAATAAAGCTGAGTAAGTACGTTACTTTTGTTAATAGGTCAGATGATTTGGTTACATGTCTTTAATTGAGTTGATTTGTATTCAACAATTATAAAAAAAAAATTGCATCTATTTAGCAGCGGTCAATGGGCGCTGCCATAAGTTTTGCATTATGTAAAAAAAAAAAATGAATCATACAAAAAATGCTACCGCAGCGGGGCGATCCGCTTCCATAATTTCAAATTTGAATTCAGGTGGCTACCTATAGCAGCGGTCACAGACCGCTGCCATATCTTGGCCGCTGCTATAGGAGGGCTTTAAAGCGCGAATTTTGGAAACAATATAGCAGCGGTTGACCGCTGCGGTAAAGGTATAGACCGCTGCTGTATGTCTATGGCAGCGAAGCCTATAGCAGCGGTCGGGGGCCGCTGGGAAAGCCTTTGGCAGCGGTTTTTCTTGTAGTGGTATGATAAACAAGTTGGGTTTTGAATTAGATGTATCATTGGGGAATGCTTTGGTTGACATGTATTGCAAATGTGGGTGCATGATTTATGCTCGTCAAGTGTTTGATAAATTGCCAAAACGAGATGTCGTTTCTTGGACAACGATGATTTCTGGGTATTGTAATGCGGGGAAGGTCACAGTCGATTGTTTTGTTCGAGTAGATACGGTTAGAAGGATTGGAACCGAATGAATTTACGTGGAATGCATTTACATCACCTGTAACGACGCCGGCGTCGAGTTTATGCCGACATCGTGTTCACGCAAAAGAGTCTGCCAGGAGGATGGAGAGGAGAGAGAGAGAGAGAGAGAAGAATAAGAAAAAGAAAGAAGGAAAGATGAGAGTCAGACATGTCAGGAGAGAAAAAGAGTCTGCCTCTGTCCGTCCGCTACATAATGTAGCGGATGGAGCTGGAGGCTATTTATGTCAAAAAAAATTCCGCTACATAATGTAGCGGACATCAAACATCTCAGAAAATTAATCAGACAAAGGAGAGAGAAAGAGTCAGAAAAAAGTATTGTCTCTCTGTCCGCTATATAATGTAGCAGATGGAGCTGAAGGGTATTTTTGTCAAAAAATTGTTCGGCCGCTAATGTAGCGGACAGACTTAAAAAAACGTAAAAAAAAAAGATCTAGACTGTCCACAGATCGAGCGTGGACGGCCAGATCGCGCTAGCAACATAACCCAGTTTGCTAGCGCTCTCAACGGATCAGCTCCCATATATATATATATATATATATATATATATATATATATATATATATATATATATATATATATATATATATATATATATATATATGGTTTTGGAGGGAAAAGAAAGTGGGATTCTCAAGTAGGAGGGAAAGTTATGGGGGGAATTGACGTGGCTGACATGTTGGATTTATGGAGGAAGTTACCTTTGTGCCCTTTGGCTTCTAACAGACATCCCAAGGAAAGGAGTAAAACCCGTCAAATGGTGCTACGTGCACCAGAATTGGAAGTTTGGGGTGTTGTGGGTCAAAATTCAAACCATGGGGTGTTTCGTGTAAATGACCCCAAAGTATGGAGTTTTATGTGCATTTAATCCTAAGTCTTTTAGAAACCAGATTTGAGCAAAGAAGGTTCCATGATTTTGCCAAATTATTTGGGAGATTACCGTTTGTAGCTTATGGAGTGCTAATGGTGCTTGGTTGTGGGCAGGTAGTGGTTCTTACAGTGGCGACAACGATGGCATGTAGTTCGGATTGGAGTTATGGGATTAACATTAATAGACTTTTTAGAATTCTTTGTGTGGCTCAATATTCAAGGACTAATTACACACGGGACTCCTGAAGTTTACCTAAAATTAAACTCAACTCTTACTAACTACTTTTAATACGCTCTGCCTCCTGTAGTTTGTCACTGTGTTACATAACACCCACTTCTGTTAGGAAACTGTCAAGAAAAGTTAGGCTACCTTTCAATTATTATGATATACCCAAAATGCTCTTAGGCGTTACTCTTCCTCCTTACCAGTTAACGCCCAGCCGTAGCCGCCGACACCCCACCACCTCTGCCATGCTTCCTTCTGCCAATTATTCACATGCATGCACACCGTCGGCCACCATTGGCAACCATCGCCAATCGAAACAGCATCCCATACCAAACCTATTCCATTCCCACTCACTGCCCAACACACATATAAGCACACCGGTGACGCGCATACTTTGCCCATCACAATCACACACACGAACACCCACAAGCTCGCACTGCCTATCACCACCACCGTCACATGCCCCTAAACTACACTCACAGCCACAGATATGATAAGTTGAGGAAAAAAAGTACTGAATCAGCTACCATCATCTCCAATGGCCATTTATCAACATTCAATCGGAGTTGGCTTGTTGAGCACAGCTGTTGAGTTAAAATACGAGCCAGTGAGCTAGGCAGCTTGCTGTAGTTGCTATGGTAAAGTGGAGTAAAACGAGTCAATCACGACATTAGACAACATATTGCGCAAAGGACTCCAACATTCAAGCATTGAAAGTAGAGGTGGGGCTAGCCTGGGTACGAATCCTTTCCTAGAGTGGGTCATTATGTACGTAGAAGGCAGCTATCTAAGGGATGCAACTAGTCTGTAAGCATCTTGTAAAGAGTCCTCTTCTGTAATAGGAACTCCCTGAAGCTCATATCCTATAAGCACAAGAGTGAAGAATTACACGAGAGTTGTGGTTAGTTTTTTTTTTTTTTTTTGGTTGTGGTTAGTTGTTGACCGACGAAAGCATGGAGGAAAGAAATCCAAAAGGAAAGAGTTGGGAATTCTACTAACTGAATCCGGGCCACACACACAGAGACAGACACACTGCCTATCACTGTCATCACATGCCCCTTACCCATATCCACACACAGCCACCACCGCCGAAACACGCGCGCGCAATCTATCTCACCCACCGAAACCGACCCACCCACGGTCTATACCACCTACCGCTATCCTCTAGCTCCCACCGCCGCCGGTCTGCTACTATCACTGTTGCTCCCACCCCCTGCTGCCCATAACCCACATACACATAGTAGAGGACGGGCCAGAGGCAGCAGAGCAAAGACTGGAAACGGCCATCTCATGGAAAATCATGACCTACAAGTAAGATCGGCGAGATGTTGAGCAACCCGGTTAGGAGTTAATCGGATTCATACCCATTTGGGAGTCAGACATTTAGATCTAGCTTTGTGAAATTTTTTCTGACCTAATTAAAGCGTTGGAGGAAGAACAATGGTGGATCTAGATCCACAGTTAGTGGTAGTGGTGGTGGGTGATGAAAATAAATAGTGGTGGCAGGACTTTGGTGGTTGTGGCTTAAATCGGCAATTGAGAGTTCATTTTTTGGTGTGGTGCGGGGCAGAGGTGGTTGTGGCATAGATTAACGCTGGTGGGTTCGATTATGGTGTTGGTCACGGCAGCGGTGGTTGCTTAATTGGTGCATCGTCGAGCCACAGCCAGTGCAATGGTGATGAATTGATCAGCTCTCGGCAATGGTGATTGGATAAATTTACGTTTTTTATGAGGTTATTATCTTCTTTTCTCTAACTCTGTTAACTAAAAAATAAAGAAATTTAATTTGATGTAAGAAAAATAGTTAGTCAGTTGTTTTGGATAAATCTAAAGAATGTCGTGTCAAATTAGTCCCTATATTTGTTGAATTGAAGCACAACTGCATTTCACGCGCAAGAGTCCGGATATATTCAGTTAAGAGGGCATAGAGTTCCATAAAAACACTATGAGAGCCAATACAGGCTTTACGCGTCGAAAAAAATAAATTAAACATTAGCAGTCAAACTCAATGCCAACAAAGAGCCCTTTGTGATAGAATTAGACAACAGCACTTCAGTCCTCAGGAATTGCAAATTGCCTTACCTCAAGTAATCTAAGCTTGGAACCCAACTACGAACACTGATGAAACTTGTGGATGCCACACACAGTACAACCCAGAGAGCACCACCAGCAATAGCTCACCATATAATGAATGACCACTGAGTGAGCTCTCGTAATAGAATGTTCATACAACTTATTGGAGAAAGTAGATTAAAAACTTTACTAGAGGAAACAGGAAAGCTACTCTTGCTTGATTGGCATTACAATTGCCATTGCAAGATAGAAAAATGTTTTCCAAGGCTAGACTGTCAATTCAATGCAGCCTAAAATCAAGTTTTGGCCACACTTCGTCGTTTCGAAAGCCTAAGTAGCAATCCAAGCCATACTTCTTTGGTTTTTTTTTTTTTTTTTAGTAAAGAGCCCAAGATTTTCATTGATAAAAAGGGATGATACAAGGAAAAATAGCTTCATTTGAATCTGAGGGCTTAAGATGGCGGATGACAGCGCAACTTCATTATCAAGACCCTTACTCCTGAACAGAATCCAACGGAAGGATCTGTAGAAAAACAACAAAGCCGTAGGCAACCACTAAAACAACACTATAGCCTTTATCAGCAAAAACCTAAGACCTCACCCAACACTAATAGCTATAAACAGGACAACATACAAGCCCTAAAGCTACGAACAAGAAGGCCAAAAAAAGCAGAAAAAACATAAACTTAAGAAAACTCCAAACATAAACAAGACATAAGACAAATTCTGGACCTATCCCTCTAGAGAAAAAAGAAGAAAACGTGAACCAGCAGCCGCCCCTTCCTCCTTCAGTATCCATGGCTGAATGGATGGAAGGGCAGGCCCCTCCAATCCTCCTTCGCCTCCTCTGCTTTCTTTTGCCCATTGTGTCTTCTGTTCACTCTTCCCTGGCAACCCACCTTAGCCTCCATCTGCTATCACCCACCTCCACCCTCCGATCTCCTCCTTCACCCTTAGATCGGAAGTCCTTCAGCCGCAAAAATACTCCCTCCCACTCTCTATCCTCAAATCTGAAAGGTTTTTTCAGATCCGTCGCGGTCACCGGACCTCCGATCCGGTTGGTTTCTGTTCAGATCTCCGATGCGGGTCCGATGTGGCGGGATTGTGATTTGAAGTTGACGGATCTAATTGAGCGGGATGAAGTTCTTTCCCTTCGAGCGGGATTGTGATTTGAAGTTGACAGATCTAATTGAGCGGGATGAAGTTCTTTCCCTTCGAGCTGCTGATCTTTCATATCTGGCCTTGGGATCCTTCTTCATCTCCGTTGGATCCGATGATAACCGCGACAATAATATAAACTGTCATTCTATGCAGCTCCTGGAACGAATGCTCCGTTGCATATTCTCCACCCTGTTACCATTCGATATGGATTTTCAAAATCTAACAATGATAATACTTATGTTTTCTGCTTTCCTCCAAAGCCATGTTGTCCTTTCATGTACTATTTGCTGTACTTATTGTACTTTTCAGGGCCAAACATTAGTTTATACTTTTTTAATTTGTAAATTTTTGTAGTATTAATGAAATTTCCATTCAACCAAATAAAAAAAAAATCAAAAACCCGCAAGAGTCTGCACGATCCTGAGCGAATCCAACCAGCCCTCAACCCTAGCAGGTCACACCACCTCCTCATGCCAAGCACCCTGCCTCAGGCACCCCACAGCACCATTCGGACTCAAAGTACAACTAAAACAAACTTCCCGTAAGAGACTGCCATAAACCAACGACCAAGGGGATAGACTGTGCAAAGCTTTGTTATGTCTGGCCAAAAAAGGAAATAAACTAACTACAATTACCATCAAATCATATGTATCAAGTTCCTTCAGAACAAAGACCAATATGTCATCTCAAACTATTGAAAAAAAAAACTAATGAATATTTCCGCCATTTCTTTTATCCCTGAATAGACAGTGTCCAAATAGGAAAATACAAAAATAGAATTCGTTGTTCCATCAAAGGAAGATGCCAATCTAAATCCACCATGAAAGGAGAATATCGAGATGATGAACCGTCCAAACAATTCGACGGTAAATATATCTCTATCCTTAAACAAAAACGAGAAAGCCTTTGAACCGTGATTAATGGTGGTGTATGGGGAAAGTAGCTCAACTCAAAAATTGAATCAAGAACACCAAGAGGTTCTGTTCTATAATCTACCACTACCACTCATAGTCTAGTAAAATGCTACTTGGATCAAAATGTTTTTGCATCTTTTTCTTTAGCTGGAAAGTGAGGAAAACAGTGGCTTCTGGGTTACTAACGTACATAGTGATCAAAACTAGGTTCGATTTCCAGGTAAATGTGGGTTTAGTTCTGCTCCTCCCCATCTTCAAACTCCCTTTCCTCTGCCTCGGCAGCCATTAACTCGTCAAACTTCTCCGTCTTTCCCAGCACGATCTCAATCTACAAAATGTAGAAGATTTCAAATACTATAAAGACTTTGATACGTTATGTACACTAAGTAGAGGAACAAACATGCAACTCCAACAACAGTTGAATTTGCGCTCTAACAACTGAAAATTTATTTAAGTTTGAATCTTGAAAGCTGCAAATGATGAATTTACTAGTAAAGATAATAGACAACAATTCGCAGAGAAACTTCTCTTCTAATGACCCAATAAGCTAAGGCATAAATTGGTCCAGGTTTGCAGGTTGTACTAACTATTCTTAAGCTATTATTAATCAAGAGACCCTCCAGCAAGACCAACTGGAGCCCAACGGGGAACAATTCTGCATATCATGTACAGGCAACAGAAGTAAAAGGTGTTGGAGACAAAGGGTCCCTCAAACTCACACAAATTAGAAGCAGGCAACAGAGAGATCTTTAAGAGAACACATAAAAACACTCAAAATTTTATTGATATCCTTTATCTTACTCCATCTTACACCATAGATAATGACTAGACAAACATAGCTTTTTATAATGCTTCTAAGTATTTTCTACAGATGGAATTATGCTACCACTAACCCAGTACTTCAAGAACATATTAGCCCACTACTTGCACTAAGCACACATGACTCTAATGTACTTGTAACTTACACACCAGTAACACAAATTAATTTGGTTCACCAACACGAGCCACTAATGCACCACTCTAATAGCATAGAATAAGACAAATCAAGTTTATTTTTCATCAATTGATGAATTCTAGTGGCCCGATATCTCTTGTCCCATATGCAACTGGTATAGAGAAGGCCCAGCACAAATCATTAAGTCAATGAGGTCCATCATTCCATGTGTATATTCCTCTAAGACTTTCTCAATTTTTGAGTGTATTGATCTTGATAGATAGTGCAACATTAACAAATTTGGTACAATTTCCTGAATCATCATGGGTTTAAAACCTATTTCTATTATGCTACAATTGTATAAGTAAGCAGGGCGTTTATCAGCACCATCTTCTCATGGACCTGTATGACATGTGCAAATTACCTTCGCTTTGGGGATTGGTCGTGCTCCTGGTTCATCCCTCATGTCAACAGTCAGTGTCCTGATTTCTGCAAAGAAAGAAATATTACATCACCTAATTCCAGGTCAGAACTGTAGGTTTGTCAGAAATAGAGGATGGGAGTAAGAATCACACTCTTTTCAACAGCCAATCCATTGTTCTTCAGAATTTCAGCAATCGAGACCACTGTGGCAATAGCTGCAAGAAATTACATAATATGAGAAGTTATTACATCAACCAACAAGATTATGGCGATATTCATAGGTGGCAGTAGTATAATAATCAGGAAATTTTGCAAATGCCGAATAATAACGAAGTAAAACTAGAAGACACAAAACATCGTTTACCATGTCATATTGCTTTGCACAACCAAGACACCGAAAGTACTTAATTGTAATCTTCACAAAAATTGAACAATTATAGAATATGGCGTCAAAGGATGCTCTAATGCTATCCTTATCGTTTAAGAACTAAGATCTAATTGATGGAAGTCACTACGAGTGGAGGAGAAAGCTTTTAGATGCAATACCAGATGTCCAGATGCTTATGTGCATATTGGGACAACCAAATCTAAGCAACCAATAGAGACACTTCAGGAGCATCTCGACGAGGAACCTTCCTTCCTGAGAGACTCGTGGAGCAAGTAGCGCACAAGGCCCCGGGCATTAGCTCAGTACTTGTACTTATTGCCTCGAGTGCATCATTCCAGTTAGAAGCATGCCAAAAGCTCAGGGTATTCAATTTCTCCAGTGTTGAAAAGTCACATGGACTGAACAGATAACATGCTTTCACACTCATGCAAGTCTGATTATTAAGTTGAGACTCAACAAAGTGTCCCTAGCGTGTAATCAGTATTGGATCAACTGTAAGCGGCAAAGTTTGTCGAGGCATGATCCACGGCTTTTCTACAGGACGGGCATTATAGTCACTAAGAGAGATTTCTTTCATGTGCACAGGAATTTCTCCCTTCCGCATCGACCATATAAACGGAAGTCCCGGGTCACATGCTATTCAAGTCATACATCTTTCTTCACTTGAAGTGTTGCCCAGCTGGTCTTCCCATCTTATGAAATCGGGCAACTGGTATAGCATTTTTCCAGGGTATTACATAGCTTAGCAAGATTCCACACCACAAGACATCAAGTGTCTCCCCTTTAAGATGAGGCAAGCAGATTGATTCTTGAAGGACACCCCCTCTAGCATTGGCCATTAGATGCAGCAAGTATTCTACTCAAGTCCTGTTCACTAAAGAAGTGCTCAGGATGTCTTGCCAGGAATACTGAGCAGAAAGCATGGATTCTCAGTCATTTTCCTGATTTTCCATGCAAGCTAGTACCAAGCTCTACCACACTGCCTACCTACCTGCCCTACACGTTGCTCTCTTGCCCTCAACTTCCACTGTCCGAATCTGAGATGATCATGTGTAACACGTCAACTTAAACCATCCCATTCCGGTTACTACTGGGCAACTGTCCTCAAACACCAAAAACTATCTCCCACCAAACAATTTCTAGGAATGGCTTTTGCTCAACTTAGCTGCTTGAATACCATCCTATAATTTTCGCATTAAACATGAGGAAAGACCTCATCAACATCGTTTGTCGCCGTAGTCGTTATCATCCAAGCCTTTGTCCCAAATTAGTTGGGGTCGATTACAGGAATCCTTTTCTTCCATTCTTCTTTATTAAAGCACATTTCTATGATAAAGTCCTAGCAATCAAGTTTTTTCTCAGTACTTCACCACAAGTTGGCCTCAATCTACCCTTACCTTGTCTTACCCCATCAGCTTAGCACAAATCACGTCTTCTTACAGGGGCAATTTTAAGTCTATGTCGGATATGACCAAACCATCTTAAGCGATGTTCCCTCACAATTGGCACCACCCCCACTATGTTGCAAATATCCTCACTTCTTATTCTATTCCTCCTTTTGTGGCCGCACATCCACCTAAGCATTCTTATTTTGGCTAAACTCATCAAAAGGGTTTTAGCAACTGCTGGCAGCAAAGTGACAACTGCAGTAGCCTAATAACCAGCACGAGACCAAGAACTTCAAGCATTGGACTATATAAAACCATGTCTGGCAAAACATGTTAGAATAAACACTTCAAGGTAAATGCTCCATGATATTGATTTCAATCGTGGGCGGGTAGGTCGGTGGGAGGGGAATGATTTTAAGATAAGAACTCACTCTGTGAAATGGTATTGCCTTATGTCAGGGACAGCTTTTTTTTTTTTTAATGCCAATTAAGGCATAATGATTAACCCAGTACGAACAAACTGATACACTATTTTATTTACATTCTCTCTTTCTTTACTCCACATCTCCCAAGCCTGCATTGGTGGGATCGGCCTTTGTAGAAGGTTGCATTTGCTTATGATTGCATTTTGAGTTTGCTGAAGGTCCAGCTTAGGCCCTGTTTGCTTCACGGAAAGCATCTTCTTAGAAAGGCCTTCCATTTCTGGTGCTTGGTACACCCTTGAATATAAGTTGAAGCCAATAATTGAAGAAGAAAACCACTAAAGGATATAAAGTCGGTAAGTCATTCTTCGTCGAA
Organism: Escallonia rubra; assembly: GCA_033065855.1. NCBI lineage: Eukaryota > Viridiplantae > Streptophyta > Magnoliopsida > Escalloniales > Escalloniaceae > Escallonia > Escallonia rubra. The sequence goes on along the minus strand of JAVXUO010000581.1, from coordinate 357,447 downwards.
TGCCCACACTCAACGCCTTACAGCTCTCTCCTTTTACATCTAAAACTTCTATATACACTAACCAGTTTTATGTTTAAGGGTCCCCACAAACAGGGTCTTACTTGCCTTCTGCTAAACTCCAGTTAAGATATTAGAATACAACTAAATAAAGAATTGAACTGTTATTCAACTCCTCAATTCGGCTAAGCAAGCTAATGTAAATGCACCACTTAGATTGTAGAAGGATAACAACTATTTTTTAAAACTTAGATTAGTCAATTACAGGGCTACTCGCACTGCAATTAAACAAACGTGAGAATACCTGGTTCGAGTCTAAGACCAGCTAATCAGAGAAAATTATGCAAAAGCTCGCCCAACACACATGGCCATTCAATTTTACTTTGCAATAATTCTAAGTAACACTTCCAATGAAGGGGAAGACGTAGAGCGCACCATTTTCCCGTCAGATATCTGACAGGGCTCGACCATGCAAATTAATAAATATTTTTAAGCATAACAATCAAAAATAGCAATCAACATGCAGAACATAAACTTGTGGGGCACGCAAGTTTACGTTCTGCAAGTCTCGATCTGAAACCAACATGGCACCTATTGACAGTTTTAGTGCTTCATAACTGTAAAGCATCATAAAAGTTCATAACATGATAAGGACCAAGCTTTGCTTTTTGTCAAACGCAATTGAAGCTGAAAATTCTTGGTTACAGCTCAACTCCATGAAGCCCTTCCGTCATAAGTCAGGTCATATAATGACAAATCCTCATTTGGAAACTAAGTGTATCTCAATATTGTAAATTTTGCTGCAGCACAGCAATCATCAATACCGCCAGCAAGCCCGTTCCATCTTTCTGATTCTCTGAAATGGTCTACTACCTGGTGCCATTATCCCCCATCCCCCCCCCCCCCCCCCAACAAAGGGGCTCTCTGCTAATATATAAAATGGATCTATTACTCCTCGACCTGGGTTACCAAGAGCAACGAGAAGAGGTTAGATGGGATATGTACCATCTTTGCTCTGTGGCCACTAGAATCCAAACTTTACACCGAGCTGCTAGTGTGATCTCCCCAATAAATATAAACACCATGTATGAAAAGGGTATGGTGACACCAACGCATCTAGCTCGAGGGTGTTCAGAAGGTTGAATCAACAGAGTTTGGGTGGGTGGCTCAGCTTCAGCCCTGATGTTTTCTCTTATAAGCAAGCAGTATCCACAAAAACAAATAGCCAATGAAGGGCACGAAAATTATTTGCACACTCAACTAAGGAAGCTTAGGCTTCATTGGACAAAGGAAAATCATTTTTAGCCCAGCCAAAAAGAGTAAAAGAGAAAGGGCGTTTAACTATAAGGCATCTCCAAATTCCCACCTTAACAGAGATGGGAGGATCCACCCCCACAACTTCTCGACTACCCTCCTCTTCTTGTAAAACAAACTCCACAAAAGATCCACCTCCGGACAAGGCATCCCCCAACTCAAGCCCACAACACTAAAAACCCAATACTGAACCTCTCTAGCAAACACACTGCAGAAAAAGATGATCACAGAATCTTCGTCGGATTTGCACATAATACAACAATTAACCACACTCTTCGCCTCTTTTGAAGGTTCTCCTCCATGAGAATCACACTCAAGCAGCTTCCAACAAAAGCACACTCTCAGCGGTGGCAGATGTATTCCCAAGGAAAAGTGGGTCTGCCCTGAGGGTCTCCTTTCCAAATTATTCAATCCTCCTCGCCTTTATGCACCAATGTTTAGAGGCGCCCAAAAAGGTCAGAGAATAGTTGTAAAAGTTCCTCCTGAATGTGGGGAAATCCCAGCAGTGGAAATTTCTCCCAACCATAAGATGAAAATTCTCGCTTGTTACTCTACATGTTCCACCAGCAGTAGAAAAAGTGCATAGTTGTTTTCCAGGGCATCGATCTTAAGTAAGAGTCAAACCACAATCTCTCTGCAAAATGTTTCTAAAAGGTAACTTAATTAGATGAACAATAGCAGGTAGTGATATCTAAACACAAGTTGATAGAACCGTAGCAGTTTGAAGAGATAACATAGATTAAACGTGGAAAGCAGCAGCCAAAATTTATTCATTCATCTGCCCACGTGATTATAAACAATTTCAAAGAGAAATTATAATTCAAAAATCTCCAGTTCAGAAACAACTACAGAGGCAGCATTGGTAATGCTATGGCATAGCTGAGTCTCTTAATCAACCCAACCTATTGCTTTCTATAAAAGTACTACAAGCAAAGGCATAGCTTAAAAGGAAACCAAGAAATGGCAACACAAAAGTCTGCAAATTAGATAAGGGGGGATTACCCATTCCAAGAGCAGAAAGTTCCACATCATTGTATTGCTGCAAATACTTCTGCACATTCAACCAGAATATAGCTATCAATAAACGATATATACTTCCACTGCATGGATATAACTTCTTAAATGTGTGCATCCATAATTAGCATAGTATTGGAAATTCTAATACAGTCAATTGGAAATTCTAATAAAGTCAGAAAGTTACAAATCAAAGTATACAAATAATTATATCGTTCTATTTTAGATTTCATATTTCTTAAGAAATTTAAGGGTAATCCTGGGCCAAATAATTACATGATCTGCAAACCAGCATATCATCATCATAATACTAAAAAGGATATCATAATACTAAACAATAGTCACGAAGAAATTGGCCTCACTAATTGGAACTTATAAACGAAACAAAAGACACAAGAAATTTTCCTTTCTGATTTCCTTGCAGCCACAAACAAATTTGGGGCAAACCTTGCCCAGTTAATTAGATATTAACTTTTAGACAGAACCCCTCCTTAGGCTCAGTCACAATTCACAAAGCCCTAAAACGCTTATGATGTGTAAACGCACAACCCTAAATCCCCAGACTTAACTTGCACATCAACAAAGAAAATGGCCTCAAATTTAAATAAAAAGTTTTCCACCCATTAGATTTCTTTGCAACCACAAACAAATTCAAGGGCAATCCTTTTGTCAAGTAATTAAAAATTTAATTTCTTAGATGGATGCCTCCTTTGGTTTAGTCACACAAAACCTAAAATCCCAGGCAACATAAACTTATACACAAAGATGGGAGTGCACACGCGCATGCGCGCGCACAGACAACTCTAAAACCCCATAGCTTAAATTTCACATCACCAAAGTAAATTAACCTCAAATTAGAAATCTTAAATAAAACAAAAACCACTAGAATTTGTGACCCTGTTCACATTTCCTTGCAACCAAACAAATTTAAGGGCAACCCTTTTTCTCCAAACTAATTATACCTTCAGATTTCTTACATGGGACACCCCCTTTGGTTCAGTCAAACTCCAGGTAAATTAACCTTGTACATAAAGATTGATTAGAGAGAACACCTACACAAACACACACAGACGCAATGATACCTTGGCGAGGTTGACATAGAAGAAGAGGGACCTCTTGGTGTTGGAGACCTGAATGAGGTTCTTCTTCTGATACTCAACAGATGATGCTGAGATGTTGAGCTTGTTCACTCCCTCTGTCACCACCTCCATTTTTCTCTCCTAGATATAACTCTCTCGCTACAAGTTTTTGCGTCTTTAGCTCGGTTAAATTACAAGCCCTTTTCAGCCATGCGTATGCACAGTGGGGGGTTGAGTTTTTCTAGAGGGTGTTTCTAGTGGGTTCAGTCGAGTTTGGGTTCGGAATGGCTGTGAACTGGTGACTCGGTTAGTCTCACAAATTTACAGAACTACTCGTTATTTTTTTCATTTTTTTTTTTTTTGGCTTCTTTTTCCCCTTTTTTTGTTTAATATTGAGAGAATTGATTAGTGCATAACATCTCAACTAATTGAATTTCAAGCACGGCGTTGTAAGGTTTCTTTACATCAACCTTTAGGTTGTACATGTGTTTACACCATTACTTGCTCAGATGCGGTGACTTAGCACATCGGGCTGGAAAGGTACTGGATTAGTATATGATGCTCAATTTGCGCCCAAACAGTATCCTATATTCCAGCTAGATAATTGCAAGAAGGGCCTGACGAAATTAGCTAATGACACGGTAAGGATACTCAACATGTCATAATCAAGTCGGTCATGACTACCACGTCAAAGTTCGAAGCATTTAATATTGACTTTTTTTTTTTGTTTTTGTGTGTTGTGTTCCTTTAATGAATAGCTTTATGTACTTATTTAGAATTCCCTTTCGATCCGGTTGTTGCTTGCTACTTTATGTTTTGCATTTTTCAGATAGTAGCCTACTAGCTACTCGTGTAACCGAGAAAATAGATCACTTGATGATACAAATTCTCCTACTTAACTAAAAAAAAACATGAGTGAGGAGAGATACCGAGCTTTGCAGAGTAGTAATAGGCCTAGCACCAATGCACCATGTGATATCTTATGGCATGTAAAGCAAGTCAATTCAGCAAGATCAAATCAATTAAGCGATAGCATGTCTACTCTTTGTCCAAATTTCTCTAGTAAAAACATTTATCAAGCAGGATTTAAAGAATGTACAGAGATGAGTACAGGGTAACCAAGGTAACTATACAACCTTCAGCCATCATGATTGTGAGCCAGGTCGTATAGCATAATTTTGTAGAGTTCGAATCCAATATGAACTTCTTACGTTTAGGCTCGTTTGCCTTCCTCCTAATTTTGCACCACTGCTAAGGTGTATCATTATGCCATGTGTAATAAGCACCGGATGTTAGATGATATTATAGGTTTGCCTTGTAAGATCGAGCAAGAACCAATTCCACCGTAACAAACAAAATGTATTATCAATTTAGATCATTAGGTATAATCCTTACAAAGTACTCTTAAACCGCTTCGAATAACAAAGCGCTTAGAATAACGAAAAGATTCTATCTATATCTATCTCCATATCTATAATGGGGTCATGATGGATATGCAAGCAAAACGTGTTGGCAATTAGGATCATTAAGAAAAATGCTTGCGTAGTTGTCATAAACATTAATCGTATGTGTCTGGCTTGGGGGTTATCGGGAGTCTATAAGGTAAGACGAAAAGGTTTTGCATTATTAATTTACCTTAGTTGCTCATTAGGTTTCTGCCTTTGTAAGAATGAGCAACAACCAATTGGGTTGTTGCAAACAAAATGTATTGATATTTCAAATCATTAGTGTTGCTGCTTGAATATTGATCGAGACCACGGCTAGGAAATGCACCTGCAAAACAGAACACGAAGTGACCACCGGGATGTTCCGGTGGAGGATGCTCCGATGCTAAAGTCAGAACGTCGCTACTAGGGTAGGAGTCCGAATAATTGAAAATGAACTGAGTATTTGTGTGTGTGTAAAACCTCCCCTGTACCTGAGGATTCGCCCTATATATAAACCACTTCCAGACTTCCTTCTTCTTTAGAACTCTATTCTGATTGATCCTTTTGTAGAAGAGTCATACCAGGACTCTTCTATTAGTGCATGAGTCCTAACCAATCTCTATCTGTCCTCTGAAGTTTATCCGATATGAGTCTGTTAGCCCACTCAGAATTGGTTACGCCACGTGTCAACAGTTGGTTGGGCGGATATATTTAGCTATATCATAATGCCCCCTGCCTTTGACGGTTCCTTCAAGTGAACAGTTAAAGGCATTTAATGCAGAAAGTTGACTAAAAGTAGTTCAGTCACGAATCTTCCATGCCCGTTGCCACTTAGGAATTTCCAAAACATCATGCTTTCAAATCTTGACTGAGCATCTCAATTGGATAATCTGCTCGGGAGACCTGCTCGGGAACCCTGGTCGGGTTTTCTGCTCGGGAAGTCTGGTCGGGCTTTCTGCTCGGGAACCCTGGCCGGGTTCTCTGCTCGGGAAGTCTGGTCAGGTTCTCTGCTCGGGAAGTCTGGTCGGGCTTCCTGCTCGGGAAGTCTGGTCGGGCTTCCTGCTCGGGAAAGTTGACCAATTGTTCCTTCTTTGGATGGTAAACAAGGAACCCTGCTCGGGCTTCCCTGCTCGGGCAGTCTGGTCGGCCTTCCTGCTCGGGAATCCTGGTCGGGCTTCCTGCTCGGGAAGGTTGACCAATTGTTCCTTCTTTGGATGGTAAACCAGAAACCCTGCTCGGGCTTCCTGCTCGGGCAGTCTGGTCGACCTCATGTCTTGAGACTTTTGACCTACGATCTTGCTAGGTCATCCTGGTCGGGAGCCCTGTTCGGACATCCTGCTCGGGATGTCTGGACGGGCATCCTGGTCGGGCATCAGTCTTGAGACTGCAGACCTAAGACCTTGCTAAGTTATCCTGGTCGGGAGCCCTGTTCGGTCATCCTGCTCGGGATGTCTGGACGGGCATCCTGGTCGGGCATCAGTCTTGAGACTGCAGACCTAGGACTTTTCTAAGTTATCCTGGTCGGGAGCCCTGTTCGGTCATCCTGCTCGGGATGTCTGGACGGGCATCCTGGTCGGGCATCAGTCTTGAGACTGCAGACCTAGGACTTTTCTAAGTTATCCTGGTCGGGAGCCCTGTTCGGTCATCCTGCTCGGGATGTCTGAACGGGCATCCTGGTCGGGCATCAGTCTTGAGACTGTTGACCTTGGTCCTTGCAAGTGATCCCGGATGGGAAACCTGTTCGGACATCCTGCTCGGGATGTCTGGACGGGCATCCTGGTCGGGCATCAGTCTTGAGACTGCAGACCTAGGACCTTGTTAAGTCATCCTGGTCGAGAGCCCTGTTCGGTCATCCTGCTCGGGATGTCTGGACGGGCATCCTGGTCGGGCATCAGTCTTGAGACTGCAGACCTAGGACCTTGCTAAGTTATCCTGGTCGGGAGCCCTGTTCGGTCATCCTGCTCGGGATGTCTGGACGGGCATCCTGGTCGGGCATCAGTCTTGAGACTGCAGACCTAGGACCTTGCTAAGTTATCCTGGTCGGGAGCCCTGTTCGGTCATCCTGCTCGGGATGTCTGGACGGGCATCCTGGTCGGGCATCAGTCTTGAGACTGTTGACCTTGGTCCTTGCAAGTGATCCCGGATGGGAAACCTGTTCGGACATCCTGCTCGGGATGTCTGGACGGGCATCCTGGTCGGGCATCAGTCTTGAGACTGCAGACCTAGGACCTTGCTAAGTCATCCTGGTCGGGAGCCCTGTTCGGTCATCCTGCTCGGGATGGTAGTCCGTAGATGCTTCTTGGGAAGAGGGCTCATGATCAGCTTATCAATTGTGTTGCCACGTGTCAAGTACAACCGTCCTTTAGCCGCCAGAACCTAAACGGTTACAATTTCAAATTTCAAAATTTAATGCCCCGGGAATCGCGCGGGACACGCGTCTTGAATGCTACCGCCTTTATAGGGGAAGTTATTTCTTCCGCCCTCTATATATTTGGAGTTCCTCTCCTCATTTGCCCCCTGCTATTCACTTTCACTGTTCGGCTTAACTTTGACAAGTAAGTTCTATTCTCTTCTTCTTGTTCGGCACATATCTATTTCCTTTTAGTAGCTTTCAATATCGTAGTCTTAGAAAATGTCTTCGTCCACTTCAAGTAGTACTTCGTCCTCTTCAAATAGTTTTTCAGAGAACGATTTAGAGAGTGAGTCGGAGAGTAGGTCATCACAAGTAGGAACTTCAACACACTATAGCCACGTAGGAACTTCAGCTCCCCAAACTAGCACTTCATTTCCCCGTAAAGATGATGCTCTTGGGGATATCAAAGATGAAGCTGAAGACAAATTTGACGAGGACATTTGGTTTGCCTCAGATGAAAAGAGGAATAAGATGTCAAAAGAGAGCATTGTCGAGCTCTTAAAAGAGTATCCTTTGCCTCATCCTTTTTCTGCTCGGGTACCCGCAATCCAAGAGCCTGCCAATTATGGTACAGACTTGGAAACCAGTGTCTATGAAGGCCAGATTAAGTCTGGCTATAGAATCCCCATGCATCCCTTTGCAGTCGCCTTTTTCAACCACTACAAAATGGCTCCAGGTCAGCTCGTGCCCAATGGGTGGAGGAAACTAGTTGGCTTAATTTATCTTGTGCAGACCTCAGGGTATCCAGTGACGGTCCATGACTTCATGAGATTATACCTTGAGGTATGCTTTATAAAGAATGTGGCCAGGTGCGATGGCTGGTATTACATTCATAACCGGATCAGGGTGATCAAGGGGGGTCCCAAATCTAACAAAGGTTGGCACTCCCGGTACTTCTTCATTCAGCGGCCAAGCGGCAAATGGGAGTTCCCAAGAAAGTGGAATGCTTTCTGTAAAGATTATGAAAAGAAAGGCTTTCTGGCTCCCAACGCTATGACGAAGAAGCTGCTTGATCATATAAAGAGGAGGGGCGTTCTCAATATTGACGAACCCCTTACAGAACAAGAGATGCGGCATGCGGGGCTTATTCCTCCTGCCCCTGCTATGCCCGTTCCTCCAACTCCAGTTTTAGAACCTCGAATTGTCTCGAAGTCTAAGACTCAAGAACTGGTGATAGGAACATCATCTTCTAGTACTCCAAGTCTAGGTAGAGTCCGAAGCCGTGTTTATATTCTTATGTCCTTTCTTTTTGCGTACAAGTTATCTAACACGGTCTCTCTTTCTATCTTTCAGAAATGGCTGGCAAAGGAGAGGGTGCAAAAGGTGATTTTATGGGATTGATGCAAAGGGCATCGAAAGGGAAAAGGAAAGAAGGTGCAGGGGAAGGTTCTTCCCCTCCTGTGAAACGGCTACGCGCACCTACTCCTCCGGTGCCTCCTTTGGTGGTTGAAGATATCCCTATCGACAAGGATCCCATCTTTCGTCCTCGATGGACCATCAAGAGAGGTGATTCAGGAATGCCTCATGCAAATGTCTCTGCTCAGCATTTGGCTCACGGGGTGTTGCCAAGTGATAAGTTGATTTTGGAGAATCAACCTCATGAAGCCTTCGCTATGGCGCACGTCCAAGCTGCTTACAACGTAAGGACTTCATTTCTTTTTCCTCTTGCGTCTTGTTATTTAAGCTCTTCGTGCACTTCTGATACATACTCTGTCTTTATCTCTCTCTTATTTTCAGGCTTACTGCTATAGCAGCCAGATGCAGGAAAGGTTTTCCATGGCGATGGATGTGGCTCGCACTGCAGAAACTGACAAGAGAGCTGCCGAAGCCAAAGTTGAGAGACTTGACAAGGAGGTCAAGGCCCTAAAGATGGAGAATGCTGATTTGCTCACCAAGCTCGGCCGTCTTGAAAAAAGATGTGAGAAACTGAAGCACGAGAAGGCCGAGATTGGGAATAAGGCCATCCATGCATTCCTTGACGGTACCGCTGGCGACGAATGGCTCCGGAAACGGACAGAGGATGGGCTCTCCATCTTCCAAGAGGGCTTTCAGAAAGCTAAGGAGTTAACGGCAGCCAAATATCCAAACATCTTCTTGGACGACATCGTAGTGCCCAGTTTTGATTCTCCATCGGGCGAGACTGCAGCACCTGTTGAAGCTGGAGATGTTGTTTCTCCTGGGGAGAAAAGTGTCCGATCCGGGAATGCTCCTCCGTCTTAGGACATTTTTTGTTTAGTCTCATCTCAGCTTTGTAATTCCTTCCTATGTTCCCTTAGTACTCTTTTGGCCTTTGATGCCTTTGAAGTTGAAACATTTTCTTTTTCTAATGAAGGGATTTCACTTTTGCATACTCGCGTTGTGAATGTATCGTCCTTTGCTTTGATTTTGTTTTTGTCTAAAACCTTTACTGGACCGTGTTCGGTAAAGACTTGGGTCTTACCTTGTACATTTGGGGTGATATACTTCACGTTAACCTCTCTAGAAAGAGGACATAGAGCTGTGCATGCAAATGGTTGCATGTGCCAAATGTTTGACTGTCCTTTTGAGGGATGGTCATCACTCCTGTGGAGGGTGTTAGTTTTGTACAAGTGTGTTCTTTAACTTGAGCTAACCACATCATGCTTGTGTTTTACTTTGACGCGAACCCTTATCGTCAGCTAAGGGCTGGCAAAGAAGCCTCGCACTCACGCTCGGCCAAGTTTCGAATTAACAAAACAGGGTAGGACGACGAACTCCCACTTGGTTTTGCCGTTTCTCGGGCTAGAACTAAAGCTAGACCGTGTTAGGTAAAACTTGTGTCATACCTTATCACTGGGTGATATTTTGCTTGGGCAACATTCGCTGTTTTCCGTAGACGAGCAGTCTGTTCGGGCAGTCTGCTCGGATATTAGATGTCTATCGTTCTTGAGAACATACATATCATTAGTTAAAGTGGCCAGAAATTGATATGCTAATGTAAGCAACTGGTCTTTCTCACAGGAATGAAGATGTATAAATAGACGAAATGAAATGCTTCAAACTTTTGTTGAATTTCATTATAACTGAAACACTTCTTCTTTACATCCAACTATGCTTTTATGCTACTTCCCCCCAAAATAATAAGAAGAATGTCTTCGCTTTTCCTTAAGAATTTACTGGTAGTATTTCCTCAAGTTATCAGCATTCCATGTTCGCGGGATCGCTTCCCCTGAAAGTGTTTCCAGTGAATAAGCGCCTAGTCTGAGCACTTTTGATATCTTATAAGGTCCCTCCCAATTTGGGGACAGTTTCCCCACAGCGGCCTTTGGGTTTGAAACTTCCAGTTTTCTGAGGACAAGATCACCGACTCTGAACATCCTTACTCGGACCTTTCGATTATAGAATCTCGCAACCCGTTGTTTCGTTGATATCATACGATCTAAAGCTTGAGCTCGCGCATCATCTAATAGGTCTAGGTTTCCTCTGAGATTCTCTTCATTTTCTTTTTCAGAGAAGTGTAACACTCGGACCGTGGGGAGGCCCACTTCTACTGGTAGCAGCGCCTCTGTACCAAAAGATAAAAGGAATGGTGTTTCACCTGTCACGGAATGAGGTGTTGTGCGGTATGCCCAAAGTACTTTAGGAAGCTCATCAACCCATGCCCCCTTTGCATCATCTAACTTTCTTTTCAACCCTTGAAGAATTGAACGATTCATGTTCTCTGTCTGCCCATTGGATTGGGGGTGAGCAACCGATGTAAAACGGAGATCAATAGAGAGACCTTCACAAAATATTCGAAAATTGGAATTGTCAAATTGCTTTCCGTTATCTGTGATTAGGATCTTCGGCACCCCAAAGCGGCAAACAACGTTCTTCCAGAAGAACTCTTCGCATTTCGATGCTGTTATAGTGGCCAATGATTCGGCCTCAGCCCATTTCGTGAAGTAGTCGATGGCGACTATCACAAAACGCCTTTGTCCAGTGGCCACCGGGAATGGGCCCAAAATATCCATTCCCCACATCGCAAACGGAATTGGGGAAGTCAAGATGCTAAGTGGTGCTGCCGGCGTGTGCGTCAGCGGAGCAAATTTTTTACAACGATCACACTTTTTTGTAAATTTGATCGCTTCTTTCTGCATACCTGGCCAATAATAACCTTGCCGCAAGATTTTGCGGGCTAGGTTTCTTCCCCCCAAGTGTTGTCCGCAAATCCCTTCGTGGACTTCCTGTAACGCATAATCCGCTTCTCTAGGGCTTAAGCACTTTAGGTATGGCAGACTGAAAGACTTTTTATACAGTACCCCGTCTACCAGGGCAAACCGAACAGCTTTAGCACGTAAATTGCGAGCTCCGCTTTTTTCTGACGGTAATATTCCTGAGACAAGGTACTGAATAATTGGGTCCATCCAGCAAGGTTCCTCTTCTATCACATTGACCTCCTTTGGGATCTGGATGCTTCTTTCTTGGAGGAACTCAATGTATACCGCTCTGTTTAATTCCGCAATGTCTTCGGAAGTCAGTCTTGACAGTGAGTCTGCTTGGGCATTTTGGTCTCGTGGTATGTGGCGGATGGCGAAATTTTTGAACAAAGCGGCTTCCGTTTTCACAGCTTGGAGGTACTGGGCCATTCTCTCATCTTTTGCCCCATATTCTCCCGAGATATGGTTCACAATTAATTGAGAGTCACTGTGGACGGAAAGAGAATCAACTTTGAGAGAGTGTGCCAACCTTATTCCCGCTAGGAGTGCCTCGTATTCAGCTTCATTGTTTGATGCCTGGAAATTGAAGCGAAGAGCGTACTCGATCACAAACTTTTCGGGGCTGATTAATATAAGCCCGGCTCCGCTACTTCCCACCTTGGAAGAGCCATCAACATAAAGGAGCCAAGGATCCGAAACTTCTGAAAGGACCAGATTCGGGGGGTTCGCTGGTATTGTGCATTCGACAACAAAATCTGATAAGGCTTGAGCCTTAATTGCTGTACGGGGTTGATACCGAATATCGAACTCGCCTAGTTCCACGGACCAGTTTACTAGTCTCCCCGACGCATCAGGATTTTGTAGAACTTTACTCAATGGCTGGTCAGTCAACACGATGATGGTGTGTGACTGAAAATATGGTCTCAATTTCCTCGCCGATATGATAAGAGCTAGGGCAACCTTATCTATTCGGGGGTACCTGGTTTCGACGTCTTGTAGGACCTTGCTTACGTAGTAAACAGGTCTTTGCTTGCCATTTTCCTCTCGGATTAAGACCGTGCTTACCGCTACCTCACTAACCGACAGGTATAAGAATAAGTTTTCCCCAGTAACCGGTTTGGTAAGGAGCGGCGGGGACGACAAGTATTGCTTCAATTCTTCAAACGATCTCTGGCATTCTTCAGTCCACTCGAAGTCTCTTGCCTTCCTGATAGCTTTGAAAAAGGGGAGGCATTTTTCGGCGGACTTGGACATGAACCTTCCCAAAGCCGCCACTCTTCCTGTAAGCTCCTGGACCTGCTTAATTGTCTTAGGCTTCTCTGGATTTGCTTCTATACCCCGTTGCGATACCATGAATCCTAAGAATTTCCCTGACGCTACACCAAACGCACACTTGAGTGGGTTTAGTTTCATGTTATAGGCCCTTAGGATGTTGAAGGTTTCCTTGAGGTCCTCCACATGAGCTTCGGCTTCCTCACTCTTGACTAGCATGTCATCCACGTACACCTCCATATTTCTCCCAATTAAATCATGGAAGATCATGTTAACAAGGCGCTGATAAGTTGCCCCCGCATTCTTGAGTCCGAAAGGCATGACTTTGTAACAGTACAGCCCACGTTCTGTAATGAAGGAAGTTTTGGGGATGTCATCTACACACATCTTTATCTGATTGTATCCTGAGTATGCATCCATAAAACTCAACAATTTATGACCCGAGGTAGCATCGATCAAAATATCAATACGTGGTAACGGGTAACTGTCCTTTGGGCAGGCCTTGTTGAGGTCCGTGAAATCAATGCATATTCGCCACCGGTCGCTCGACTTGGGTACCATCACGACGTTGGCGATCCAATCTGGGTATGATATCTCTTCAATGAATCCGGCTGCCAACAGTTTTTCAACTTCCTCCTCGATTTTAACTTGTCTCTCGGGAGCGAATGTCCTCTTCTTTTGCTTGACTGGCTTCTTACCAGGGTCAACGTTCAATTTGTGGGTGATCACCTCAGGATCAATCCCAGGCATATCGGATGCCGTCCACGCAAAGATATCTGAATAGCTCCTTAACAAATCCACAAGCTTGAGCTTGAGGCTGTCTGATAGACCGGTTCCTATTCTCACTGTCTTTTCTTGAATTCCCGGATATAGCTCAATATGAGTGAGGTCTTCAGCGGGCTTACCTCTTTCGATTTTTGTCTTATCCCTCAGATCTTCTATCATGAGGGTTTCATTGGCTCTATTTCGGCATGATGCCATGTAGCACTGCCGAGCCACCACTTGATCTCCCTTGACTTCCCCGACTCCATTCTCCGTGGGGAATTTCATCTTCATGTGGTACGTAGATACCACAGCTTTTAATTGGTTTAATGCTGTTCGGCCCAAAATTGCATTATAGGCCGAAGGGATGCGTACCACCACGAAATCTAGCATTAACTTTGCTTGGGTCGGAGGATCTCCCACAATCACGGGTAGTGCAATAATTCCCTCGCAAGCAACCGGATGGTTAGAGAAGCCATAGAGGGGCGTATCTATCCTCCGTAATCGGTCGGCTGGGATATTCATCTTTTGGAAAGCTTCATAGAAAAGTATTTCCGCCGAGCTCCCATTGTCAACGAGGATCCTCTTCATGTCGAAGTTTCCCACTCGGAGTGTGACAACTAGGGGGTCATCATGGGGTATTCTAGTATCACCCACATCGTCATCGGAGAAGGATATTGTGGGAGCTGGTTCAACCTTCTGCCTTTTAGTCGATGGTCCTGTAGTTGTGAGGATTTCCCTTGCGTAGGCTTTTCTTCCTTGTCCAGAAGAGCCTCCAGCAGAAATTCCCCCCGAGATGGTATTTATGACTCCCGCATTCTCTTGCACATTTTCTTTCCTCCCTACAGGAGTGACTTCTCTCTTTTCATTCCTTCTATTGACGTATCCACGCAAATGTCCGCGTTTGATAAGGGCTTCTATTGCACGCTTGAGCGATTCGCAATTGTCGGTGGTGTGACCATGATCGTTGTGGTAACGGCACCACAAGTTTCTATCTCTCTTGCTGGGCGGGGATCTCATTTTCTCTGGCCTTTCCAGCATTTCCTTATCTTTTATTTCGTGGAGAATCTGAGAGGGCCTTGCAGTTAATGGCGTTAAATTCTTCATGTCTAACATCTCTTTGGGACGCCTTTCATCCCTTCTTGACCGCTTAGAACTCCGTCCAACTCTTGGACTATCTTCGCGAGTTCTCTTGTCTTGATCGTGTACATTGTCTCCTCGCTGTCCATTGTGAGTCTCCAAATATTCTTCAGCCTGGATATACTTGTTGGCTTTATCCAGCAGGGCGCTCATGTTTCCTGGAGGACTCTTATTTACTGCGAACGCGAACTTGGACGTAGGACGAAGCCCTCGCATAAAAGCCGTGTACTTTACCGATTCGTCCAAGTTATCAATTTCCAAAGTTGCCGCATTAAAACGTCCCAAATACCGCGACAAGGACTCGTTTCTTTCTTGGACCACATTGAGGAGACTGGCCGAATTCTTTCTTCGAGTTCGGCTGCTCACAAAATGTTTTTGGAACAAGTCTGATAACTGGTTGAAGGAATGGATGGACCTCGGCCGTAGGGACTTGAACCATGCGTGTGCTGCTTTCCTCAAAGTAGTTGGGAATGCTCGGCACATAACAGCATCTGAGGCCTGGAGGAGTAACATATTCGTTTGAAATTGATAGACATGCTCTCCCGGATCTCCGCTTCCATCATATAGGTCGCACTGTGGCATCCGAAAATTTGGAAGAAGCTTCGCCTTCTCTATACTTTTGGATAGGGGGTATCCAGAATCTTCCCTTGGGGGAGCAGAATCCTCTGGGGAGGATTTGGAGATGGCTTTGTGACAAGGTCGCCCTTGTGGGCGTGCTTTCCATGTGGGTGTATGGATCTGTCCTTGAGGACAGTGCCTTTGGACTGCGCATCTTCGACCTAGATTTTCACTACCTACCACAGGGGGCGAGTTTGTGCTGTCCTCAAGTGACTCCTCACGTCGAAAACGTGAATCACTTCTGGTAACATGTTTCTCACTTTCTTGCCTTGGCTGATAGTCAGGATCCGTCTCTGATCTATTCTTTCTCCCATAACTGGACCTTGAGGTCAGTCTGAGACGGAGGTCGCTCGGATCGAGATGTGTATGATTAGCAGAAGTTGTGGGGACCACCCTTTCGAGCTGCTTCTGTAGAGTGGTTACCACGTCCTTAAGTTCATGAATTTCTCTGGTCAGCTCAGCATTTGGAGTGTCAAACAGCCTCCGGGTTAGGCGATGACGCAGGTCTCCTCTTTTTAAAGGTGGGGTCAGAGAATGAGTCCCCTGGGAGCTTTCAGTCATTCTTGGGGTGACTGAAGTCACGTTAATGCAGTCATTACTGGAATATCGTTGGGAAGGTGTTGACTGTCGCCCTCTTCGGCGGGAGCCGCTTGATCTTGTTCGCCTATTCTGGACGGAGCGACTGACCGGAGTGTTATTTGAAGATGATTGTCTAGCCATGTTCTCTCTCGGTCCCACGGATGGCGCCAAAATGTTGCTGCTTGAATATTGATCGAGACCACGGCTAGGAAATGCACCTGCAAAACAGAACACGAAGTGACCACCGGGATGTTCCGGTGGAGGATGCTCCGATGCTAAAGTCAGAACGTCGCTACTAGGGTAGGAGTCCGAATAATTGAAAATGAACTGAGTATTTGTGTGTGTGTAAAACCTCCCCTGTACCTGAGGATTCGCCCTATATATAAACCACTTCCAGACTTCCTTCTTCTTTAGAACTCTATTCTGATTGATCCTTTTGTAGAAGAGTCATACCAGGACTCTTCTATTAGTGCATGAGTCCTAACCAATCTCTATCTGTCCTCTGAAGTTTATCCGATATGAGTCTGTTAGCCCACTCAGAATTGGTTACGCCACGTGTCAACAGTTGGTTGGGCGGATATATTTAGCTATATCAATTAGCAATAAGCCTTACAAAGTATTCATATCGCTTAGATAACAAGAAAGATTCTATCTGTCATGATGGATATGCAAGCAAAAGATATGATGTTAATTTGGATCATTAGGAATAATGCTACACATTGTTCATATATATTAATCATACTCTGGCTTCGCGGTTATTAGTATTTTATAAGGTAAGACGAAAAGGTCTTATATTCACGTACTATATCGTAGGGTACGATCAAACTCACTCACTTTAAGAAATAGAAAAGGGCCGGTATCTTTTACATTCGCAGTCACACTCTTTTATATTTGAGTTTGAATAAAACTTTCATTGCACCCCACCCCCATCCACCTATGAAAGTCTATTGCAAGATTGCCAACTTTTGTACTAGTCCTATTTCAAGGTAAATTAGTCAGTTTTGGAGTTTGGACAACATCCAGGATTATACAAAGTCTTATTTCATGGTAACTGAGTCATTCCTCGACAACATCCATGCATGAGAGGTGGTGCAAAAATGTTTTGAAGGAGGTTAGTTCGAGGTAACGTGATTGTGCCATGAGTCAACTGTTGTCTGAATCGTTTACCAGGTAAGCATACTCGATAGAGTAAGGGTATGAAGAAAACAATACAAGATGAGCGGACCTTAGAGTGACTGGCAGTGCTAAAGCAGAGTGAAGGTGCAAAGTAAGTACGGAGTCATGGTAGTTGAAGTGGTTTAGTCTGGATATAAATGAAGTCCAATGCTTTGATCTAAGTGGAGATCGAATATGTATTCGCGTGGTCCGTAAGACAATTTATCCATAGTTATCCTCTTTGATTTCTAACTGTATCAAAGAGGCCATCTATAGGTCATTAATAAGTTCATCTCATTGTATTAAGGGGCAGAAATAGGAATAACAGTTGGACATAGGATCACCAACTGTGCATGCAGTACCATACTCAATAGTCTTTATGTAGGTTCACCCTTTCGCTAAGAAGTGTAATAGAAACAAGATTGCAGAAGTATGTTTGTAAAAGCAACTCTTGTCTTAGCCTCCAGTACAGTGCCCTCGAAATGTCCTACAAGTAAATCTGATGTGGGAATGCGATTAAGCTTGAAGCCCTACAAGGACTCGTACTCAAAGTGACAAGAGGGTCATCGCCCTTTGAGAAGCCAGTAAGCATTGATAATTTTTGTGTGGATGTCTCAGCGTCTAAATGTCCTTAGCATCACAGCATGCACCTGAAGCAAAGTAGAACTCTTGGGGAGCTTGCATTACCACCTCTGTGGCAAGAAGTGCTCGTGCCGAGGTAGTCTTAGGTAGAACTTCTTTCTGTGTTGGGTGCTCGAGGCATTAGAAGCCCTGCATGGGCACCAACAGAGTCTTGCACTTCAAGAGTGTTGGGGCCATCCTCCAAGGGGTAAGGTAGGTGTAGAGGTGTCAATGGACCGAGCCTAGCTCGGGCCAAGTAGGCTTCTCAAAAAAGCGGGTCGGGCTCCCTCAATAATATAAGGGCCCAGCCCTAGTATAAGTCCTTGGCCCAAATTTTAGGGCTGGCCCAAAAAAATTCACTTTCTTTTTAGATCATTTTTAGTCTTTTTTAGATTTGCAATAAACTTAAATTTATGATAAATTTGTTTGTAGCCCCTCATCCTTTAATTCAGACTTGGGGCCGGCTGCTTGTAAACAAAGAGGCGAGTTTACATATTTTGTGTGCATATAAATATTCAGTGCCAAAAAAGTGAAGCATGTTCATATGTATTTTTTACTTTAAATATATTCAATTTGTTTGAAAAATATTTACAAGAACAATATAATCTATATTTTGAAAAAAATATATATGTTCTAGTAAGTTGAGAAAAGTAACAGAAAAAGAAATTATCTAATCATCTAGAAGATCTTCAAGCTTAAATTGTTGCTCTTCCTACCATCAATTGGTTTATCTGCTCTCGGTATCTCACATCAAGATAATCATTACAACACATACATTACTCCAATGATACGGGACTGAGGCGACTCCTCCTATCATCCAACATCATTCCGCTCGTTGAAAAACATGACACTGAAACAACCGCGGAGGCTTACATTGGTAGTACATCGACGACAATTTAGGATAAAACACAATAATTTTTTTTCATTTGTTTTCAAAATGATAATAAACCAAATTCTTTTACTCATCCAATGGCAATGAAGCATAATGGTTAGTATTTGCATAAAAACTAATTTTATTATAAGGAAAAAAATTAAGAAAAGCTTGTAGAATGTTCTTCCGTTCTTGATTGTTTTGCCTGCACATCTTCTGTACCCAATGAGTAATGTATTTTTAGCAAATTGCATTGGCTGATAGAAACATCATATCTCTGCACATACCAGTTTTGTTCAATGATTATTTTGGAGCAGAAATATTAGGAATCTTGGAAAACTAAAAACTACAAATTTAAAAAAAAACTTCTGAGGTTTCTAGAAATATAAAGTTCACAAAAAACCAATGAGTAATAAGTTTTCTATGACAAATTGAAATGGTTGCCAGAAACCAAAAAATTCTGGACTTTTACGGTGAATTGATTTTAAGGTCAATTTTTTATATGCAAACGTAAGATTCTGAGAAAACTTAAAACTGAAAAGTTGAATTGGACACAACAAGTTTCAGAAAGTATAAAAACACATCAATCGAGTCAGTAATGAAAGAGATATTGACAAAATCCTAACTCGCTCTTATGCTGCTCTACAGCAGCTTTCTTCTCAAACACACTCACATCTCACCCTTGGAAATACACATAAGCCCTAGTACTCACACATTAATACCCCTCTAAAACACACTCGAACCCACAATTTAAAACACACAAACGAATAGCTAAAATTAGAGAAAAGAAACTAGAGATTTACCTTGAAAATTCTTGGCCTAGAAGCTTCCTCTTTCACTCTTGGGCTTTCACGTACAAACAGCCTTACTGAATTGTCTTTGATGACTAGAGACTATACAAAAGAATTGAATTTGCTTAAAAATCTCTTGCACTTTAGTCACTTCTTCCTAATTTCACCCACAACCTTTAATATTATGAAAAGACCCCAATTTAATTAATTTAATATAAAAATAATTTTTTATCGACACCTAAAAGTTCTGGGCGTTGCATCAAAGGTTGCACATAATCATCCATATGTCTAGTATACTTTTCATTATCAGTAAAATCAAAGGGCTAATCCCAAACTATACCCTCAACTTTACATCCAGTACAACTTTAGTACCCAACTTTGAAGATGCACTGAAGAAGTACATATGTTTGAAAAAATGACTCAAATCAGTACCTCGACTAACGGATCACGGATATCGTTAAAAAATTTAAGAGGTAGGATTGTCATTATGAGAAAAGGACATAAAATCTGTCCACATGGATCACTTTTGACAGTCTTACTCTTTTTTTAATTTCTCTCTCTCATCTTCTTTAATTCACACAGCAAATAGACACACATACAACTCTCTATCTCTCTCTCTCTCTTTCTCTCTCTTTCTCTCTTTCTCTCTCTCTCTCTCTCTCTCTCACACACACTTACACCCATAGAGAACCCACACACCCAACACACTAAGAACACCCACACACAAACACATCACCTCTATTGCTACCAGCCCCATCGCGTCACCCCCGGCGCCGTCCCCATCTGAAATGCCTAAGAAACCCCAACAAAATCACACCTTTATGAACTCAATCAACCGCAATCATACAAAAGAAAAAAACTTAGAAAAGAAAAAAAAACTCTAAAGTAAAAAGATAATCTGCATACCCACCAAAGTTCTAGAGAGAGAAAGTGTAACAAGACGGAGAAAGAGAGAGGTTACCTCATATGAAGACAGATGGAGGAGTAAAAATAGAGGGTGGATCGTCTTGGAAGATTGGGAAGAAAAGAAAATCAAAGACTTATAGTCACACAAAGTACAAGCACAATAAGGGTCCGATTGGATCACGGAATTGGCCTTGGAATTGAGATTAATTTTGAAATTGGACCTTAAGAATTATAATTCTACTGTTTGGACAACTTATTTAGAATTAGAATTAAAATTCCTATCCAATTCTAAAAAATTAAAAATGCAGTGTAAAGCCCAATGTTCAATTCTTAAGGGCCAACTTCAAAATTACAATTCCAGCCCATTATATTTTGTCACTGTTTCTCTCTCTCCCACTCGTAGCCTTTGCCCAACACTCTTCTTTTCTCTTCTGATTCAGCCTCCACCATGGCAGTTCTTGACTTCCTTATCTCTTCTCTTTGACTCTACCTCGCCATGGCAACTGAAATCTATTGTGTATACAGTGGTGGCTACGCTCCACTAATTTGATGGCGACAGTGGCAAGATGTAACGTACCGGGGTAGAATCGAAGACCATACGCTGCCGTTTAGTACATTTTCCGTTATTCCGTTTAAAATTTGATAATTAGCGATGTTTATTGTTGTTTCAATTTGTTACCACCCTCTCTATATAAGAGGCGTGATCTGTTAGTGAGAGATAGGAAAATTGTGAAATGAAATGACCAAAGCTTCTTTCTCTCTCTAATCTGTTTCTGTTCTCTCTCGTTCTCTCTCTAGCTCTCTTCTGTTACCTTCTTCTTCTTCCATAGCTCAATTTATTGCCACTCTTCTCTGTAATTGAGCTGAAATTCCACTTGAATAGCTATGGCTGTAGTGTCTCATGCTCAGTACACTACAATTGGTATCAGAGCCTCTTAATTGGGGCCTGAACTAGTCGCTAGCTGTAGGAATTTCTTCTTAACCTCACCATTTCCAAAATTCTTGTAAGAGCCTCATTCCATGAAGAACAATCAGTTCATTGTAACTGAGATGCATGAACTCCAGGAAGTAATAAAAAATCAATTTGCGGCATACGACGTAAGGATGAGTTCAGTCGAAGCTACTATGGGGAACCTTCAATGGAGCAACTCTACCTTGCTCCAGAGTTTCACAGAATTCAAGTTTCAGTTAAGGAATTGCATGGCACAAATCAACTCCACCTTAGAACTTCCACCGCATCAAGATCGAGGTGAATTTAACCAAAGCCAATTCCAGTATAAGCCTCATGTTAATTACAGTTCCTCCACTCAAGCTAGACACGAAGACTGGGAGCACAATCATCCATCATACGATCTGCAACACGGCTCCTTTGAGGCTACGTTTGGTGACTTACGGCTCATTAATGCATCAGATGACATGGATATGCGAAACTCTACTCCTCAATCAAATGCGAAGTTAAACGCAACCAGCACGCAGTCGACGAATCATGCAAAGACAAGCGAAATGCAGTACTCTGTGGAGCATCTACAAGGTACGCCACCTCCTATCATTCAGTGTCACAAATTTACCACAGAATATCTAATGGAGCTAGATAAAGAAGAGGATCAATTCATTGATGCTCTTCACTGCTGTGAGCTTGAGTGTCGAACTCAAGGTCGAAATATGACGGAAGAAGATATTTGGCAGATTGAGCAATCACATGATATTTCATTGATGAACCTTTTCTCGTATCGACGACAAATGTCATCCGTCCGTAAATATGTGGATGATTTTCTGCTACTTAGGTTAGGCCTTGGGTTTCAATTTATTTAGGACAAGAACCTTTGAAGAAATCAATGTCAAATGTCTTGTTGACGGCCTCAAGGCCGAAATCAAAGATCTGGTGTATAAATGGAGTCCTTTGACCTTATCAACAGCTATTTTTGTGGCCAAATACGGGGAAACTGCTTGTGAAGTGAAGGTGTTTGACGAAAGGTCCAAGAGAAGGCTCACCAACAATTGCTCAATTCTTTTCGTCTCTAGATCAATGACTCAAGTTAGGGACAGGTCAACTGAGCTAGTATACAATTTGGCGCCAGGCGGAGGTGAATCAGTGGTTTTAGGATGGGTTAATAAGAACCACAAGCTCGAGGAGGGAATGAATGCTGAAAAGGAGAAAGCCTTGCATTTGTCAAAGGCTTTTGAAGAGCAGGACAATATTAATCAAGGCGAAAGTGAAGATGAGAGTACAGCTCATCCTAAGCATCAGGATTTAGCATGTGTTAAAGTTCTTCATGGGCTTGACAAAGTAATGGAATGTGGTGCAGTTGTTTTAACACTCAAAGATCAGAGCATACTTGCTGATGGTGTCATTAATCAAGATGTTGATATGCTCGAAAATGTGGAAATTGGTGAGCTAGAGGAGATACAGTCTCCAAGGAACATAGCTGCTAAAATACCAGTGAAAATTGGAGCACAACCTCTCCGTATACCAAGATCCACAACCACAAATGACACATCAGTGAAATTGTTTTTGAGGATTAGCAGTGTTGTGCTCGAGGGGATGGACTCACAATCAAGCCAGCTTGATGAGGAGAACCAGGGATTATGCTCAGAAGTTATTCTTGCAGGTGCTCAAAGACGCCTCACTAGGTTTGTGTTTGATCCAGGTGGAAGAAATAAAAGGATAAACGCTGGGCAACTTGGGTTCCCATCCTTGAGGACAAGGATGATTTCGAGGGGTTGGGAATGTAACGTATCGGGGTAGAATCGAAGACCATACGCTGTCATTTAGTACATTTTCCATTATTCCGTTTAAAATTTGATAATTAACGACGTTTATTGTTGTTTCAATTTGTTACCACCCTCTCTATATAAGAGGCGTGATCTGTTAGTGAGAGATAGGAAAATTGTGAAATGAAATGACCAAAGCTTCTTTCGCTCTCTAATCTATTTCTGTTCTCTCTCGTACTCTCTCTAGCTCTCTTCTATTACCTTCTTCTTCTTCCATAGCTCAATTTCTTGCCACTCTTCTCTGTAATTGAGCTGAAATTCCACTTGAATAGCTATGGCCGTAGTGTCTCATGCTCGGTACACTACACAAGATCTGATGTTTTGATGGTGGCGACTCTGGCAACGATCTACTTTTTTCTACGGCGGGGACGGCAATTTCGGTGTCGTGGTCTTTGTTGTGGTATGTATCTATGTATTTCAAATCTTAACTTCATTATTGATCTTGATTTTGAGTTTTGGGTCATAGATAGTAGTGTGGCCGGAGCAGGTCTCGAGTTTGAGTACATCCATTAAGAATAATCTCTGCAATCAATCACACACTAGGAAAAATCTTTAAAGGAAATGAAAGCCCTTAGATACATGAACATGAAGTACACGTATGAATACAAGTAATAACAATCAATGTGTAGAGACGATAAAAACCATGGATATGATGTCGATACATGGAATGCTGGCATCTAATGGGCTGGTGGTGGAAGGAGGTAAAGAGAAGATAGGAATGTTGGGCAAGGTTGCTGGAATGGTTAGGATTGAAGGAATTGAGGTTGGGATGGTGGGCGATGAAGTGGCTGAATCTGGAACTGTTATGTTAAATGAGGTGTAAAAAATGTAGACTTGAATATGATGCTTTAACTGATGCAATTACTGCTATGAAGAAGATTAATGTAGTTGTAATTCTATTCTTTGCCTCCAATTGTTTGGACTTGGCTTTTTTTAGTTGTGAGGCAATAGGAGTGACTTTGAAGGACTAAAAAGAAGAAGAGGACATCGGGGAATATATATTAGAGGTGGTTGTCCCCATTAGTATTCACAGCATACTTGTATAGAATTGAAAGGAAGGCCAAAATCTAAGTGGTTGAAAGAACATTTTGGTTGTTGAAGAAACAGTGGGCAATTCTTAGACCCGCGTCTTTCTTTGATGTAAAAATACAGGTGATATTATGAATGATAGCTTGTTAATTTATAGTTTTGTTCATACATATATATAGTATATAACAAGTGATAATCTGATTCTTTTTATCGTTTGTATTTCATATTCTAGGTTCGAATAGTCAATGCATGTTGCATCTTGCACAATTTCATAAGAGATGAGCAAATTGGACAAGAAGCAAGATTATTAGCTGAAGTTGATGTAGAATAAACAGCTGCTCAAATTCCAGATGACACGAGCGATGAGGAAGTTATAAGATATGTTCGACTTACGCCTGAATGGACAACATTTAGAGAGAATTTAGCTAAGGGCATGTTCACTGAATATCAAGCTAGGCGTGGACGAGGAGTTTGATAATTACCTATCAGAAATGTTATTGCTTTAGCAACTATTTTCTTATAACTGTATATTTCATGGATATCTTATTAACGTACGTCTTAAGTATTATCTCTTTAGGAGCTGGGTATGTGGTAGTGTTGATCGATGTTATCTTTGAAGAACAAAAAATTTGGCTCATTTTTCTATTTTATACTTGGTCATCATAAGCATATTTATCTTAGTGGGCTCATTTTTTTCATTTTGTTCTCATGCATATTATGTATATTTTCTTTCCTTTTTTTTTTTTTGCTTTTGTTGGGTAGGATGGCGTGGGGTATGATTAGGGGTGCAACTTGGACGGGTTGGGTCAGTTTTCAACCCCACCCGAGAAAACCCAACCTTTTAAAAGTCCATCTCAACCCAACCCAGGTTGGGCTTTTTGTAGAAAAAGCCCAACTCAACCCAACCCAAGTAAAAATGATATGGTTTGGGTTTCAACCCAACTAACATTTAATTAAAAAAAAAATCATTTGTGAATAAATAATTTTCATCAACACGTCTCATTATCTAAAGACTAACATTACTCACATTTGACCTATAGATAATACTTTAATGGGCTAATTACACCTATGTCCCTGAGGTTTGGGGGTAATTACACGCGAGGACACAAAGTTTCAAAATGTAACACTTATGTCCATTGACAAACGGAATACAAAAATACTTAACGGTTTTGACAAAAAGACTTTATTACCCCTAAGTTTTAACCTTATTTTTTTTAAATGCCATTACTTCACCTTTTAAAAAAAAGAAAAAGAAAGATTAATCTAAACTCTAACCCTAATTTGCTAAGGTTATAATTTCCCAATCTCTTCTTAATTCTCTCTCTCTTAAATTAATTTTCTCTCTCTCTCTCTCACTCTCTCTCTCTCTCACTCTCTCTCTCTCTCTCTCTCTCTATCTCTCTTCCCCCACCACCCCGCGCACCACTCCACTGCTGCTACCACCTTCCCTCCACCCCTCCCGTTGTTGCGTCTCCCATTCCCCACCGCGGCCAACCAGCCACGGCGAGGCAGCAGCCAGTGGTGGCGGCGAGATCGGCGGGATTGTGGGTTTGCGAAGGGATTGCCGGGATCGGCGAGATCGTGGGTTTGCGAAGGGATTGAGGGGATCGGCGAGATCGGCGGGATCATGGGTTTCCGAAATAGGGTTTTAGAGAGAGAGAGAGCTGCCGACTGTGTGGGTTTGCGAAGGGATTGCCGACAGCGTGGTGCGGGGAGGGGCTTGCCAGCGTGGTGGGGTGCTACGGGGAGAGGCTGCCGACATGGTGGGTGGTGCGGGGAGAGGCTGCTGGTGTGGTGGGGTGGTGGGGTGGTGTGGACAGGGGCTGCCGGCAGCGAGGGGCTGGGGAAGGAGGGACTACCGACAGCGGGGGCGGGGGAAGGAGGCGACGACCGGCGGGGACTTCAGATTCACCGGCAATGGGAGAGAGAACATAAAACCCTAATTTGCAAATTAGGGTTTCAAGAAAACCCTAATTTGAAAATTAAGGTTTCAATAAAATCCTAATTTCAAATTAGGGTTTCAAGAAAATTCTAATTTCAAATTAGGGTTTCAAGAAAATCCTAATTTGTAAATTAGGGTTTCAAGAATATCTTAATTTGCAAATTACAGTTTCAAGAATATCCTAAAACTAAAACTGATAAATAAATCATATATAATAATAAACAAATATTTTTCAATATATACAGTACAATGGGTAGTATCGTCATTTTAAAAATACATATTGATGACATCATACAAAAAGTATAATTTTTGGACGGAACCCTAACGGATGGACACGGCTGATACATTTTAAAAATGTTTGGTCACGGAATGTTACATTTTGAAACTCATTGTCCTTGACTGTAATTATACCATAACCTCAGGGATATAAGTGTAATTTGCCCTACTTTAATCTTTGATAAATAAAAGTTTCATTTATCCCCAAAAGATAAAATATGATATTATAAAAAAAAAATTAGATCAATCAGTAAACAAGCACATAACTTAGGCATTAAAGACGACTAATAAACTCCAATCTAAATAAAAAATACTACAGTCTTCCTCAAACTAGCAAAAGATAAATGTACATCAACATGTCTAGAGACGGAAAACAAGCAATAAGCTATAACACTTAATACAGTAAAACTCATCCCACTTCAATTTATCCATGTCTTTAAACAACATGATAAGTAAAAAACCATTAACAAAAGGTTTCACTATTCTGAAAGAAGAAATAAAATCCCAAGACACTTTGTGAAGACACCAACTGTTGCTAGCAGACTTGGTAATTGTTGTTAACTGGGAGTTTTGACTTTTGAATGAACCTGTAAATCCCAGAATTTGTCTTGTAATGTAATGCAGGCTAAGACAGTGTAATGCAGGCTATTTGAATTACCAATTAGTCACTGCACAAGAACCCTAGAAATATTTGAATTAGGGTTTATCCTAAATTAGGGTTCATATTTTCCAAATTAATTCGCGAATATTGAAGAGAAGGTTTGGCTTCGAAGGCTTTGGCATAAACCATCAACCAACCTACAACTTCGAGAGATCACAGCCCCCGCAGAGCCTCTATGTCCTTCCCTCCTCCCGCTCCGGCTGTGGCGGCGGCGGCCACGACAATTACGAAGACACCAACCTTTACAACATCGAATATGATGACCATGACCACTCCAACACCGCCGCAGCGGCCAATAATGGCGACGGTGACGACGAGATTGACCCGCTAGACACATTTATGGAGGGGATTCACGAGGAGATGAAAACGGCGCCGTCTAAAGCGAAGGAGAAGGTGGAGAAGTATAGGGAGGACGAGGATGAGGACCCGATGGAGAGTTATTTGAGGGAAAGTTTGTTTGGGTTAGGATGGGTTAGTGTGGTTTTATTGGGCTTAACCTAATTTAATTCATTTTAACAATGACCCAACTCAGACCAACCTATTTTATAAATCAGTTGGGCTTAATGGGTTAAAGGTTGTGTATATTTGAGCTGGGTTGTGTATATTTGAGCTGGGTTGGTTAAAGCCCATTCTGACCCAACCCAAATTGCAGCCCTAGGTATGATTTGATAAGAAAAACTTGAAACTCCCATTTTTGCATATTTACCTTTTGTTTTGTTTTTTTTTTACTTTAGCAATTTCAATTCTTAATCCAATTTTTTGTTCTAGCCAATCAATGGAATTACAAATTTTATTCAATTTCCAATTCCCATAGAATTGGAATTGAATTATAATTCTCAATTCTCAATTCCAATTCTAATTTCATTTGCCAATCGGACCCTAAGAGATTTGCGTAATCTTTAGCTTTTAGATCTATCAGAAAATTCACTACGCGGGTCGATCCCAGATTCATTGGGGAATTTGTTGAACTTAACTCATTTTAACATATCTTTCAGTTTCTTATCTGGTGCTATTCCTTCGATTCCCACCATCTAGCAATTTGGAAGTGCAGCATTTTCTCACAATCCAAGGCTCTGCGGTGCTCCTTTGGACACGCCCTGTGGCACAGCTTCCGGGACAGGAAAACCCAAGCTGTTTTGAGTGTTTCTGCCATTGTTGCTGCTGTTATGATTGGTGTGGTGGAGAGTTGTATTTGCTGTGTGTGTGTGGATCACAAACACACACACACACAGAGAGAGAGAGAGAGTCACTAGTCTGGATTGCCTTGGCAGCCGAAACAAAAAGCAAAGCCAGCCTTAAAGACACAAGTGATCTTCAAAGAAGAAGGTTGAGAATTGTAACAAAAATCTTGTAAAAGAACAAATACTGATCAATTGATGCAATAATTTTTGGTTTTCTTATTTCTGCACAGCAATATCACGGCCATGAATGGCATATACTGCACACTTGATACAGAAGAGTGTATTTCACGACGAGACCTATTCTATCACATGTATACAAATGAAATGGAAAAGAATAACTTAAAGAAGAAAAATTAAACAATTTGGGTTTTTAATATCGTCACTCTGCGAAGTACAGCATAAATTTAAGTTGTAATCCTTCATGCAATTTCTGACACCTTAATTTCTTCTCTATTTACGTGAAGGCAAGCACACAGTGTTACATATAGCTTTTCCCACCAAATGATCTTCAGAAACTCTAGCAATCAATGCCACATTGACCTTTTGAAGCAGATTTGGTGGCGTCAGAGGTAAATGGATCGATCCTTACCCACAGTAGGGAGAATATGGAAGCAAGGAGTATGGACCAGACAATGACGATGGTCGGGGTACGATTTTGCCGACCCAACAAACCCTTGAGGAAGGGATACAGGTGGACAATGACCCAAATGGCGAAGAACAGCTTGCCAAACAACGGTCCCCATGATTGATACCCACTGTTTATGGCATACGAAACACCAGCCACGATTCCCACCAAGTTCACAATAAGAACTGTGGTTGGAGGGATGAGAAGAGCTGTCCATTTAAAAAGGTAGAGCTCGGCAAAATCCCCGTCCTCGTCAGATGCCTTTGACGTGACCGTGAAGTTGGTATCAATCCCCGCAAGAACCTTCAAGAGCCCTTGGAAGACAGCAAAGAGATGAGCCGAAGTGCCACCAATGACCCAAAATTGTTCATTCCTCCACCAGTCCTCGATACTCACACCACTCCACCTAAGCTCTAATATTCCAGTTGCAAAGATAGAGACGAAAAGAAGAATGAACCACATACTAGCGAAGTTGCTTATCTGCACACATTTTAAAAGATTCATAAATGACAATGAATGGCAAGAATACCATTGATTATGGCAAAGAAAAGCACGTTCCACTGGTAAGAAAGATTTCAGTTGTAACTCGGGGCATCACGAGAGAGTGTGTGTGTGAGAGAGAGAGAGAGAGAGAGAGAGAGAGAGAACCATTATAAGTAAGGAAACAGCAGGTCATGAGTATACTTGTTTTTTTCTTTTCCATTTTTTTTCCTTTTGCGGGGAGAAGGGAAGAGAGGGGGGGGTTCTTTTATGTTGAATTCATACTGGTCAATATGGTAGGATTTTTAAAAGTTGGAAATCATGTGAAAATCAGATGCAATTCCAGAACACGCCCACAGTTCTAATTATCGCATTTTCAGAGAACAATGAAGTACTAACAGATAATAGGCTCGAAATGTGGCCAATCAAAGTAGAGTTTCGGTATGTACCTCAGGAATGATAAATTTTCCAGTGAGAAGGCAGACAGCAGGAAGTATACAGTAAGCAAGTAGGGGGATAGAAGTGAGAGGGTAGACGATGGTGTTAATGTATGCCAGCCTCTCCAAGAGCTTCAGTTTACCGTTATAGCCATACCATATTGGGCAATGCCTGCTTAGAAGGATTTCAATGGACCCTAATGCCCATCGAAGAACCTGGTTCAGACGGTCAGAAAGATTGATGGGAGCTGAACCCTTAAATGCTGGGCGTGGCGGCATGCAATAGATTGACATCCATCCTCTTGCATGCATCTTAAATCCAGTCAAAATATCTTCCGTCACGGAACCATAGATCCATCCAATCTGATTGCAAAGAAGAAAAGCGGATTAATAAGCTTGTCCTTCAAAAGGGAAGCACAGAATTCAAACATGTATATATGTAGATACCAAAAGTCGACGAGGCTATGAAACTACCTCTTTGCCCCATTCCGTCTTGTCCTCGTAGCCACAGCTAATAACATGGATTGCTTCTTTCAAAAGTGTTGCAGAATTTGTTGATGGTGGGATGCCCCCTTGCTCCATAAAGGTGGCAGCAATAAAAACAGGAGATTGACCAAATCGCTTTTCTAAGCTCTTCTGAGACATAAGAAGCGACTTCTCATCGTCATATGCTGTAAAATTGAAAATTATGAAGTAAAACAAGGCCTCCATATATGTAACCGTCCACCACTAATATGAAGTCACCATTAACTTACATCAAAACCGAAATAAATCACTTTTGAAATTCTAATAACCTAGTCAGGCTATGACAACCTTAAGGCTTGATTTCCAATCAAATTCCCATGTAAAAAGAGTCAGAAGCACGAAGTAATGGGTCACAAAAGAATTTTTAGAGCCCATTTTGAAGCTTCACCAAGGAAATAAATCATTCAACGAGTTCCCATTAGAAGCTTCTAAAATTGATAATTAGTTGGGGTAGTACTCCATAAAGAGGGGTCATTTCCACACATGTACCATTTGTCTAAATGCAACAATTAAATCATATAAAGGGAGGACATCAACAAGTTTTATAGAATATAACATACTAAAGCACTAAAACCTAGATACCTTAGAAATTGTGGGAAGCATTCTGTTGCTAACAACATATAACTTGAACCCCGAAAACTACAGAGCACGGACCATAAATATGGCAGTGCTTAGATCTATTATCCAAACGTGATCTATGCCAAGATGGAAAACATTAAATAAGAAAGGACAGTAGGGCCAAGAGGAAAATCATAGAAGATTACAACACTATGGTCTATGGCAATTATCATATTCCGTCGCCAGTGACTATCAAAAAGGGTCGAAGACACGACAGAAAGACATGTCCTAATTCATTCAATCCAGAACTTATTTCGAGGAACAGGATAGGACCCACAATCCTAAATATTGTATCGCCAAATGCCAGAATGCTCAATGCCTACTTTGATCCCCAATTCTTGGACAAGTCAAGAATTCTTCAACCAAAATAATGCACCAAAAACCTAATACAGCCTCCAAATATCTTATTTTTTCTTACAAACAATGTTGAATTAGTGGTGGATGACCTCTCCATGCATGCGTCTATTTGTTGGGTAGAGGAGCTGGGTGAGTGTCTGTGGCCGTGTGTGTGCGTGGCATTTCAGTTTACTGCCTCTTTAAAGCATATAAATCAAACTATGAACTCTTTACAAACACCAACCTTCAACACCCTCCTCAATGTCTTCCATATTAAAGATTGGAATGGTGGATTCAGTTCTCTTTACGGCTCTCTTTTTATCAATATATTTCTTGTTGCCACTCCTTCCCTTCTTTCTCGAACCACAACAACTCTTGATAATGATGTTTGGTTCCAAATCTGCCTCCGTTAAGACAGGATCATAACCATACAGAGCTTGTCTGTTGAAACAACATCCAGTTCCCACATAGACAGGACCCTGGATGCCATCCAGCCCTTTCAAATTGATCTGCAAAGAAAAGGTAAAATTAATCAAGAGTTTATAATGAAGAGATATAAAGATAAAGCTAAGAGAAATGGTACTTATGCAACGACACACTGAAGGGGAACCTACATCAAAGAAGACAATATTACGATTAGCATAACGATCATGCAAGTCAATCCCATCAAATCTCTGTGGGAACTGTACATAGCAGGTCTTCCTTCCATAAGCAGGATCCATCATGAAGCACATGGCTTCTTTAAGAGCTTTGCTGTTATTGAAATAGTGATCACAATCCACGTTCAAAAGATACGCTCCATTGGTTAGGACAGCTGAGACTCGAATCTGTATAACCCAAAAGAAAAAAAAAAATTACTATAAGAATGTGAAGGTGAAAACAAAATTCACATTTACATATCTACTACACAAAAACCTACACATTCTAGAATGCTTATGTACATTTGTGTGAAGAGAAAGAGTTTTAGCAAACCCTATGCCAGTAGTCGTGGCACGTGAAAGCCTAAAATCGCATCCATTACAAACAAGAAAGGTGGTACATTATTAGTCGTGTGTCTTAATTGCAACGTAAGAGATCCTCTGATTCCTATGCACATATGCCATAACAATAATATAATAAGACTGTTAGCCACATCAACCATAGTTATTCCGCCAGCGAGATTGTAATAAAGTAGAAAACTATCTCCAAGCCACGTTATAATCAGAAAAACTTGTCTATCATATTTTCATAGAAAAGATAAAACCCCACAAAATAAGAGCTGTGAGAGTCACAAACCAAAGCGTTCATTGCTCCAGCTTTCTTGTGATGTTGGAAGCCTGGACGTTTTTCACGAGAGACATAAACCAGGCGTGGTAGCTCATTACCATCTGTATCAAGACCGCCACTGTGCCCTAAGAACACCTGTCCGTCCATTAAGTGAAGAAGAAAATAAGAAACAATTAACTAGAAAGAAAATTAACCTTAAAGTATCCCAAAAAAGATAAAGTATTACCTGGATCATTCCTGGATGATCCCTAGAGTTATTTCCAGGCCAAGGAGTTCCATCTTGCATTGTCCAACCTTCTTCGGGCATTTTCTGTGCTTTGGCTACAAGAGCATTGATTCGTATCTTAAACTCTTCATATTCTCTCTGCAAAACAAAAGGTTATCGCAACAAGTAATTCAGTACAGTTTCTTAATAGATAGTTTTAAGTAATGAGTGGGAGCCTTCCGAACGCCAAGACTCTAATCCTTCTCCAACCCATAATTGTTGTACATTCTGATCAGAACGATCACATGTCTTCTGATTCAAACGACGTAATGATGAAAATCCAAAGAGAGCAACAACAATGTAATATGCTCGGTCCTTTATTCAACTTTTTATCTAAAATTATGCTACGACTCTTCAGCACATGCCAAACTCAGACAGACACCAATGCAGCATATGCAAATTTGACCATGTTATCTTTTACTTCCTATTTGAGACCCAGCATACTCTACTCTCTATGGTTGCAAGGCCATGTAACGACATTTATTTTAAAGCACGTGCAGCAAAAGTCCTTTACGAAGATAATAAATAATGACTCGAACATTAGATTATACAAGAGCCATCAGTATCTTAAGCTCACCTTCATTGCCCTGCGCTCTTTCACGAAAGAAGGTTGTATTTTGTCCTTCAAGTAATCTATCTTTTGAGCAAAATAGAACTCAGGGGCCCTAGGCTCAATGTTGTGCTTTTTGCAGAAAGGCACCCATTTCCTAGCGAATTCTGCTGTCTCAGAGAGGGACTCAAAGGTCAACATTGCAGAACCATCATCTGAAACATAACATGAAACTTTGTCGACTGGGTAGTCCACAGAAAGAATGGACAACACGGTGTTGGCAGTAACAAGAGGAGGCTCTTTCAGAGGATCAACTGTACTGACAAAAACATCTACAGGTGCCAACTGTGAAGGCTCCCCATCCCTCTCATATCTGTGGAAAGCAAAATAAAATTTACGATGGTAATAATGCAAACTGCAACGACATTGCTTTGGACTTCAATCACCGGCCAGTTACCAACCAGCAAGTACTCCGTATAAGAAGCATAATATACATAGAAAAAATTCAACTTACCTCAATGCAAGCCTGTCCAGGTAGGTTTCTCGGTTGATTGGAACCCATTTTGGAAATTGATCCAGAAGCCAGGACAAGGCAAACCAAATCTCACAGATAACTGAAGTCAGCCACAAGGGATAAGCATCCTTCACCGGATGAGTACAACGGTATTGCAAGAAGAAGCCCAAGATAATCAGTCGAAGTATAATCACTACACGATAAGGGGTGAGGTGAGACGAAGAAATTGGCACCACACGGCTCAAAGGTTGGCGAGCATCATCAGCCCTGAAAAAGAGAAGCTCTTAGCATTCCTTAGAAATGACTAGGCCAAATGCTTACTTTACAAAAGTACTTAATTTTTCTTCTCTTTGTGAAATTAACGAAACACTCCCACTCTTTTTGAATGAAGTTATGATGATGAAAGTATGCGGTCATGAATTAAGAAATCAATTAAGGCATGGGAGACTTCAGAAAAAACGAAACATAATCCAAAAAACCATATATCTAATATGCTCACATTTGCAATTCTTCTCCATTGGATCCTGTGCCTTCAATGTCTCCTTTACCTTCAGGGTATCTGTTTGTCATTTGCATAATGTTTTTGTCCTGCTTTAGCTTCCACCCTTCCACCCTTTCCTTCCAGTCAACATTACCAAGACCATACGAATTCAGGTCCTTTGAAGGATCCACAATTCTTACAGGAACTGCAAATAAATATAACACGACAAGATTAAGCAACAGTCAAGACACCAACGCCATGATATTAGCCACAATAGTCGAGTTGCAATCCCCAAATATACCACATGATGAGATGACTGTTAGTTTTTTATTCTTTCCCCGATGGTTGTTTGGTTTTGTGTGTGTGTGGTGGGGGGAGAAGAAAAATGCAGCTAATTCGAAATATCAAGCTAGTTGAGCACCTGGCTGTCTTGGATCAATATATGGGAGTGAGTGAACATGCTTGTCACCAGGG
The DNA here is from genome assembly GCA_033065855.1 of Escallonia rubra. NCBI lineage: Eukaryota > Viridiplantae > Streptophyta > Magnoliopsida > Escalloniales > Escalloniaceae > Escallonia > Escallonia rubra. The sequence continues at coordinate 322,899 of JAVXUO010000581.1, read as the reverse complement.
CCCAAAGGGCCTGATGTACTCCGCACAGATTGATTATCTGGTGTAGCGCTGGGAAATTCACCAGATACCTGAAAATATTTGGGAGGAGTCAAAAACTTATAAACCAAGAAAAATGAACATGTGTCTTTGTTTGGCATGAAAGGCATATTGTAAAACCCACTTTAGGTTAGAGCAGTCATCTATACTTTATCAGTCAGATTGACTGAAAGAAACTGAAAAGCACAACCCAGCTGAGTCTATACTGGTGAAGGAAACACTTGCACTAGAAAATATAATTACTCCAACAGCAAAATGAACTCCAGTGTTCAACAATGCTTCGGAAGGTAAAAAGCTTTCCTTTTACTACAAAATCCTTTCACCTTCTTGAGTCAGAGGAGTGAGCTATTATAAGCCAACTGGTCTGGACCAAGTACAGTTCTAATCCTCATTTTAACTTAAGTGGTTGTGAAAACATATCCACTGGAAAAAATCAAACAGCTCTAGTTTATAACCATCTTCTGTTTTTTCCATTGGCCATATGCAACTCAAATGCATGACTCAAGTTTCAAGCATGTTACTAGTTCTTTAGAAGAGTTAGCTAGATCAGAAACATATGTTAAGGAAGAAAGGAAGAAAGAAATGCCAATTAAGAAAGCTGAGATGTGTTGTTCTGAGCTGCCAGAGAATAGAACAGTGGAGTTTTTTTTTTTCCCCCAAAACAAAAAGTGTCATTGCTTTAGATGCAGGCACTTTTAACCCCAACTAACTACTTGCAGTCAACGGGAGACAAGGAATGGACATCATTGCTGATAGAAACAAAACATCAGAACAGGTTTGTTGACTCACTGGCATCCCGTTTGTGAGAAGAGGAATTGGTTGTTGAGATTCATGTCTTGAGGACGATGACAGTTCAGCATCATCTCCCTGCCACTGACGTCTTGCCTTGCTGTTTCCTTGAGCATAGTTGAACTCATTCTCTAGGTCATCAACATCATCCTCATCATCATCACCCTGAACTCGAGGACTCCCTGAAGATGCACATCTAATCACTTAATTCCTGCCTATATCATCTAGAAAAAAAGTAATAAGATAACCCCAAGGACAGATTTTGATAAGCAAACTGACCTTTCTGTCTCTTATATCTAGTCTTGCACTGAGGACAGGACTGATTTCCATCTCTCCGCTCATACTCATAACAAGGCCTGCAAACTGGGAAGGCACACTCATTGCACGCAACGAAGAAATCTCCGGTTGCTGAAAGTCCAACAGTATCTCCGCAAATCTGACATATCTGGCCATTCAAATGCTTCAAGGGCTTGGGCTGCACAATGCAAAAAAAAAAAATGCAATTACGTACAATAACAAAAGATTTAATGATCTTAGTTATAAAGAGAGAGCTATGAGTTAAATTTCTTAACATGGTTGTACTTTCGGCAATGAGCATCTCGGAAAAGAAGAAAATAAAGTTTCATAATTTATCTACACACTCAAAGACTCATTTAGACTGATGAGCATATTGCTAAAATGAATATTCCAGAACTTTCTTATTTTGAAACCATGACACAAGAACAAGTACAGTGTAAAAACTCTTTTAAGGCATATTTTATAAAGATGGAAGTGATAAAGAAAGTACACTGCACGCCGACCTTCTTCATCATAAGCAATAAAACCAAATCAATTTTCTACCATTTTTTAGCACCTCCACACAAAACTACACAGCCTGCCAAATAACATGTTACTTCAAGAATAGGTGGCTGTGAGCTGGTATTAACAATCAAAACATCATCTGGTAGGACATATGAGTAACTTAAGTTAATGAATGCAATAATCTTGTCTCAAGTATTAAAGCTGATCCTAGACTCTAAAGTAAAAATTAGGAATTCACTCCTTGGAACTACCGAGATCTCAAATTCAATCCATCAGCCCCATGATGGAACAGATAAATGAGTAAAAAAGCCAACTTTGCCCACTTCAACTATCAAAATGTCAACTTTAGCATATTAACTATCAGAGCAAAGGACCGAATCTGAACCAAAGATATGTCAGCTGATTCATTTACTGAATCCAGGAAAACAAAAAGGAAAACCAAATCTTATTTCACCAACATCCATATTCACACAAAGAAGTTCTACCAAATGGGGACATAATAATCTTTTAATAGAAATAGAACATTTTGTGAACAGCACAAAATAAATATTAACCCAATGCAGTGAAGAGCACCTAAATCTTGAGCTAGTCTACTACACACAACACTCAGATCTATGCGCTAAATTTCATAATGATATCAAGAAAGAACCGATTTCAGCTCAAGACCCACTTGCATACCCACTGTCACTGTCAGATCTAGAACACAACACTTAAAGCAACTCACAAGACTTCAACAAAATCAAACGGTTCATCTTCAAAATGACTTACAGCACTATCTGAATCGTGCCTGATCCGGACCAGTTCGTTCCTGTTGTGAGATCCAGCCACCAATCCAGCATTTGCCTCCATTTTCCTTGACCAGGAAACAGAGGACTGGCTGATTGCTATTGTGCAATTTCAACTCCTACTGGTGTTGTGCAGATCTTGGTAAATATCAATAATTCGAACGAAATGTAAGGACGGGGGGCATTTCTTGATTCTTTAGCGCACTCAAATCGCCATCTCTCTACTTCTCCTTCCCCTTTCGTGCTTTTGTCTTTTATATATATTGACAACAATTATGGTCCATTTTAATATTGTCATAATGTAAGGATTATTACAGGCTTCAACGGTAGCCTGGAAGCAAAAAGTACTCCCAGTAGGTATGTCTGTCGGTGCTTGTCTACCGACGAAATTTTTTGCATTTTAATCACAAGAATTTTGTTATTCAAATCAGTGACGAAAGCGACCTCATACTGGGTATCGTCTGATAAAATAGCGTGCTATGTTTAAATTTTCGTTAAATGATAATTTTAGATCGACAAAATTGATGATAAACAATAATCTAGACATTGAGCGATATTTTTCTACTACAAAAGCGGTTGCATAAATAAATGTTTTGACTATATATTTCCTTGAAGTTTATTTCAAAGTTGTATATAAAAGGAAAGAGGGAGGAACGAAATTATTGGACGGTTATTTAATACACTTTTTGAATTTTAAAAGCTTCCTTGTTAAGTTGTCAAGTCTCATTCAGTTTAAGTTTAAGTTTTGGACCTGAATTTACAAGTGTTACCAAATACGGAGAATAACACTAGTAGTATGCGGCATGTCAAAATGGTATTTTATTTCAAACACAAAGAATCGCGGGCGGGGGGGGGGGGGGGGGGGGTGGGGAAAGAGAAAGAGAAGGGAATAAATATTTGATATTTAAACTTTTTATTTATGATTTCTAATAGTTTTATTGTTTTTACAATTTGAGTTTACGATTGGTTTTTTTGTAAATTAATCACTAGATCAACTCTAAATTTGCAATTTTATCCTTAAAATGATAATGAAATTAGAAATTCTCTCTTTTTTCGACCCTTCACTTGCACGTTTGTTCTCTTTCTCGCTTTCTCTTTCAACGCCATTTTTTCTTTATTTGTGATACGAGAATTTGTCCGTTTAAAAAGTTAGATTATCACCATTCATGTCACTTAAGTTTTAAAAAAGAAAAAGTCTCATCTTTCTTTAAAGAGTTAACATTTTAGTGGTGCTTTTTTCTGCATTGATCTATGAGCATTATTATAACACTCTTATCAAGTGCTTTACAAATACTATTTGCAATCTTTTAGGTATTTTCACTTTTTTGTTGTGGCTGAAACGTATTTTAAGGCAATTGTTAATTTTTTAGCAACGAATATGAGGTGAAAAGATACTCTCTCTACATGGTTTAGTATTCTAGTAACCGTAACATAGTGATACCTATATAATGGACATGGTCAAAACTAGTTCTAAAATTATTTTCAATATCTACCCCTTCGCGATCAACTCAACATTTGCAACAAGGAATTTTAATTGAAATGTAGTACATATTTCCTATAACATTGGGAAAAAAAAAATTGCTTAACATAATTAGGGATTATCTTACAAAACTAGAATACTGAGGCCTTTTATTTAGAATTAAAACCATCAAATTAGCTTGGGTTTAGGAGTATATTATGGCTAAAATTTTAAAGTGAAGTAGAGAGAAAAAAAGTATGCATGTGCAAAAAGTCAGATAAAAAGGAGAGATATATAAGGTATAGACATAATTAGTGCTTGTGAGATAGAGTGAAAGGGCGTCAAATTGAATATGTGAGAGGGAGAAAAACAAGGATCATGTCCAAATCATAATTAATAAGACTAAATTCATAATGATTTCAAATAGTTAAAATTAAAAAATCTACATGATGAGCTAATAGATAGTACAAATAAGTAGTGACTGGGCAGTATTTTCTAAGCTTATGAGCTAGGCATGTGACCGGCTGCAGACCCACTGACTCCCACCAAGGACTCTATCAGGCCTTACTCGTTAAAATCGATAGAAACTGCAACATAAGCTAAATTAAAATAGGGCTAATTACACATATGTCTCCGAGGTTAGGGGATAATTACAGTTAAGGACACTAAGTTTCAAAATATAACATACCGTGACCAAAACCTTTTCAAATGTATCACCCGTATCCATCCGTCAAGGTTCCGTCCAAAAAATGTACTTTTTTAATGATGTCAGCAATATGTATTTTAAAAATGCCAAAACTACCCGTGTACTGTATATCAATAATTTTAAAAAAATTAAAATTAAAATTTCAAACCTTGATTTGAAGATTAGGGTTTTAAAACCCTAAAATTGGTGAGTTCCCTATCTATAATTTTTCTCAGTCTGTAAATTAGGGTTTCAAAATTTCTCAATCTGCAAATTAGGTTTTTCAAAACCCTAATTTGAAAATTGGGTTTTGAAATTTTGAACTGTTCATTTCCCCTAATGCCTAACCCTAATTTTCATTCTCTTCTTCCCACTAACTCACGCCACCGCCACTGCCCCTAAATCACTCTGCCGTCGCCCGCTCCCTCAACCTCACCCCGCCTGTACCTACCTCTGTCGACTCTCATCTTCCCTGCCGCCTCTGATTCCAACCACCCCCGACGCTAGTGACCTGATGTCGCGACGGCGAGATCGACACTAATGACCCAATTCCACCCCCCGACGCTAGGACCCAATTCCCCATACAATTAACTGTAGCTCTAGGGGTTGACATCTATTATGTTGTATCAAGCATGTTTGGATCATCAAGTAGCCATCCTCAAACGGAGATAGAGCATCTGCCTCCACCTGTCTAGCTTGGAGATCAGCGAAGAGGAGTTGAAGGCCTGTGAGATCTCAATGAGCCTTTATTTGTGGATCTTGTTTGTATTAGCATTCGGGTGTGTTGATTTTGGAATCCCAAAACGTGTTCATGATTGTATGATTGTTGTTGTGTAAGGGCGAGGGACGGTGTGAGATTCCAAATCCGTGAGGGCGACGGCAGATTCCAGATTTGTGAGGACAACATCGAGGCTGCCGATTGGTATGTGTGTGTAAGGTGGAAGATGAAGACCATGGGCAAATTTGGAATTTTAGTTTTATTTAGGGGCAATTCATTCTTTTCATCAAAACCGTTATGTATTTTTTGTATTCCGTCAGGTCAATGGACATAAGTGTAATTTATCCAAACTATTGTCCTTACCTGTAATTATACCCTAACCTCAGGGACATAGGTGTAATTAGCCCATTAAAATATTTACAACTTCAAATACAATTCATTTCTAATTTAATTATCATCTTTCTTACATTAACACTTAGGATAGCACTCAAAATCATCTAATGCTATAATGTTATTTCTAGAGCTCCACCCTAAATTCTGATTCCACGCTTGTCGCCAGCACCTTACTTTCGAACCTGAAGTGATAAGTAAGACATGAGCTTTCACGTGCTCAGTAAGTAATCAGTGACCCAACTAGTTGAACTGTAACAACTTTACTGAGATATAATACTTTAAGGCAGTATAGGAAAATTTATTCCATAAAGATGTAAAGGCTTAAAGCCTGATGTGGCATATAAGCAAAACAGTTATGGGATATAAACATCACCAAGCATAAAACACCATCATAAGAAGGTTCCAGCTTAGAATCAGCTCAAACAGTATACTGTGATCAGCCTACATACCCTCACTAACTTGGGCCTGGAATCCCACCTCGGGATAAACATCATGGTGGAAGCACGAGCGACCTGTGAAATAGCAATGCGCCTTACGTCAACGTACATAGCCCCGTTGACATGGGCCCGAAATCTAATACTCCCCTATTAGATATGTGACACAGTAACCAAGTTAGCAAAAATGTCCATTTCATTCATCGTATGCCAAATCTTTGAACCATTGATGGTTAAATTATCCTACTTCATTACAATATTTTTTGAAACAATTTAATTCTAAAACATGTCAAATCTAAAAACCTACTTTGCATTAAGAATTTCAATGAAAGTTCTATAACAATCGTTTACATGTCGGTCCGGGTTTTATCGAGAAATAATTGTTGCTAAAAGCAATTCAAATTCTATAAACAGCTCTTTCACCAAAGAAACAAATATATGTGACTAAAAGCAATTCATTTTTTGTGAACAAGTAGTGCTTTCTCACGAATAGATATGCATTATATAAAAACACTAGATGGATCTAAAGGCTTGACTCTGACACATTTATTCGATCCCAAATCGGGCGCGATGATCATATTGCTATATCTGAATAAAGAACCGTCAAAGTTATTATGTGTTTGTCTTGACGTGCCAATCATCTACGCGCTCATCTCCTCTCTCTCTTTTTTCCCCCAAAATAACCCACATAAGATAAATCCCATCATTTTCTCCCACAGGCTCTTGAAGTCATATTCTCGTAGTATGCCTCTAACCGCATTCTACTTTTCTAACTCTTCGACTATCTCTTTTGAATGCTTCTTAAACTAAAGAAGGTAGCAACTAACAAATGACCATAGCCTCGTGACAACCCGTACAAGTACACCTCTCTTCTTTTTCTTTATGTCTCTTTCTCTTACAAGCACGTTTGCAAACCCACTACACAATACACACACACAAACACACACACGCTAACCCTCATCCAAAATACATTCACACAATTGAGTGTCCTCCCCCACTCACACACTATATATATACACTCAAGTATTGAGTGCACGCACATGCATATTGAAAAGGTACACACAAACACAATGTTACGTGTACATTGCACGCGGACATACTCAAGTACTGTTTACCACACATTATACACAGTGTGTATACCCCCACATATTATACATACCCCCACACACTTGTACCCACCATAATCTCCCCTGGGATATGTGAAATTACCCAAACACCCCCTTCGGACATGTGAAATTACCAAAACATCCCCTGGCGGCCATCGCACCAACAATAATCCCAAAACTAGTTTAAAACACCCTTTTAAACAACCTAAACTGATTTTTGTACTAAGAAGTCCTTCAGGGAGTTTTTTTTTTTCACTGGAAAACCCCTATTCGATATTGGAATTGAGCGTTAAGAGGTACATTGGAGGTGGTCTAGTGAGTGTCATAGATTCTAGTGGTGCCATGGTGGTACATCGTGGTGATGGGTTATTGGTGGTTTCGGCAGTGGTGCAATGGGGTTCAAAATGGTGTAGAAGTGGGCTATTGGTTCAATGGGGTAGGCGATGGTGGTGATGAGTTCAAAGTAGGTCGCAGTGGTGGATTCAAGAAGAGGGTAGTGGCTGTGAAGAACGGTGCCGCGGGAAGTAACAGATGGCAACGGTCAGAATTTCTGAAGATGATGTGGCGGTGATGAACTGTACTAAGGGGATTTGATGCCAGCAATCGTAGCTAAATGAATATGCAAGAATTTACCATAAACCAACCCTAGATTCTGGATATTACAGAAACACTATATTATTACAGAAGTAGTATGAAGCTTTTGGTAGTTTGTGAGGTTGACAATGACCAATCATAACATGGGAGAAACTGTCAAAGAATCAGAGAATTTTTTTAAAACAATAGCAAATGTGTTTTCCAACAAATAAAATAGGGATATGGTCTACCAATGCCAACATGTAAACCCAATCATTTTTTTACTACTATGCAAAATAAGTATAGCAGTAAATGATGATCGTAAGTCATTAATGATTAAGAAAATGTACACAGAAATGAAGGCATTTTCACCTAAGTAAGTATAGCAAGTAAAGGATGAGCAAAAATAGGGAGAGATAAAGGATGAGCAGGTAGAGAGATATGATTTTGGCTAAATTTCAGGCTAAAAGTAAAAAAAATTATCTCGAATCTAATGTGCGTTTAACATAAGAGATAAAATCTAGAACTAAGAAAAGATTAAAAACATCGCATAGAAGGCCTAGATACTTATTATGGCGAACCAACTCGAAAAAATCCCTAAAAATTTAAATGGAGTCACATTCTTATTTAATTAGAAAAAAAAAATAACTCTAAGTTGTCCAAGAAGAACAACTAATCTTTCGAAACGAGAGAGGGGTCCGGGGACTAAGTTACATAACGGAAATGTTAGGTACCCGTCGCGCCCATTCGGTCTCTACTACTCGTGTTTAATGAATTTGGCGTTAAGAACATATAGGATGCAAAATATGATAAAAATTACCCTACCCTATTTTTTTTTTTTTTTTTTGCTTGAACTCGACATCAGGGGTCGAATTGCCTACGTATCCATTTGGACTAACCGGAATCAAAACCGTCATAGTTCGACTCTGGTCCTACGGGGAGTAATCTACATTATTATTTTATATTTATGGCTTGAACTCGACATCAGGGGTCGAATTGCCTATGTATCCATTCGGACTAACCGAAATCAAAACCGCCGTAGTTCGACTCTAGTCCTACGGGGAGTAATCTATATTTTAAACTTAGATTTTTAGACAAAGAAAATACAAAAAGACTCATTTTGTTGTTTTTGAATCGAAATGTGATCACACGATTGGGAGATAATCTATATGATTTCCTAAACTTAGAAAAGACGATTAAATATTACCTTTAGAAGTAGCTTTCCTTGAAGACTCGAGAATGTTCTCTCAATGATCTGCGATGCAAAAATTAGAAATAAACTTTTATAGAGTGAATATGAATGGTTAAGATTCTCAAGAGAGACAGTGTATCACTTCACAAAGAAATGATACACATGCTCTAAAGAGAATTAGCCTTCTGACCCCTTGAAATGAAGGTCAAGACTCCATTTATATAGTGCTAAGGGTCTTAAAATTTGATAAGATTGATAATGTCAATCTGCAAGGCTGGAGATATATCAGAATAAGTGATAAAATCACAGATTGACAAAAGTCAACTGACCGACCAGTTAGTCGAAACCAATTGGTTTATCCCTGAATTTATATATATTTTATGACGAATTTCGGGACATTATCATGTCCAAAAATAGGTAATTATCTTGATTTCTATCAGGGATAATACCAGACTCGGGAAACACTTTTCATATTCACACCAATCACTTTCTCTCTCAAATTGATCCTCAAGTCTCCAAGTTATTACCTTCTAAGGGATGAAGAAAAATATTTTGAAAACTTCAAATTTGAAATTTTCTATACTTTTTTTTACCCTAAGGATTAAAAAGGGAAAAATGACACAATCAGAACTCAACATATTAAACCGGCTAATTTATACATGTAAAAGAATTGGACACTGATTAACCAGTCGGTGTCCGGTTGGGATACTGACTAATCGCCCGGTTGCCCAGTAGGTTAACTGGCCTGTTGGTCAGCGGGTTGGAAGTTTTGGATTTGAAATTTTTTAGAGAGATTAGGGTTCTAACGAAATTGTCCAGTTAATCAGTGAGTGAACCGACTGGTTGGTTAGTGTGAGGTATAAGTCAGTCACTTTTGAATTTTCAAGCAATGCACCTACTGACTAACCGTCCGATTGGGAGTAAGGTTAACCAGTTGGTTAATCAGAGTCTGCTCCTTTTACGAAATTACTAGCTTTAGCTTGCAGAATGTTGGTGGTTTCCCTGCCAGCATTCTATAGGCCAATACAGGCATTCTCCCAACAAAGGGCAGAAAACTAAATGGTCCGAGTGTGTGGTTGTTCTTCATAACACCGTTGTAAAGGTCATTCATATCGGCTCGATTGTACCATATACATTCTGCCTGTAACTAGGAAATTAATAATGGGCGATCACAGTACGTATGCAAGTCGTTTAATATAGCAAGAAACTAGGAGGAATCTTTAGACAAGGCCGTGGAGTTGAGAGCTCAATCGAAAGATCGCCTTAAGCCTAGAAGGACCAAAGGGCTTCAACTGTTGCTCTCGGATGGGTGGGCCGGGTGAGACGTGCGGGTGTGTGAAGAATGGAAATAAAAGCGCAAATAACCCAGTGATGTCATATTATACACACAAGATACAAAAGGAAATATAGCAAGGCCAAAAAATCAAGAAAAACTTTTCAAATCTAGTTTTCTTAATGTTTTTAGTCCCCGGCGGAATCCTCACTGTGACGAACCGCCTCGATTTTTTTTTTAAGAATTTTAATGGAGTCACCATCTTATTTAATTAGAGAAAAATAAGAAAGACATAGAAAATGACTCTAAGGTGTCCAAGAAAAACAACTAATCTGGCAAAACCAAGAAAGGTGTCTGGAGACTAAATTACGCAACGGGAAGATGTTAGGTACCCACTAGCCCTTTCGGTCTCTACTTCGTTTGTAATAAATTTTGGCCTTAAGAACATATAACATACAAAATATGATAAAACTTATCATACGCTTATTTATTTATGTTTATTTCTTGAACTCGACAGCAGGGGTTGAATTACCTGCGTATCCAATTGGACTAATCAGAATCAAAACCGTCGTAGTTTGACTGTAGTCCTACGGAGAGTAATCTATATTCAAACTTAGACTTTAGACAAATAAAATGTAAAAAGACTCTTTTTATTGTTTTTGAATTGAAACGTGACCATGGGATTGGGAGACAATCTATATGATTTCCTAAACTTAGAAAAAACGATTAAAGATTACCTTTAGAAGTACCTTGCCTTGAAGACTCGAGCATGTTCTCCGAATGATCCGCGATGCAAAGACTAGAAAGAGACTTTTATAGAGTAAATATGAACAACTAAGATTCTCGAGAGAAACATCGCGTATCAGTTCACAAAAAAATAGTACACATGTTTTAAAGAGAAAAAGCTTTCTGACCCCTTGAAATAAAGGCCAAAGCCCCTTTTTATAGTGCTCAGGGTCGCAAAATCTGATAATAGAATATTGCATATTGGCATTGGCATATTGGCCAATGCCAATATGCAAAGCTGGAGATAAGTCAGTATGATTGATAAAATCACAAATTAACAAAAGTCAACTAACATGTCGATTAGTTGAAAATCGGCCAGTTCACCCTTGAAGTTTTGTATATTTTATGACAAATTTGAGGACATTATCATGTTCAAAAATAGGTAATTATCTGGATTAACTGTTAGGGATGATACCAGATTCGAGAAACATTTTTCATATTCATACCAATCACTTTGTCTCTTAAATTGATCCTCAAGTCTTCAAGTCAAACTTACATTCTTGACTCTAACCTAACTTGAGTTAACCCTAACTAACTAGGTCAGTTCCCTAATGGACTGGGCCTAATTAATTTGGGCTAAACTGATTAGACTGGACTGACTAGGCTGAATTAAGTAAATAAGGCCTATCACTTATGATCAGGTTTATACCCAATATTAAGTAATAAACTTTATTTATTAATAAGCCCAACACAAATTAATAAAAAGATAAAATAAAACTATAAAAATGGGGGTGTCTACATTTATGTTGGTTGAATTCAAGCTAAAGTTGGAAAAAAGTTAGCTTGAATTTGATATATGGTGCTCAAACATAACAGGTAAGTCTAGAATATTTGTTAGAAGGATAAAGTGTAGAATTTGTGACTGACAAAAGCTTAAGAGAGGGAACGTGCGATTGAACTTAAAAGATATAGACAATTATGTTATATTTTATGAAACTATAGTAATAAGCTACGGTGACAAGGTATTAGGTAAAATTAAGGTGGTAATAATAGGGCTGTAAATGAACAGAGTCATGAACAACTCGTTTTGTTCATGAACAGCTCATTGTTTGTTCGTATAATATATGAACCGAGCACGAACACAATTTTAGAGCTCGTTGACTAAATGGGCGGAGTTTGAACATAACATTGTTTGTTTATTATTGTTTGTGAACGAGAAGGCTCGTTTATTTAGCTAGTCAAGCTCAAGCCGAGTTTATAAACGAGCATCAATTTGATTGTTCATTATAAAATTACGATAGACCTACATAAAATATCTAAGGATCTCAAGGAATGTTGTGCATCACTATATTCTTATCCTAAAATTTGTATCTTTGGCTGTTTTGGACCAAAAAAAAAAAAAAAACTTCTCAAGTCATTTATATCTTCCAGTTCACACAACTATTGCCCACCCCCATTCTTCACACAGCCACCCCCTCTTTCATCACAAAGCAGGTGTCGGTAGACTTCGTTCTCTCATCACACAACCGGTCGTCGCACATTTCTCAAACATGCCATAGTCGTAGCAGCTCATCTCTCATCATGAAGCCGGCATCTGCACCTTTTTCAAATAGTCGATAGCTGCTCATATCTCATCGGTGTGCCTCTCTAATCGCGATCTACAAAATATAAGAAGGATGATTTGGTTTTTTGGATATTTAATTATCCATCATCAATCATTGTTCGGTCATCTTCTCATTCTATTCACTAAGAAACCAATTAGAGCTTATTGCTCTAAATTGATCAATCCCACTACAAGAAAATAGATTTTTCCGATGAACTTTTAGCGACGGAACAAAATTTGTAGCTAAAAGTCACTTTTACCAACGGATTATTACCGACAGAAAAATCCATCGCTAAATGTGTTCTTCGTACTTTCTCCATTTTTTTATTTTTGCTAAAGACTATGAATAAGCAAATCGTAATTTTTGTTTTCTTTTACCCCGCCACTCCTTTCTTTCTCCCCTGCCCACCCCCACCCTCTCTTTCTCTCTCTTGCACACAGCCAATTAAAGTCTGCCACCCACTCCGCATCTCCTATTTCTCGGCCGCCTCCCACGCAACCCACCATTGCTACAGCTGTCGCCCAACTGACGCACTCGCCGCGTCGCGCTACTGTCGCTGTACAACCCATGCTCCACGGTAAGGAAATATGAAAGTCGTATCTGTAACACCCCGATATTTTTTCCGATGTATTTAAAAATTTTAGTAGTGAAAATATTTTTTTGTATGGACCATATATATATATATATTTTTTATAAGTATCATGTTGGAGGTTTTAGCGACAAATGATGTGTAGGATTATTTTATTTTTCTAACTAGGGTTTCTTGTGACTATATTTAGGCTAAATAGTTTGGGCAGCCGTCAAGGCTCCCTGTAACCGTCACACCTAGAGAGAGAGAGAAAGAGAGGGAGAGAGAGCAGAAAGAGGGCTGCAGAGAGAGAGAGATCAAGGACTCATTCCGGCGAAGCTTTCCGATAAGGTAAGAGATCGTCAACTTACATTCAGTTTTCAGTATATATGCATTTACATATAGTGGGCTAAAAGGGAACGGGATGTATACGGATTTGTGAGCGTGATGGGTTTCTGAATGTGATGTTGTGTGCTGAATGTCATGGGTGCTTGCGTGGTGTGCCGCATAGTGCATATTGGTACAGTGGTGTGTTGGGTTTTAGCTGTGAAGATGCGTGCGTGTGTTTTTGGTGTTGGATGATGAATTTATGGCTGTGAGGTGCGTGTTGTGAAAATAGTGAGTTCAGGGATTTGCATGTATACGGGTTTGTGGGTTCGGTAGTGTTGTAGCCGTGAGATGGAGTTGCCGCCAAAGGAGTTGGCTTCTCCGGTGAATTTCTAAGTTTTCTGCTATGTTATGTAGTGGTTTTGAAAGGGATTATGGCTGCTGGGTATTTTAAATGGATCAGCCGCGTGTATTGTAAATGGGTATTGCACGAACTGTAGGGATGGTTGTGGAACAATGCCGAAGATGATGCAAATCTAATGGTAGGTGCTGTGTGGTGATGTCAATCGCTGGCGTTGGTGCGATGGCACTCGCCGATAGCCGAATTTGGATGGGGTAGTGTCTGGGGGGTAATGTTAAGACGGCGTAAGTGTGTTTGGCAGGTGAGATAGTGAGTGTTTTGCCTGTGTGAATGAGTGAGTGTGTGAGTTGCAAGGAAAAGAGAGAGGGATGACAGTGGGTTATTGCTGTGATATTGTCTGTGTGTTTGGGTGTAAAGTGGGTTCTATGTGAAAGGGGAAAGAGTGGGGAAACTGCTGGGAAGAAAGTGTAGTAAATAGTGTGTGTGTAAAGGTTTGTGAGTAGTGAAAGGCTAAAGATTCATGCCGTGAGCTGTAATGGAAGCTGAGTGTTCACGTGTGCATGTGTGTGTAGAGTGAAATGGGGGGTAGAGTTGCATGTGTGAAGGGAGGTGCATGAGTGTGTGTACCTGCGTAGTGTGTAGTGTGTAGTGTGTAGTATGAGAGTGTGAGTTGTTATGTGATATGAACTGGAAGAAGGAAAGCAAGGCAGGTAGTGTCTATGTTGGTGCTGAATACATGTTTGCAAATGGGCCGGTGTGTGTGTGAGTATATTGTATGCATGAGAGGGGAAGAAGCTACTGCCACGAGGCAGTAGCTGTGATGTGAGTAGGTTGTGAGATTTTATGTGGGTTGTGACAGATAAGAAGGGAAATGCAGATCGGGTTTGACGTTAAGTTTGCATGTGCATATGTTAATGCATGCTTATCGTTAGAACATGAAAATTTTCAGTATAATACTTTAGACCATATTAGAATTCTTGGCAAAGTTTTATAATTTTCTGAGATCGTATGAATTTTTAGTATTTTCTGTAATTTCAGATTTGTAAAATTGTTTTGGAGACCTTAGACCCAGAAAATGTTTTGGGAAAAATTATAGTAATGTCTTCATGGTATAATTAAGACTCGGTAAGAGTTTGATGATTTTTGGGGTTGAATTGCTATGGTTTCCATATCGCATTATTTTTAGCAAAACTGATATTTGAAAAATAGTTTTAATGCCTTTTGATTTCTGATTTATATTTTTCTAATTTTTATACATATTTAAAAGTTAATATAAAAATTATGGGACTTGTTTTGCAGCTGGAAGTAATTAAAAAAATTATGGGACTGATTTTTTATTGTATTTAAAGAAATAATTTTAATTCGAAAATATTCAAAAAATTCAGAAAATGCATATTTTGACTTTTAATAATGTTTTAAGCTATGAAAGTGTTTTAGTGAAATTTATTATGAATTTTAGAGTGTCATTATACGTTAAGGAGTGTGTAGGATTTTCGGTTAGGCTGGCCGTGTGCGGGAACCGTTTTGAGTGCGCGAATTCGTAGAGAGTGGAGTACGCAGTGGGTAGTCGATATTAGGGTTTATAGTGTATTTTACATAAATTATGTTCTAACAAGTAAATTGCCAATCTAGGTTTATTCAGAAAATATTGATCGAGGATTGATAGCATCGCTTAGCTTGGACCGAGGTAAGGGATTTCTATCCGAACCCCATTTCGTTATTCTGTTTTCAAATGCTTATAACAACAGTTTTACAAACTAGATCGAATGTTAATTTTTATTGATCGATATAAAGTGTTTTTTTTTAAATTACCCGTGAAACCCTAAATTGAGCCTTATAGCGATCGTTTGGAATTCTGTTTCATCTAATCTTAGAATCCATTGTTCATTTGATATGTTTATTGATTGCTCATCGTAAAGCATTTTTAAATTCTATTTATTACTTCTCAATGTTGACATGAGTTAGTAACTTGGGAGCCATAAGGATGGTCTGTATTGTTAGCGTTATAAGGATGGTCTGTTGGATGGGTTTAACTAGTACCTAGATGGACTAGTCAGTGTACATATGCATATGTAAGTGTATCGAGCACTGCCGGGGTGACTTTGCTTCTGTACTGCTCATGTTCAACGTTTCCTATTTATGTTTATTGCGCTTTAAGTGTTTTTAAAAATGGTTATCGATTTAAGGGAACTGAGTTGATACTCATCCCTTTGTTTATATTGAAATGTTGTGGTTTTCTTTGAAAACCCTTTTCAAATTTATCGTTTGATTGTATATAAAAAGATTGTTTGAAACGCTCTGTTTCTCCGCCTTCAAACTTTTGTATTGGTTTAAATGTCAAATCGTCCGTATCGTTTTCTTATTTTTAAATCTTTGTGCGACCTTACTGGGCTCTCAAAAGCTCACTCCCCTTTGACTTCCTTTCCGCAGGTGACAGCCAGCAGTAGGTTACCTGAATATGGATTAGAGCCGAGCGAGCGTAAGGAAGTGAATTAAATTTTAGTATTGATTGTTAAGACCCCTACGCGGGTAAACTTCTTGGTTATATTTAAATTGATTTGAGGAAATTGTAATGATTAGAGGCTCTGACATAGGTTTTCATAGTTAGTTATTTGAAATGAAGGTTTTTATGCTATTAAGTATTGATTGTTTTAAACACTCCGGGAGTTCGAGGTGATAACGCTCCGGAAAAGTCTGGGTGTTAAAGCTCTGAAATTCCGAGATGTTACAGTATCTCTTTATCACTTTCTTCTCACCATACATTTGTTGCCTCCCCATATCTCTCCCTTTCTTACCATCGCAACCACTGCACGTAGCCTGCTACCGCCACCTCTCTTCCCATGCCTTCCTTCCCGTTACTGGCAAGGACACACTGCCGCCAAGCCCATAAATCACCGAAGCTGCGCCGCCTTTCTTCCCTTCTCCAAGCTCACACCACCTCTTTCCCGACTCACGTAAGTCTTCTGCCTTTCTTGTTTTAGCTTAATGCACTAGACGCACGAAGATTGACTTGGACATAGATAAACAAGATTATGGATTTTCCAAAAGTAGCCAAATATATGGTGTTGTGGATGAAATTTGGAACTTGTCTTGTGAATACACATGCATAACACAAACGACACCGGTGACTCGCATGAAGTGTTTTCGGTGGAGAATTTCCGATGCTAAAGTCAGAAAGCATATGAAAAGAATCTGGTGTATTATTAGATTAAGCAACTTACCCATTTTCCATTCTCGCACTTTCTTTATATAGAGCTCTCATCAGTAGGTTAGGTATTTCCCCTTAATGAGGGGGTTACCCAAATGAGTGAGAGGTTACTCTTATTCAGTGGGCAGTTAATGTTATTCAGTGAAAGGTTACTGCCATAATGGAGAAGTGAGATAGTGGGAGAGTGGGTGAATGCCACTTTCCACTTCTCCATGAATTATGGGGACATTTTAATGTCCCAGGTGACGACATGTGTCGCCCTCTTGTGAGGGGTATTTTCTATCCATATCATTTGCCCCCCATTTCATGTTCTTTTTTGGGGAAGAATATGGATATGAATATTTTAGCATCGAAGTACTGTCTTTATGTTTTTAGTCAAAGTGATTTCTCACATTTGATGGGAGGCCCCCTTTGGCAACACTAGATGAGAGGCTTACCTTTTGGCAAATGACTTTGTCTACTCGGTGTGGATGAGTAAAGGTCGTTAAGGGGTTCTTCTACTCGGCTAAGCCGAGTAGAGACCTTCTTTGGGGCTTGTCTACTCGTCTTGGTCGAGTAGAGACCTTTATAAGGACTCGTCTACTCACTTTGGCCGAGTATAGGACTTCATTGGGCTCGTCTACTCGACTTAGTTGAGTAGAGGCCTTTATTGGGTTCATTTACTCGGCCTGGCTTAGCAGAGACCTTTATTGGGTTCGTCTCCTCGACCTGGCCGACTAGAGACCTTTATTGGGGCTCGTCTACTCGGCTAGCCGAGTAGAGGCATGTGGTTTAATGCATTCATCTACTCGGCAGAGACGAAGACTATAGGAGCTCGTCTACTCGGCTAGAGTAGAGGCATGTGGTTGAATGCATTCGTTTGCTCAGTAGAGGCTAAGACCAAAGAAGCTCGTATACTCGGCTAGAGTAGAGGCATGTGGTCTAGTGCGCTCGTCTGCTCGCTAGAGGCTAAGACCAAATGAGCTCATCTACTCGGCTAGAGTAGAGGCATGTGGTCTAATGCACTCGTCTGCTCGGTAGAGGCACATGCTCAGCACGCTTCATTGTCTGCTCGTCATGCTGATCGTCGATGACGAGCGTCTCTTCAGTTTTGCATGAAGCTATATAGCATTTGCTAGCTAGCGTCTAGTTGCCCCTCACAATCCCAACTCCTTTTGGTGTAGGGAACTTCATGACGAGGTGATAAGTTAAAGCCAACGGCTTGCAACTTATTGAGGCATGTTCGTCCTAATATCCCACTGTATGACGATTTGACCTTGACTATAAGAAAGTCGATAGTCCGAGTGGCTTGAAGGGGCGCGTCTCCATCAATGACCGTAAGTAGGGTAATTCCCTTTACTTGTGTAGATGCACCTGTAAAGCCATACAAAGGTGAGGATATTGGCTTTATTCGATCTTTCGAGATTCCCATATGAAGGAATGCTTCTTCGAAAATGATGCCGGCCGAACTCCCCGTGTCGACCAAGATACGTTTGACATTAAAGGTGACTATGCAAAGAGTAATGACAAGAGCATCATCGTGTGGCAAGCTTATTCCTTTGAGATCCGAGTAGTCAAATTCCAAGGTTGTGGATGTTTTTGCTCACTTGGCAGGACGTTGTGTCAAGTTAACTTGTTGAGCGTAGGCTTTTCGGGAAGAGCTGGATAGCCCTCCCGCACTTGGCCCTCTATAGATGGTGTTTATCACCGGTGGATCTTTTGGAGGTGCTCCCTTCTTCTTTGATTCCCTCTTCTTCCACCTTGTTGTCGATCATTTGTTTTGACAAACTGTTTAAGGTGTCCTTTGGTTATGAGGCTTTCGATCTCATGTTGAAGTACCTTGCATTCCTCCGTCGGGTGACCATGATCCTTATGGAAATGATAATACAGTTGGGTGTCCCTCTTCTCGGCTGGCATCCTCATAGGCTTGGGCCACTTGAGGATGTTCCAACCCTTGATTTGGTTGAGGATATGTTTGCAGGAGATGTTGAAAGGAGTAAGTAGTCTAGAAGTTTGTGCTCGCGGGTGCTTCAGCTTATTGTCTGGGGTTTGACCTTCTGTAAGATCTCGCCTCTTTTGCCCTGTATACGTCTTTTCATGGGGAAGTATTGAGTCTTCCTCAGCTCGAAGGTATTTCTCTACCTTATTAAGAAGAGCAGTCATATTTTATGAGGGATGCTTGTTTAACAAGAAATACAATGGCATTCTCGGCCTTACACCTCTAGCCATTGCTGCGAATGTCACCCTAGGATCCAGGTGATCAATGAGGAGCTTTTCAGTATTAAAACGCGCATAGTAGGATTTCAAGGACTCTTTAGGTCCTTGTATTAGGCGGAAGAGGGCTGAGGAGTTCTTCCTTTGCACACGACTTGTCAAGAAATTACAGCAGAAGGACTCGGCTAGTTGAGCCCAGCAGGAAATGGAGAAAGGTGCAAGGTGCTGGAACAACACATGTGCAACTCTTTTTCAGCGTCACCGAAAATGCTCGACACATTATTTGATCTGGGACCAAGTACAGATTCATGCCCGAAGTAGAGCGTGCCAAATGTTCCATTGGATCTCTTGTACCATCATATGACTCGCATGGATGTATTTTGAAATTAGGGGGAGTAGGGAAAAGATCAACCTCTTCTATGAAGGGTCATTCGATGATGACAAGAGCGTTAAAATAACGCTCGACATGATGATCCTTAGAACGCGGATAAGCGTCTCTCCTGGTGGAATGAGCTTCATAATAGCTTTCTTCAGGCCTCTTGGCACGAGATGTTGGAGGCGACTTGCCTTATTGGGAGTTTTAGAGTCATCAGGCTCCTGAGGGAATGCCAGGCGTTGATGAACCGATTGCCTCTGCACATATGTGTCTTGCTTTAAGAGGCCTAGGAGGCTCCGGTAGCGTTGATGGGTGTTCGATGGCGGCCTATAACTTCTCAATGGATCTATGCATCGTTTGAATAACGATTAGAAGGTCGGCCTGGTTGCTGACGGTCGGTGGAGTGACATGGGCTATGGCAGCCGTAGTTAGTCCCGCAGTAGGAGGTTCTGATGTGCCGGTGAGTTGGAGTGGGAGTGGAGAGGCAAGGTTCACAAGAGCTGGGGGTGGTGTTGTCATGACCAATGGGGCGTCGACAACTCTTTTGCCTCGATTAGGAGGTGGTTGGGAAGTTGCGCTACCACGAGCTAGGCTACAGATTAACGTCGAGGATGAACTTGATGCAGTTATACCATCTTGGTTTGCCGTAAGGGGATTAGGGTTCCCTGCCATGGTCTATTTACGAGATTGGTCCCACGGATGGCGCCAAAATGTTGTGGATGAAATCTGAAACTTGTCTCATGAATAAAACTGCACAACACAAATGATATTGGTGACTCGCAGGAAGTGTTTCTGTTGGAGAATCTCTGATGCTAAAGTCAGAAAGTGTATGAAGAGAATCTGGTGTATCCTTAGATTAAACAACTTACCTCTTTTCCATTCCCGCACTTTCTTTATATAGAGCTCTCATTAGTAGGTTAGTTATTTCCCTGAGGGGGTTGCCTAAATGAGTGGGAGGTTACTCTTATTCAGTGAGCAATTAATGTTATTTAGTGGGAGATTACTGCCATAATGGAGAAGTGAGATAGTGGGAGAGTGGGTGAATGCCACTTTCCACTTCTCCATGAATTGTGGGGTCGTTTTGATGTCCCCAGGTGACGACACGTGTCGCCCTCTTGTGAGGGGTATTTTTTACCCATATCATATGGTATAGGTTACAATATTTTTAGCCATATCATAACTAGTTAAATGCCATGTGCCGTCATAGAATAACTTCTTATGAGCCTTCAAAACAATTATGGCTTTTAAGTCAAAATCTTTAATTTGTTGTTTTAAGAGCTCTTTATTCTTATACACGTCGAGGATGGGAAGAGTATCCTTGAATATCATGACATTTTAGTTGAGCTAGGCTCTGTCTTGTATGCATTTAATGAAGTGACTTCCATGTTCCTACTTTTAGGCCTTCTGAAATATGTTGTTGAATGAAGTGACTTTTAGGCCTTCTGAAATAGGGCCTTCATAGGAAAATTAAAAAAATCATTTGTCTCGATTTTCGCCGAAATTCATAGAAATGGGCTAATTAGTGTGCCTAAGGTGCAATGAGCAAAAAAAAAACTGACAAAAAAAATTGTAACATTTTTCGGAAGCTATGAATTGGGCGATAAAGTGTGCGCGAATAGGCCCTTCGTAGGAAAATCAAAAAAATTATTTGTCTCGATTTTCGCTGAAATTCATAGAAATAGGCTAATTAGCGTGCCTAAGGTGCAATGAGCAAAAAAGAAGTGACAAAAAAAATTACAACATTTTTCAGAAGCTATGAATTGGGCGATAAAGTGTGCGCGAATAGGCCCTTCGTAGGAAAACCAAAAAAATTATTTGTCTCGATTTTCGCCGAAATTCATAGAAATTGGCTAATTAGAGTGCCTAAGGTGAGCAAAAAAAACTGACAAAAAAAATTACAACATTTTTCGGAAGTTATGAATTGGGCGATAAAGTGTGCGCGAATAGGCCATTCGTAGGAAAATCAAAAACATTATTTGTCTCAATTTTCGCTGAAATTCATAGAAATAGGCTAATTAGCATGCCAAAGGTGCAATGAGCAAAAAAAACTGACAAAAAAAATTGCAACATTTTTCGGAAGCTATGAATTGGGCGTTAAAGTGTGCGCGAATAGACCCTTCGTAGGAAAAAAAAATTTATTTGTCTCGATTTTCGCCGAAATTCATAGAAATGGGCTAATTAGCGTGCCTAAGGTGCAATGAGCAAAAAAGAAGTGACAAAAAAATTACAACATTTTTCGGAAGTTATGAATTGGGCGATAAAGTGTGCGCGAATAGGCCCTTCGTAGGAAAACCAAAAAAATTATTTGTCTCGATTTTTGCCGAAATTCATAGAAATGGGCTAATTAGCGTGCCTAAGGTGCAATGAGCAAAAAAGAAGTGACAAAAAAAATTACAACATTTTTCGGAAGTTTTTCGGAAGCTATGAATTGGGCGATAAAGTGTGCGCGAATAAGCCATTTGTAGGAAAACCAAAAAAATTATTTGTCTCGATTTTCGCCGAAATTCATAGAAATTGGCTAATTAGCGTGCCTAAGGTGCAATGAGCAAAAAAAAACTGACAAAACAAATTACAACATTTTTCGGAAGCTATGAATTGGGCGATAAAGTGTGCGCGAATAGGCCTTTCGTAGGAAAACCAAAAAAATTATTTGTCTCGATTTTTGCCAAAATTCATAGAAATGGGCTAATTAGCGTGCCTAAGGTACAATGAGCAAAAAGGAAGTGACAAAAAAAATTACAACATTTTTCGGAAGCTATGAATTGGGCGCTAAAGTGTGCAAGAATAAGCCCTTCATAGGAAAACCAAAAAAATTATTTGTCTCGATTTTCACCGAAATTCATAGAAATAGGCTAATTAGCGTGCCTAAAGTGCAATGAGCAAAAAAAACTGACATTTCAAATTGCAACATTTTTCGGAAGCTATGAATTGGGCGCTAAAGTGTGCGAATAGGCCCTTCCTAGTAAACCAAAAAAATTATTTGTCTCGATTTTCGCCGAAATTCATAGAAATGGGCTAATTAGCGTCCCTAAGGTGCAATGAGCAAAAAAAAATGACAAAAAAAATTGCAACATTTTTCGGAAGCTATGAATTGGGCGATAAAGTGTGCGCGAATAGGCCTTTCGTAGGAAAACCAAAAAAATTATTTGTCTCGATTTTCGCCGAAATTCATAGAAATGGGCTAATTAGCGTGCCTAAGGTGCAATGAGCAAAAAAAAACTGACAAAAAAAATTACAACATTTTTTGGAATCTATGAATTGTGCGATAAAGTGTGCGCGAATAGGCCATTCGTAGGAAAATCAAAAAAAATTATTTGTCATGATTTTCGCCGAAATTCATAGAAATGGGCTAATTAGCGTTCCTAAGGTGCAATTTAAAAAAAAACTGGCAAGAATCCACAAACCAAATCACAAATTTAAACATTATAAAAGTTCAATTTCTACAACTGAAACATTAACCCTAATACTCTTCATCATCATCGTCCTCCTCGACCATACTGCCAGGTTCGATACCTAGCACTTTATAATGGTTTCTCTTGTCATGATCAGTCATCTTATTACACAACGTACACTTTCGCAATTTTTTTGACCCGTTGCTTCTTCAATCGGATTCTTCATACGTATTGCACGTTTTCGCCCTTTTATTTAAGAAATAATTGGATAAAAAATATCGTCCTCCTCACCTTGCAGGCTAGTGCTGTCAATGACTGGCTGTGAAGCTCGATTGAATCTACCGGCTGGAGTCGTCCGAGTAGTCGGATTGTCCCGTCTTTCTGGTAATGTCATCCTAAACTGTGCAAGGTTAGCCTTATCCCGTGCGGCTGATTCAACTTGATACCTGTACCCATCAAATGTTGACGCTACATCCAATGATAAACCGTGCATGATGTTACAAAGGTGATTATATCGCAGCGTCTCAGATTGCTCGAAATCAACTGAAACATTGGGCACGTAAGGAATGTGACCGTGGACTCTATTGGCTGCCTTCGTCCACCGATCCAATATATACTCTGGAGGGATTTCACGAGCATTCTTGGCGCTAAAAAACCTCAACGCGTGTCGACAAAGTATACATTTATGCTCAAACAGTTGACAGTTGCAATTAACAAACCCGGTGTCCATACAAACTGCTATCGTAAAATGTCTTCTGTTCCTCGGAGCCGACGAAGAGCACGGATTGGCAAAATTAGTCACATTTGTCAAAGCATAAACCTTGAGATCTCTGGTGGAATACTCATGCAACTTTGTCATGCTATATTGATTCGACTTTAGTAGTTCCTCTTGAAACTGTCTAAACATTTCCTTGGTATAGACTTGAGCCGCATGAGCCTCCAAAGGTGAAAAAACTACTATGATTCTTTCTCTGTAAACTGTAGCCGCGTCGGTTTCTCTCTCAAGGAAAAATTGCTTGTCAATGGCTTTCTGCATCTCTAGTACGAACTCTTTTATACTTGAAGAATGGCCTACGTACCCATCAAAGAATGCATTCATACATTCGCTTCTCGAGGTCGTAGTCATTCCGGCTGCAAGAAAATTTTTCGTGTAGGCACCGACCCACTGTGTCTTGATATCATACAACGCTTGTAACCATTCATGATTGTGCAAATAGTAGTCATCCATTAACTTGGCCCACCTCTCCTCGAACACGTCTACTGTCAACGATTTCTTCACACATGTATTAAAGTCACTCTTGAATGTCGGATGGTTTGCATATACATTGTGAAGCCGTTTAGGATATTTGTTGCTTATGTGCCATGTGCACAGGTCATGGTGAGTATCTAGAAGGACCTTAGCGATTGCATTTTTCATTGCCAGATCTTGGTCGGTGATGATGGTCTTTGGAGGAATATGATACATTGTTTTAAGCAACGTTTCAAATAACCACGTAAATGACTCCTCCGTCTCATCCCTAAGCAGGGCAAAGCCAAACAAGATTGACTGATAGTGGTGGTTCACCCCGGTGAACGGCGCAAAAGGCATAGAGTACTTATTTGTGCAGTATGTGGTGTCAAACGTCACAACATCCCCATAATTTTGGTAAGCAGCTCTAGAACGGGCATCCACCCAAAATATAGTACTAATGCGGTTCTCATCATCCAGTTGGAGACTATAGAAAAAGCCAGAATTCTCACTCTGAAGGCTCCTGAAGATATGAAGTGTAGCTTGAGAATCACTCTTACCGAAAGACTTTCTCCTCTGAACATGAAGTTCATTTTGAAGGTCTACTTCGTTGAAACTCAACTTGTCAATCCCCCCAGCCTGGCTTGAGAAAATCCCCATCATTCTAGAAGGTGGAATTTTAGCCTTGGCCATTGTAAATATCAGTTGTCTGTGTGCCGCGCTTATTTGTCGGTGTTGATGAATTTGACCAATCTTACTAGGGGTCATCAACTGATGATTATGGCTCAACTCCACTCCCGTCACAACCCAATGGTTTTCATTTTTCTGGTGTACTGCATACACATGGGCCTTTCAGCCGGTATCCGGAAATGTGTCCCATTTTCTTTATCTTGTTGGCCATTCGTCACTGATCCGAACAACCGGGGGTACATGCGGTGCTTCTCTATGACACTCAAATAGTCTTCCACAAATTTGATATGTATTCGCTCGTTTTCTAGTCGTCTTAATTCTAATACCGAAACCTATCGTTTTCGAATATGCTCTATAGTATGCTTCAACTTCGTCCAGTGTTTGAAAAACTTGACCCAAGTAAGGTGGATCAGAATCTTCACAAAATTATTTTCTCGAGTTGCATCCAAATTTATACTGAAATTTAAAAAATAAAAATTATATCATTCTCAACAAGTCATAGAATTAAATAAAATAAAAATTATTTCCTCCAGTTGTGTCCCGTTTTACAATTTTCAATTACCAAAATACCCCCGATGATCGGTAAATTACCGAAATGCCCCCAGGGGTTCATAATCACCCTAACGCCCCCAAATCAGCTTCAAAATAACCTTTCATGTGTTTTACTTACATTTATGGACTAAAAAGTCCTTTGAAAAACTTAACATGGTAAAATTACCAAAATACCCCTCTCGGGGTGGCAAATTACCAAAATGCCCCCTGGCATCGAAAAATCTCAAAAGTGCTTTGAAATGCTATTTTAAGCTTCCTGAATTCATTCTTCATCTAAAATGTATTTTACGGATTTTTCGCCCAAAAATCCCGAACCGATGTCCGGATCAAGCGCTTAAAAGCCCGTTCGGCCAAAAAATAGCTAACGACTTCGGAATGGCCCGAATTCTTGGGAGATGGAACTTCCCAAAATCCTAGGGTTCTCATAAAAGTTTCGCGTCAAATCGCACTAGCTTGATATTTTAAATTACACTGCAAAGTTACAAGGTTCCTCGTATCAGTTAACCTCTTTCCAGTCTTTGGAAAAATCTAAAATTTTTCCCTGACATAGATCTTTTAAAAATAACTAGGGTCTTTTTTTTGTACTTTGACAAAATATAGATCTAGCTATTTTTTATAAATTCGTGAAAAATTCAAATTTTGACGCCCTAAAAAATCGCTATTTTGGAATCTATAAATGTAATACCCTGATTTGTATAAACCTAATTTTGACGCCCTAAAAAACACCTCATCCGATCTCCGATTGATCTGATTTTTGTTTCGTTCAATTTGTATTTTCGTTATCTTCGATTTGAGTCTACAATGACTATTTTTGGACTTCGAATGAATATTCGCTAATAAATGCTAGTTCAATCCCTAATTTCAAACTCTAAAAAAACACGAATTTTAGACTATGGTAAGAACAATTTAAGCATAACACAATTTAAACAATCAATTGGTAAGAACAATTTGAAATTAATATTGAATTATAAGAAAATTCAAAATACTTACTTGTTTTAAGTTGATATATTTAAAGAAAAATCCACCGATCTTCTAGCGTAATTTTTTTGTTTGTATTGTTGTGGAGATTATGTAGGTGAGATATAGAGTATGAAGATAGTTGGTAAAGATGATGGAGAGTGGAAGAAAGGGTTCAGGGAGAACGGATTATAAAGAGAGAAAAGTGAGGGAGAGAGAAGAAAGAAGACATAAAAAATTAGATCCGCGAGTGAGCAGTAGTCAAAGGCTGTGAAAGAAAAAAAATTGCAGAAGACTGTGCGGCCGAGCTTTGAGATGCCTCTGGAATTTTGGACATTGGGGGGGGGCGCATCACGGGAGGGGGGGGGGGAAGGACACCACGTGGGGGGGGGGGCATCACGAGGGGTGGGGGGTGGGGGAAAGGACACCACGTGGCAGGGGGGGGGGGACCGCAACACTTTGTTGCGGTTTTGGGGCCTTTGATGGTAATCATTCAACCACAACAAAGTGTTGCGGTTGGGTTTTTGGCTTGAAAATAAGTAAATCCCAAACCGCAACACTTTGTTGCGGTTGGGTTTTTGGCGTGAAAAATGGGGATTTACACAGTGGGCCCCCAACCACTACTCTTTCTTGCGGCTGAGGTTGAAGGGCATAATTGTCAAATTTTGCAACCGCATGAAAGAGTAGCGGTTGCTACTTTTTCAAGATAAAAAAAACACATCTGAGCCGTCCACGAGTACACGTGGACGGCTACATTTTTGGTGGAGAAATAACAATTTCTCTACCGGTAGACAGGGGGCGATCCCTATCTACCGCTAGATAAATAACTATTTCTCCAACTGTCATCTCGACGTCCACTTCGTGCAATGGACGGCTGAGATGCCTTTTTTTTCAAAAGCTTTTCGAGTAACAGCTACAAAGTGTAGCAGTTAGCTGTTTTCCATATTCTTCCATCTCTGCCCTCAGCCCTTTCTCTTCTCTTCAGACTTTTCTAGCAGTTAGTTATATATCTCTTTCTTTCTCTCTCTATCTCTCTCTCACACACACACACACACATCAAAATCCACCATTTACAGACAACACCAAAAACAAAAGCAGGTTTCAATCTTGCACACAACACCAATTGTTTTATTTACAAAAAAATTACCCAAAGCTTGTGCGAACACTCCTCAGCTCTCAATTGGAAATTAGAAGAAACCATTAATCTATTCTAGGTAGACTTTAAAAATAATTAAAATACATAAATAAAGATCTGGAAAAAAACTGGTAATGCATCATAGAAGATCAGTGAGGGACAACGGCGACGGTATATTTGCATGAAAGACAATGGTCGGTGAAAGGCACCTTCAGCGAGTGAGCAGCTTCGGCGTGGTGAGGGATAGGGCAACAACAAACTCCCACCGCACAAACCCACCACCGTGACCCACCACGGCACCACCTCCATCGCCACTTTTCTTCACCCACCCACTGCCCTTGTCTTGGACCACCATCACCCGCTTATTCACGGGTCTTCCTTAACCATTAATACCCCAGATCTCTTTAGATCTGGGTGATTAATAGCGGTGGCAGAGTGTAGCACTTAGAAAATGGACACTGACGGAGTTGCAGCAATTAAAAAAGGACGACGACGGAGTTGCGGCAATAAGAAATGGACGACGACGGATGACTCATGGAGATGGTCGACGCAGTTGGTCTACGACTGATCGAGATGGAGATGAATGATGTGGTGGAAATGGAGATGGACGAACGGGCTAGCTACAATCTGGACCTAGAGAAAGAGTAAGCAAGCAGTACACAAGTGGGGAAGGGGCATTTTTGGGATATTATTGTTAAAGTGCTGACCGCTACTCTTAGAGTAGCGGTCAAGCAAATTTTTCAATAAAAGAAGACATCTTAGCCGTTTAATTTGCCAACTGGATGGCTAGATGGGAGTTGGATAAATAGCCATTTATCTAACGGTAGTTTGGGATCGGTCCCCTATATATATATATATAACTTTTTACAAGCAAGATAAATATTTTTTCATATATATAAAAAATGGGTAACTTCGCCTGTTTGTTTACAAGCAGCCGGTCCCAAGCCCGGATAAAAGGAGGAGGGCCTATGAACAAATTTATCTTCAATTTAACTCCATCAATTTGAATATTTGAATGATTGAAATATTATTGTATACATACATATTACTACATATATGTGTGCGTGTCTAGGGCGTTTTTAGTTGCTTTACTTGTTTGCATACACATACATGTGGTAATATGTATACACACATATTACTATCCCAAACCCGACCCATTGACACCTCTAGACATATATAACAATTTGGATCCTCTGTGTTATACTACTTCCGCCAATAGAGTTTGTCTATTTTCTTATAAAACTTCGTATTTTGTAATGCTACCCATACGAATAGAAAGAATAAGAAAGAAGGTGATCCTATTTTTATGTGCTTAGATGAAACCGCACACCTTCACATGAGTAGCTGTGAAAAATGTACTATTTCAATGGCATGCATAGCTTTAGAAGTTATATTAATTTCATATAAAAGGAAAAGAACACACATGAGACGATCAACTCAGGACCAAAAATAATAATATTTAGGTGTCATTGAAAATTACGAACGCTCAGATCAATATACTGATATTACAAAGCCAATAATTTTGCTACCAATTTTCTACCTTTGAAACAATAAAGAAACTTATTAAACCTTACCTCAAAGCCTAGTTGTTCAACAATATGAAAATATTGTGAAAATTGTATCATCGGTTTTGTAAAAATAATTTTGGTTATCTTAAAGAAATGCAATAATAAATATACAAATACAAACTTAATCAGCAAAGAAAAGTTGGACCTGCATTGAGACTTGAAAATGAAACATTGTGGACTTGATTATCTACATGATGTTAGTCACCAAAACTAAAATAAAATGTTATACCTAATTTAAAAATCTGCTAAAAAACAGTGACATATGCAAAGAGAATGATACAATCTCTGATAAAAAAGCACCCAAAAATGATTGAAAATCGTGAGATATAGGGTTGATAATTGATGATAGCAAACTGGTATTTATATTGGTATTGCATATATCAAAAAAGAAAAAAATTATGGATTACAAAGAACCAAACAATGATTAACATTAAGAAAAGTATATGAAATTGTTCCGAACCTATCTTGGCTACACCTATAGGCCCACAGGGGGTCCAAATTCTCATGATTTTCGACACATTCAACGGTCAACTTTTCAACGCTCAGAAGCCGGTCAAAGCGACGCATGCTCAAGTCACGTGAACTGCTTGTGAAACAACCTTTTCGTGCCTTCCCCCTTAAGGGGGTCGGCCACCTACCTTGACGACCAACTATCGTCATTCGCGGTCATGCGCTGTCGCTCGTCGCCGCGCTCCATCGTTGCAATGACCGTCGCTCGCGGCCGCGTGACATTTCCGCGACGCCCGCCATTGCCCAGCGCTCCAGCTTCACGGTGCTCGTCGCCCGTGCACTGGCTTCATGACGCCCGTCGCCCGTGGTTGCGCTCCCGCTTATCGGAGCCCGTGTGCCGGCTCCGCGACTCCCATCGTCCCGACGTCATCTCCGCGACCCCCGTCGCTTGAACGACATTTTCGCAACCCCCGTCGCCCCAACATCATCTCTGCGACCCCTGTCGCCCGGACGA
The DNA here is from genome assembly GCA_033065855.1 of Escallonia rubra. Classification (NCBI taxonomy): domain Eukaryota; kingdom Viridiplantae; phylum Streptophyta; class Magnoliopsida; order Escalloniales; family Escalloniaceae; genus Escallonia; species Escallonia rubra. Next base: position 292,806 of record JAVXUO010000581.1, on the reverse strand, counting down.
CATCTCCGCGACCTTTGTCGCTAGCGTCCGCACTACAGCTCCGTGACTCCAGTCGCCCGCGCGCCATCTCCGCGACCTTCGTCGCCAGCTTCCGCGTGATAGCTCCGCTACTCCCGTCGCCCGCGCGCCGTCTCTGCGACCTTCGTCGCCGGTGCCAGCGCACCGTACTCTTACACGCTGACGCGCCCATGCGCCGTGCCACTGATACAACCATCCATCTGGCTCTCTATCGCACTACGTGCCCCCGGCACCAAGTATGGTTTCGTGACGTTCGTCGCCGCGCCCGTGCGCCATATTCATGTTACATGCTTCCGGGGGGCTCCGTTCGTAGTGCTCCGGCACGAGGACCCCCCCGCAGCGGGATGGACTGGTAACCACAAAGTCATCACCGTCACGGGATGAGCTCGTTACCACAAAGCCATCGTCGTCATCATTCTGGGGGGCTCTGCTCGTAGTGCTCCGGCAGGAGGACCCCTCGCAGCGGGATGGACTAGTTATTACAAAGTTATCTCCGCCACGGGATGGGCTCGTTACCACAAAGTCGTCACTGTCATCATTCTGGGGGGCTCCGCTCGTAGTGCTCCGGCACGAGGACCCCTCGCAGCGGGATGGACTCATTACCATAAAGTCATCGCCGCCACGGGATGGGCTCGTTACCACAAAGCCATCGCCGTCTTCATTCTAGGGGGCTCCGCTCGTAGTGCTTTGGCACGAGGACCTTTCGCCACGGGATGAGCTCGTTACCACAAATCCATCGCCGTCTTCATTCGGGGGGGCTCCGCTCGTAGTGCTCTAGCACGAGGACCCTTCGCAGCGAGATACGCTCGTTACCACAAAGTTATTGCCGTCTGGGGTGACTTGCATGACACTAAGTACTGAGTTGCGACCATGTCTGCTCATGTTACCGGTGATTGTCGGCACTCCCAGGACGATGACCCCCAGGTCACTCCGGGACGGGAGCAGGTCTTTGGAGGGCATTGTGCCTAGTTCGCCTGGCAGTTGGCTACATGGGCAACCCTCACCGTTGCTGGGTCCTCTACGCGTCTCTTGACGCACCTTATGGGATTCAATCAGGGCTTGAAATGATGGCTGGGGCAACATGCTTACTCTGATCACGCTACCGCGGTGTGTTTAGTCTTCTCAGATAGGCAGAGAGACGCTGCGCGGGTAGGGCAATGCGAATTTAGGAACCGGCAGTTCGACGGAGAATCGGTATTTGTGGGCCCCTGGTAACGTGTCTTTCCCAGGGGATGACACATGTCGGCTGATGACACGTGTCAGTTGATGACACATGCACACTTTTGCCTATAAATAGTGGATTTTGGGACTCATTTGGGGACTCTCTCTCTCGTTTGACATTTTCACTTTCTCTCTCTAAAAACCTATTATCTCTGGAATTCTAGTGAGAGAAACACATTTGGACTTTTGACATCGGACCCCTGACGCTGCACCCTTAACTTGGACCTTAGCTTGGATTGTCGACTGCCGGGCCTGTTCGTCGTCGTCCTGTCTGCGTAGCGCTGCCAGCCCTCGCGGCCTGTCTGAGGAGCCTTGCTCTCTCCCCTTAATGTCTCTCACTTTGCATAATTGGAAGTTGACTCGGACTGCAACCTTTGTGGCACTTCCATGTAGGTACGAATCCACTTTCATTGACATCAGAAATTAAAGTAAACATATAATCAATTAGCCATTATGTTCACCAATGATGACATATCTGAAACAGCTAAGAACAAAAGAGTAGGCCTGTAACAATCTTTAGAGATGGTAGAAAAGAAGTGCTCTAAAAGACAACATGCTAGCAAACTAGCCATAGAGAGGTGATTTCATTTTTTTCAAAACGCAAAATGAGAATTATTTGGTATAGATATGTTTTGAGAATGATAATTTCCAAATTTGAAGGTTTATTTCTCTAGAAAAATTTAAAGCTATTTGAAATTTGGAACCAAATATGGGAAATTTGCCTAAAAAACGGACGTTGCCTTAAAAATAGGAGAAAGGGAGTAAAGTAATATTAGAGATAGAAAAGTGACAAGAAAGATTAAAGTCAAAGTAGGAGATAATATGGGGTAAGAAATCAGTAGATGGTACTTTTTTGCTTGAAATATGAAGAATGTGGCAAGTGATAAGGTAGAAAAAATTTGAAAGGGAATTCTAAATCACTTTAAAAGGAAAAATTTAAAAGGTCCACGTGGCAAGAATAGAAAGCCTCCAAGTAAGCATTGATGCGACAATTTTCTCTCAACTTTAATTAAACTATATATGTAACACACACATACGGTGTGTGTGTGTGTATATATATATATATATATATATTTATGGACGTATAGATATGTAAAAGATTTCGTTAAGTAACCGGGTTAGACTATCTAATATTTTGTATTGGTGCTTTGAAATCTCTAAAGACAAAATGGATTCCAAAGTCATAGAGCCAGCGTACATGCGGCCACAATGAAATTCACTTTGGTATCCAGTAATTAACAAAACAAATGAGTAGCATACAACTATTTCCCAAGAATGCTGTAATATGCCATGCATGTCATATTAACTTCCATACTGCATGTCACTCCTGTAGATACTGCGCAAGTTTGTCAATAGGAGACGCTGGAGTGATGACCCTTAGAATGAGCTCTACTATCAGCATTTTCTTGACAGTACTCGGAACATATGTAATTCCAATCTGGAATCCTTGCATCACAGGCCGAGCGAGCTCTCCCGCTGGTTTTCTCAGCATTCTTCGCCCAAGGGGTCCGAGGCGCTCGGTTATTCGGGCAAGCAACAACATGCATGTGATACGTCCACCCTAAATATATAGAAGGCCACTTCAAGCCCAGATGGTTTGGGAATGGCTGCTGATCCAGTCCCACCACTACCAGATAGCCCTTGCTTGAGATCGATAGGCCAAGTTATGCTTGTTTCTATCAAAAGATATGGGCTACCAAGAAGGCATTGAGCACCATGGGAGTATACGTAACTAGTGTAACAAGAAGGGCGGGCGCCGAAGGTGAAGAGGCCATCAGTCACAATACACACTGACGCCGATGGGCGGCTCTGAATGTTCCTTGCCGCGCGGTGGCCGGCCGCGCTTATTGGCATACTTAGGCACCCGAAACACCTACTCCTCGTTTTCGCCGTCGGAAACAGGGTACATAGACGAGGCAAATCTTCCCATCCCCAGTGTCAAAGACGAATCCCCTCGTGGCAATCTCCGGACGGCCCTTGAACTCATCCGACACTCGGTGACCCTTTAACTCATTGAACACACTGTGACCGACCGAGAACGGCGAGTCCGGGTAGAATTGGTACGTAACAAGCTCCCTCTTGGCACAGGCGATGAGGATAGTACCATATCCCGTCTGTGAGGGCTCGGAGCTCAACCATGCCCTCCCCTCCGGCCGCCTGGGAAAGTAACATCGTGATCCTCAAATTTGGCCCATGAAATCCTCACCTTTACACCAGATTCCTGCTGAAACGTTGTAAAAGTAGGTGCCCGCACACGAAGACAAGCTAGCAGATCCAGTTTTCGAAGACGAGATGCATGGCTGAAAATGGGAGAAGGCAGCTCGATGTAACAAGGAGGGACAAACTCCTCGCCGTAAAAAGTGGGAGCTGGTACGTAGTGGTTTCACGAGCTTTCGCCGGGGTCGTATACCTCAAACGCCGGTGAAGGAAAATCACGTCGGGTGAAGTAACCCAACGTGTCTAGCGCGTACACCTTGCCAATCAATCATTTGCTGGGAACAGGCTGTACTTGTAATGGAACCGGCAACAACCGGTCGCTCATCTCCTACAACCCCCTTTTCTGTCGGTGGCGTCAGCTTTTGTTGGTTCCTTGGTTTCCATATGCACTTCATTTTCCATCCAATTACAAACATACCCTTCCGTACGAATCATAGCAGCTACAAGTAGTCTACTTAAAATTTTGGGTTAATTACACATATGTCCCTAAGGTTTATGTGAAATTATACGCGTGTCCATAAGTTTGGAAAATAGACACTAATGTCCTTGGACCTAACGGAATACACAAAGACATAACGGAAGGGTTAAAATTACCCTATTGCCCATTTCTCTCTCTCCGGCGTCTCTTCATTTCTCTCTTTCTCTCTCTCTCCCACCCATCACCATCCATCTTCACCGGCAACCCATTCTAGGCTGCCACGCCCACTGCCCGCTACCGAGTAACGAGCTATCACCGTAGGCACCAGTCTCCCCACCACCACCGGCCATAAACACAACTGATCAGACCACCATGACCCAACAACGGGCCACCACCTTAGGCACCAGTCTCCTGCTCGACGCCTTGCACCATTTTCGGCGAGGGCAGGTGGACAACAACGGCCACTACTAGTCTTCACCGACGATTGCCACCAACCAAACACTAATGTACATCCCCATCGATCGGCCCACCCACGACCGACGACCGCACAACCACAATTGCCCGCTTCCACAGATCGGCCCACCCACGGCTGCTGTCGGAGCAGACCCACCACCAGGCATCGATGCACGCCATCGTACGGTAGCCAGCACCATCAGCCACCCACGACCCCCCAGTCTCCGCAACCACCGCCAATTGCCCAATCACACAAAAACCGCACAACCATGTTAATGGAGAAGGGGAAACGCAGAGGCCTGAGAATGCAGATTGGAAATGCAGAACATAAACTCATGGTTCTTGAGTGGTTCATTACAATCTCGAGTGCGTATGCCCCTATGCTCCGTCTCTGCCGCCTACTTTAATTTGCAGATTTAGAAAATTAGGGTTTGGAAACCCTAATTTGCAAATTGAGAATATTTTGAAGCCCTAATTTGCGGATTAAGATAGCTTAGGGTTTTGAAACCCTAATTTACAAATTGAGAACATTTTGAAACCCATGCATTCATATGAGCTGCCTCATTTCAAAACTAGCCGTTGCTTCTTCAGATTTGCATTTAAACTCAACGGTCCAGTTTTTTCACTTATGTCCCTTTTAAAAAGTTGACGTACAACTAGAAGAGAGAAAAAAACACATGGGTTTGATAGCAAAAATGATTCTGTATATTTTTTTATTCAGTATAGGGGTAGTATTGCCATTTTAAAAATACGTATTGATGACATCACCAAAAAAGTACACTTTTTGGATGGATCCCTAACGGCTGGACATAAGTGTTATCTTTTTAACGTTTGTGGACACGGTTTATTATCTTTTGAAATTTTGTGTCATTGACTATAATTACACCTAAACCTCAGGGACATAAGTGTAATTAACCCTAAAACTTTCTCCCCTTTTTTTTTTTAGTTTAGTTGAAACTTCATGTCAATAATCAGTTCTCTAGATGATTTGTCACGTTACTAATTGTGCTAATCTAATTTGGTTTTGGGATATTTCTTTGCACGAGAGATAGGCAGTTGATATTTGTACTTTGCAGTTAACTCGAATATTACGGGAAATGAAAATGAAAGGTGTTACACATCATCAATCTCACTCCCATTAAAAGCTAGTCTTTAGGGTCCATACACTTTTTACTTACCGGAAAACCATTGGTCCGATGGATCACCGCCGGTTAAAAAACTTGTGATGTAAACAAGTTTGGGCCTTTAAACTTTGAGACCTTTTTATTTTTTTTTGCACATGCGGGGGGGGGGGGGCTACGGAGCTATTCATAATTCGAGCCATATTATCAAGAAGTTCAAAACTCAGTAGTGAAAAACAAATGAAAGATCTGAAAGATCATCATGAAAAAAAGAATACTAGCAGAGCCACATTGAAGAAGAAGTTCATAAGCACAAAGCTGACACAACACGATTTCAACACATATTTTAATGCTCGTAAAAATGAGGATTCTCAAATCATAAGAGGGAGCTTCCAATTCCGATTACACTTTGCCTCCAAGTATACTTTTACTTATATAGCGTGGTGCCCCTAGTACACGTCACCCCAAGTCCCTGCGGGGGTCCTAAGAGCCTTGAAATTATTCATTTTAAGGGTTTTCGAGCCCTTTTACACTTAAGGACAATTTCCTTAGCCTCCAAGGACTTTAAGCTATAAATTGAGGTCTTCCGTCTTCGAGTTCAATCTAGAGGAAGGAAATCACAATATTTTAACCTTGTTAACCTCCCGATCCAAATTAACCTCCAAACAAGATGAATCTCGACTTTTCGTATCCAACACATACTCTGAACTGCAAATAAATCTAAGTCACTCATAGGATATATGAGTTAGGCAAATCAAAAGCTTAAATTATGTATTTTTCAAGAGCTAAAAATTTCTAGAAGAAACTAAATCCATTAGAGATCATCTTTCGGACCAAAGCAATGTTTTTTTTTGTAATCGGCCAGAATTCCTTTTTCAGTTTTTAACGCCATCAATCTTTACATCTTGCAACCAAGCAATCTATATCAAACATAAGTCTTTTCTACTTTTCTTTTAGTTATAGTCGATTATATCCCCTCCCCGGGATCAAGTTCTGGTCCTTGTGGACCAATTCGTTAACATACCGCCGAGCCATTTTTTATTAACATAATGACACCGAGCCCTTATCGCAGCCCATGCTACTAAATCGGCTGCTTTATTTTTAGTGCCAACAATTAAGAATTGTTTTCCCCTACTTGCTGCATCAAAAACTAAATCACAAGCTTCGGATAAAAAACGAGCAGTTCTAGTAAGATTTGTAATATGAATACCTTTGCGCTTTGCAGAGATATAAGGTGCCATTTTAGGATTCCATAATAAAGCCTGCTTTCCAGCACTCAATTCTATGGGAGTAGTTGATATAACCATTTTTTAAAACCATAGACCTAAGTTTAGGTCACTTCCCTTATTGTCAGAACTACAAGGTTTTGATCCTGATTAGTCCAATCTGGTTCGGAGGCCAGTGAGCCCCTGTTGTAGAGTTTAAATCAATAATTAGGCGAATAAGGGTTTGTTCTTACTAAATCATAAAAAACAAGTAGAGAATTGTTTAGGGTGTGCTGAGGTGCCAACACCTTTGTGTCATATAACTTAGTCCACGAATCGAAATCTAAGGTTCTAGAAATTAGATGCTCAAATGGTGGTCTAGAGTTAATTTTATGTTTTTTTTTTGTTTTCTTGTTAACTATATTAATTAACCCTAATAATAAGATGGCGACTCGAAAATCATATTATTCAGATACACTAGGGGCACGATTTTCATTGATAGAAGATGGTTGATGCTTAAGGTTAGAGGTTATAGTTGGAGGATCTTTGGTCGTAAAACCTCCACGAGGACTGTCTAATGAGGTTGCACAAGGGATCGTGAGGTCAACAGACATCTTAGTGGCCTTTATATTGGGATCACGAGTTTGTTCATTAGAGTGCTTAAGGTAATTGTTATATCGGTTTTGGTTTTTTTTTGTTTTTGTTTTATAGGTATAGACTAGTTGGGTTTTTTGCTACGCATCTGTTGTTGCTAGTTTCTGGTTTCAATGGACTTATTACTATTGTGATATTTTACTAAGTAAATTGTAATTTTGGTCCTTTATCTTGCCCCAAAATTTTAAATGATCTCCCATTTTCACTTTGTTTGCGGTTAGTCCCATAAATTAAATCGCGTAAACCAATTAGTCATTCTGTTTGCTACAGTTCATTAAATGATGACGTGGAAGGGAAAAGGTGGAAATTCAGATGTCCATTGATGACTTGGACGCTTATGTGGAAAATTGGACGCCACTTGGATGCCTAGGTGTCAAAAAATTTTGTTTAGAGATTTAATTCAATTTCCAGATTGTAAAAAGGAAATATATAGCTATCCATAAGCAAGTTGCCTAAGGCTAATAATCAAAACCATATAGTTATGAAGAACAAATCTTTTATTTTGTTCTTTTTTTATTCCCCGGTCAACAATTCCTTTCCATCAACCCCACCATCGCCCACCAACGACTGTCCGCCACCATCTGCCTGCTGTCCCTAGCACATTCCCTCACAATTCCCAAACAGTTATTCCACAATTAACTACACCGTAGCTACCTCCCAATCAACCTCACCTCCCTTAATAGCTACCACCACCCCCAATAACCTATAAACTACACCATCAACCCCCACATTCGGCCCCTAATAAACTACACCATCAGCCCCCACCCTCGCGACTGACCACCAACCTACTGACCTTGCCACCGTCCATAACAATCTAGAACTCGTGAACCATTACCAACCGCCACTAGCCATAACCACCGCTGACTGCCACTATTCATAACAACCACGATGGCCCGTATTATAACCATTACCCATGGCTAATACCTATGACCAGTCGAATCTCCATGCTATCTCTTTCTGCTCTTGACCTACCTTTGACCTCCACTACTCTAACCTCCACTGAGAACCTCCTCCCTCTTCTGAGGTTCTTCTGTGTGGGTCATCGACCGCAACATTAAGAAGAAGATGTGTTGTTGAAGAGGTAGCCTCGGTTCTCCCATCGACATCGAACATGTGTTGTGTGTTTCTATGTGTTACTGTATGGGTCAACGATATGGAAGTTGGTGGTCGTGGGTGGTAGTGTTGTGGAGTTGAGATGTGTGGGGCACCAGCGGTGGCATCAAGGAGAATAGGAGGTTGTGGGAGATATTGGCATTCTTCTATATCCATTATTGACTTGGACACAATTTTGGCATCTGCATGGCATCCAAGTAACATGCATGTTAGCAATGGAACCTTGCATTTACACTTTTGTTGCCCCATTTTATGCCACGTCATTATTTACCGAAGGGCCATTGGACGAATAGACTAATTGGTTGACTCAATATAGGTTGTATGACTAATCGCAAAAAAATGTAAAATAAGGGACAATTTTAAATTGAGACCTAAAATAAAGGATAAAGGCCTAATCCCAAAACTGTACCCTCAACTTTACCCCCAGTACAACTTTAGTACCTAACTTTGAAGGTGTGTCAAAAAAGTAACCAACTTTGACATAGTATACCAAATCAGTACCTCAGCTGAAGGAAGACGGATGCCGTTAAAAAGTCCGAGGGGTAGGACTTTCATTATGAAAAAAAATTATAAAGTCTGTCCACGTGGGCCGTCCTTTTCACAGATTCTTAAAGACACGTGGCAACGTCACAACTGTTCGATAAAATAAAAAAAATACTCTTTCTATCTCTATATCTCTATCTCATGCTATATATATATATATATATATATATATATATATATGTGTGGGAGCTGATCCGTTGAGAGCGTGGGCAAAATATGAGAAGTTGCAAGCGCGATCTGACCGTCCATCCCCAAAGATGGACGGCCCAGATCGCGTCTTTTTCGAAAACTGTCAGTCGTCCGCCATACAGTATCGCGGACGGGACTTTTTACCTATTTGCCCATTTGCGCCTGTCCGCTACACTGTATGGCGGAGGACATTAAAGTCCTGATGGGAGACGACAAAAAGACGTCCGCGATACTGTGTAGCGGACGTCCCCTAGGCTGACACCTGTCAGGCCCTGTCCCGTCGAAAGGGAAGAGATTCTCTTGTCAGGTCTTTATTTCTGCACGTGTCAGTGTCGGGAATAATTGCCGCTATACAGTATCGCGGATGTCTCTTCCCATATACCCCAGAGTTCCCTAATTCTCAGCTTTTTCGGCAAAATTTTCTTCTCCTTCGGATTCACTTGCTTCTATTTTCGGCTCCCCTCAAGCTTCGAGTAAAACTTGCTTCAATCTTCTTCGATCAAGCAAGGTAAGTTTCTGATCTCAAATATTTTCTGGGTGGATTGACTGATAAAGTATATATTTTTTTTGGGGCAAAAAAGTATAGATTTTTGATGATGTTCTAGAAATTAATTTGTTAACTTTAAAGAAGTTTATTGTAATTAATTTTGATTTTTTTGAGGGGCGCTAACTTCGGCACATCTATCCTATTTAAATTCGAATTTTTTGAGATACGTTTATTGTATTTTGTCTATTTATGTTAGTAATTTTAATTTGTTATGTTCAATAAATCTATAATTAGCAAAATGGGAGACTTTTGAGATTATGTATATGGTATATTTGTCATCTTAAATTTGTCTATTTGTCAAGATAATTTTTAGGTAATATTTTCAGTTGAAAATGTGATTTGATTGTTAAGCGTAATCTATATTTTTACATAGGTCTTGTTTCACAATATCTGATTTCGTGTCGAGCTCCAACACCCTCGTAGATGCTAGTGATCCGTATCTAAGACGAACCTTTCAAACATTGGAGGAAGCTAGAGAATGTTTCCGAGCGTATTCATTGAGGGTTAGATTTGGCATTAAAATAAAGACTTCAAGAACGAGCAACGTAACGAAAAAGATATGCTCTCGCTTATACGAGTGCCATAGGGGCAGAAACCCAGTGCAAAATGAGACACGCGTAGGCAACGAGGATAGTGATGACGAAATAGGATATTCGCGCAGAAGACGGGACTTCTTTGCGCGAACGAATTGCCAGGTCAAGATGTTTGTAAGCTATAAAGCCAAGCAAGATCATTGGCTTATTAGCAGCCTGAAACTGGCACACAATCACCCGTTAGTAACCCCTTCTAAGGTGAGTTAGATGCATCAACACAAGAAGATGGGTAAGGTCGCGAGGAGCCTAATTCACACAATGAGCGATGCGCGGCTAGGCCCTACCGACATGATTAATGTTCTTGCTGAACAGGCCGGGGGGATTCAAAATTTAAACTTTAACACGACAGACGTTCGTAACGCGGTCCGAACCCATAGACGAGCCGCGTATGACCTCAATGATGCTCAAGCCACAATGAGCCTATTGAAGCGGATGCAGATGGAGGACCCGCAGTTTACGTTCGATTATAAACTTGACGACGAGCATCGAGTTAGCACAATGTTTTGGGTCGACGGTCGTTCGAGGCTTACTTATAAGCATTTTGGGGATGTCGTGACTTTCGACACCACATACCGTACGAACAAGTACTTGATACCGTTTTCCCCTTTCACGGGGGTCAATTATCATTATCATTCCATCATGTTCGGGTTCGCCTTGTTAAGGGACGAGAGTGAGAGTTCTTTTGAATGGTTGTTTAGGCCGTGGCTGGAAGCCATGAACTTCAAAGCACCCAATGTTATCATCACCGATCAAGATTTGGCAATGAAGAAGGCTATTGCCACCGTCTTCCCAGATACTCGACACAACTTGTGCACTTGTCACATAAGCAACAAATACCCCGAACGTTTGCATCACATGTACGCAAAGTTTACAGACTTTAAACAGGATTTTTACACGTGCGTTAGTAAGTCGTTAACGATTCAGGAATTTGAGCAGAGGTGGGAAAAGCTTGTTGAGGATTACTCATTGCAAGACAACGGGTGGCTCCAGCACTTGTACGAGCTCAAAGAGCACTGGATTGGCGTTTACACGAGGAGGCATTTTTCTGCGGGCATGAAAACGATGGGCAGGAGTGAATCTATGAATGCCACGTTCGATAGTTACGTGGGTACAGTTACCAATTTGAAGAGTTTCGTCATATCCGCACAGAAAGCGGTTGCGTCGTTGTTCGTGAAAGAAAGGGCTGCAGACTTTGCAACCACGTACAAACAGAGGAGAAGGTTGATTGAGACCCCACTGGAGCTGAACGGTGCCAAAGTCTATACGAAGGAGATCTTCTTGCTATACCAAGTAGAGCTGCAGAAATCGGGACGATACTGTATAAACAAGGTGGCAGAAAAGTCTACGCGTGAGTACAAGGTTTATTCGCTCGTGAATGACCTCGTTCCTGAGAAGATGCGCAGAATGTATACGGTGAGCCACGACACATTGACGGACTCGGTGACATGTGTTTGCAAGAAGTTTGAGTTCCATGGCATCCTGTGTAGACACATTCTGCGATTTTTCACCCAGAAGAATATCAGGACAATCCCCGATAAATACGTCTTGCCACGGTGGACGAAAGGTGCTAACAGGTTGCACGGTACCATTGCCTTTCCGGAGCACCCGTATACTGACTTTGAAGAATCGGAGACGTTACAGTATAATCATCTGGTGACGATGTTCACCCGTTTGTCCGTAAAGGCTGCTGCTACAATGGTCGGTTATAAACATCTCCTCGAGGTAGCTCAGCAACAAGATCCCATCGTCGACCAGTTGGAAGCAGCTTCAGTCACCAATGCGGTTGACACCGAGCCTACGACGGGATCAGAAGATGACGAGCCAGGGGAGGAAGACGACAATGATATCCGGACGTTGGATCCAATTATATCGCAAACGAAAGGCCGCAAGAGATCTACGCGGATGAAAAGCTCTATTGAAACGGCAACTCAACCTAAAAAGCTGCGAAGGTGTGCATTGTGCAACAAAATGACCGACCACGACAAGCGGAACCATTACAAAGCACTGGGGATAAGTTCAGGGGGTTTGCAAGACGGGGAAGAAGATGACGCCGAAGATGAGGACGAACAAGCTGCAGTGGACCTTTAATTTTTTGTATAAGTTTGACATTTGTAATAATTTTTTTTCTAATAATTTTTCAATCGAATACTGGAATTTTTTTTCTGATGGACCTATGAGAGGCCATGAAATTAAATCTAAAGTCTTTAGTTTTTATTTTTTTTGTCAGCCCTGTCCGTTATACAATGTAGCGGACGAATATGCAGACCCTAATTTTTGTTCTTTTATGTCCGCTATACAATGTAGCGGATGGAATCGCAGAAAAACTTTTGGTCTTGTTTTATGTCCGCTATACAATGTGGCAGACGTCATCGACTTTTGGTCTTCTTTTATGTCCGCTATACAATGTAGCGGACGTCATGTCCGCTATACAATGCAGCGGACGTCATGTCCGCTATACAATGTAGCGGACGTCATCGCAGAAAAACTTTTGGTATTCTTTTACGTCTGCTATACAATGTAGCGGATAACTCTATCCTATTATATATATTAATCATATCGGGAAATCAGTTGTTATCAGTCCGCTGAGGGCACTCTCTCTGTCTAGAATATCTAACCCAGGCCGGCTGCCCCATCTACGGAGACCCACATCTCCGGTGACCCACAACTCCGGCAATACCACCGTCCTCCCCTCAACGCCAACCTCGATGGCTTGTGGATCAGAGACCACCTACGATTTGCAATCAGTTGTTATCAGTCCGCTGAGGGCACTCTCTCTGTCTCGAACATCTAACCCAGGCCGACTGCCCCATCTACGGCGACCCACATCTCCGGTGACCCACAACTCAGGCGATACCACCGTCCTCCCCTCAACGTCGACCTCGATGGCTTCTGGATCGGAGACCACCTACGATTTTATTGGCAACTTGCACCTGGCAGACAAACGCTTTTTCAAAGTCATGATGCCAGGGTTTGAGAATGAACTTGTAGTCCATCCCTCTTTCTCTGTATTTTCGTGTGTTAAAAGTTTGATCTTTTGGTTAAAAACTAACCTATTTTTTGTATTGTGTTTGTTAGGACATACCGGAAGCCTTGACCAATCAATTTACAACAATTCATGACAGTGCAAGATTATATAGCCGCAAGGGGGCATGGCAGGTTGAAATCAAGCTGAAGCCCGGCCGACCCCAAAAAAAGCAATTCGCAGAGGGTTGGAACGTCTTCGTGCGCCACCATGGCCTCGAACTCGGGGACTTTGTAGTGTTTGAACACCTTGGGTGGTGGGATTTTCAAGTTGTAATCTTTGATCGGAGCGCTTGTGAAAAATTTTCTTTCCCCCAATGTGAACCCTAATTTATTATTAATAAAAGAATTTATGTTCTTGTTCATTATGTTTCCAATTTTTTTCTCGCTTAATTGTGCCGTTTGAGATTCCCTCTATATATTTAGATCGTTGATTGTGAATCGTACGTTATTTATTGTTTATCGATATTGAGATTGTTGATTATGTCGCCAAAACAAGTCTTCGGGCGCCAATTTATTAAAACAGCATTATGCTACAATGTCGCTAAAACAAGTCTTCGGGCGCCAATTTATTAAAACTGCATTACGCTATAACGTCTAGCTTTACTATATAGCGGACATAAAGCCTCCGCTTAGGCCGGGGTTCGGGAAAGTCGGAACTAAGTGTCTGGTTCGTGCCAACCATTTTCTGGTCCAAGTTGCAGACAATGATCTGCACCACTATGACGTAAGATCCTCAGCTGTGCACCTTTCTGCTTGGTCATATATTCTGCGGGGCTGTCCGCTATACTATATAGCGGACATAGGTAGGAGGAAAAAACCCAAATGTTGGAGACTTTCTTTCTACGGGGATGTCCGCTATACTATATTGCGGACTTAGCGAGGAAGTATTATCGTAATATATCCACGCACCATGGAAACCCACACACAAACAAAAGGTGCACAACTGAGGATCTCACGTCATAGTGGTGCAGGTCATTGTCTGCAACTTGAACCAGAAAATGGTTGGCATGGACCAGACACTTAGTTCCGACCTTTCCGAACCCCGGCCTAAGCGGAGGCCTTATAGCCTTAGAAGAACTCGATCTTCAGTCATCTTCATCTGAAAGTGGAGCATTGGAAACAGATCCTAGTTCGAAGCTCATGTTCCAGTATACTTGTGCTTCATTGTTGTTGTCATCTTCATGTGCATCACGTGCCATACGACGTAAGTTATGCCTACTTTGACGAACTCTCATTCTATTATTTTCTTCACGTATTCGATGCAGTGCCCTTTCAAGCTCCATGTGCGTAATTCGAGGCATGTTGATTGCCTTTTGTCGAGGTATGGGTATATTCATGCTCCGTGAATCAGCTACTAAGACCTCATATTCATTCATCCGATAAGACCATTCTGCACGTAATGTATTAACATAGCTTGATGAGTAACTCAAACTTGGACGCAAAGAATAGTGAAATTCATCTTCGCCCGCCCAGTAACGACCCATTGCTTCAAAAATATCTCGTGGAGTATATGACATTTCCAGAGTTGTTATGAAATTGGGAGTATATCACTCTATGCCATTTGCCCTTCGTGCAATGCATGTACTTATATATACTTTGAAACAGGACCACTTTATGAGATGCTACAGGTTCAACTTTATGAGATGTGACAAGCCTCTGCAATAGACTAGAGACTTGTCTTGTCACCAAAGACTTGTCAATTTTATGACACGAGCATGCTATTGTCTCCAACTATTGTCATCTTCAATGTCCAGAGACTTGTCTTGTCACCAGAGATGGACAGACTATTGTGTAGCTATCACACCAATATATTGTGTATGTGTGTGTTGGCTTATTTATATATGTTAGCCATGCTCATCGCATTAGAACCGCCTAAGTTAAATGGCAGGAGTTCCTGGGAGTTCTAGTCTGCGGGGACGTGAGACTGTGTGGTTGTTGTGTGAAAGGAACGACGACTACAAAGAAGTGAAGTACATGGACCCGAGAGAGTATTATTGCGGTTTACGGAGAGAATGGGCATATCGAGTTGAGGAATCAAAAGCACTACACCAAGATCTCACCACGCTGAGGGCACCTGTGCCGCAACGTTGTTCACTTAGTATGTCGAGGCGTAATGTTAAGCAGTGTAAGAAAGCTGTGCGCCGAATTCGTATGGAGAATAACCGGATGTTGCTGCGTAGAAAACGATTTTACATGCTTCAACTTGCGGAAGAAATGGCCGAGGCTAGTGGGAGGCAGCTCAAATCAAACGAGAGAAATAATATTTTAACCAATGATCAGTACTTATTTGATGACTATATGTCAAATGAAGAGTGATATATATATATATATCTCTTCCTACTGCATTGTTAGGATTTCATTCCAACTGGCACTTATCCACATGTCATTCTAATTAGCGAATCCCGTCTTTTGAAGCATGTAAAATGTTGGGAATTTATGTTTCTAACTTCATCCGCCATACTATAATTGAGACCTTCCAAACCTTGGTTTTTTTTACATAATTTTTTGAAATTTAAGAATTGGGCGTTAAAGTGTGCGCGAATAGGCGCGTCGTAGAAAAACCAAAAAAATTATGTCTCGATTTTCGCCGAAATTCATAAAAATGGGCAAACTAGCATGCCTAAGGTGCAATGAGCAAAAAAAAAGTGACAAAAAAATTTACAACATATTTCGCTAGCTATGAATTTGGCGCTAAAATGTGCGCGAATAGGCCCTTCATAGGAAAATCAAAAAAATAATTTGCCTCGATTTTTGCCAAAATTCATAGAAATGGGCTTATATAGCGTGTCTAAGGTGCAATGATAAAAAAAAAGTGACAAAAAAAAATTCTAATATTTTTTGCAAGCTATGAATTTGGCGCTAAAGTGTGCGCGAATAGGCCCTTCATCGGAAAACCAAAAAAATAATACGTCCGGAATACTATATAGCGGACAGTCAAGCAGATTGAATAGTCAGCAACACTTAGTTTTTTTTCGGACCTATCTATGTCTGCCATACTATATAGCGGACAGTGAAGCAGAATGAAGAGTCCCCAACACTTAGTTTTTTTTTCGGCCCTATCTATGTCCGCTATACTATATAGCGGACAGTCAAGCAGAAGGAAGAGTTCCCAACACTTAGTTTTTTTTTGGCCCTATCTATGTCTGCTTTACTATATAGCGGACAGTAAAGCAGAAGGAAGAGTCCCCAACACTTAGTTTTTTTTCCGGCCCTATCTATGTCCGCTATACTATATAGCAGACAGTCAAGCAGAAGGAAGAGTCCCCAACACTTAGTGTTTCTTTTCGCCCTATCTATGTCTGCTATACTATATAGCGGACAGTGAAGCAGAAGGAAGAGTACCCAACACTTAGTTTTTTTTCCGGCCCTATCTATGTCCGCTATACTATATAACAGACAGTCAATCAGAAGGAATAGATCTATGTCCGCTATACTATATAGCGGACAGTCAAGCAGAAGGAAGAGATATATGTCCGCTATACTATATAGCGGACAGTGAAGCAAAAGGAAGAGTCCCCAACACTTAGTTTTTTTTTTTTTTGGCCCTATCTATGTCCGCTATACTACATAACGGACAGTCAAGCAGAAGGAAGAGTCCCCAACACTTAGTTTTTTCTTATGGCCCTATCTATGTCCGCTATACTATATAGCAGACAGTTAAGCAGAAGGAAGAGTCCCCAACACTTAGTTTTTTTTTCGGCGCTATACTATATAACAGACAGTCAAGCAGAAGGAAGAGTCCCCAACACTTAGTTTTTTTTACGGCCCTATCTATGTCCGCTATACTATATAGCGGACAGTTAAGCAGAAGGAAGAGTCCCCAACACTTAATTTTTTTTTTACGGCCCTATCTATGTCCGCTATACTATATAGCGGACAGTCAAGCAGAAGGAAGAGTCCCCAACACTTGGTTTTTTTTAGTCCCTATCTATGTCCGCTATACTATATAGCGGACAGTCCAACAGAAACAGTCTCACTTGGTTTTTACACTTTGTTTTCCCCTGATCAAAGCAAATCACACAGAACAAATCAAACACTCAGATCAACAACACAACGATATCAGTGAATCAAATCAATCGCATTCAACAACGATCACTTTTCAGTCAACACAAATGAAATCATCAATTGCATTCAACGATAAGATTCAAGAAGTTTAAGGACAATTAAAAAAGTGAATATAATATTATTATACGCAAACATTGTTAATTGGGGCCCTCAGCCCCTGCGGGATCCCCCTCTTTACACGAATTTACAGTAAATCTAATAGCTCTAGGTCGGCCATTGATAATTTGCCAAGCCATCCTGTACCTAAAGCAGTATATGTATTCTTGGCTCCAGACGGTCTTCTTGAGGCTCTCAGACCGACAGATGTAATCCATGTACATGCAGACGAAGACGCCGCAGTCCGAGGAATTAAGTTGCCTGGGCCTACTCCTCTTCAATCGGAGAACAAGCTGCGTTTCGCCCGGTCCCTTCACTCGACTCTCTCGACGACGCTTACTATTGACCATGGCAACAAATAGATTCTGCGAGAAACATAATGTTCACAACCTATCCGGACCGCATCCCAGGGCCCGCTAAGAGACTCCAGTGGCACGACACGTCATCCGCAGACCGCACCCCAGGGCCCGCTAAGAGACTCCAGTGGCACGACATGTCACACGCTCGGTAGTCGAACTTGCCCAACATCATTCCTCGGTGAAAACGCTCCGATGCTCGAACATCATCATCGCTCGGTCAAAGCGCTCCGCGCCTTAAGCATTCGGACAGATTGAAAGTACCTCCCCCCGAAGGGGGTCGGCCACCCCTTTGGTGAGGGGGTCGGCCACCCCTTTGGTGAGGGGGTCGGCCACCCCTTTGCTGAGGGGGTCGGCCACCCCTTTGGTAAGGGGGTCGGCCACCACCTTGAGAAGGGGTCGGCCTCCCTTGTCCTTAGAGGGGGAGGGGACCTGCTTACCGTTGCTATCACACCACTCATCGCTAGTGATCGTGTGACGCCTACTATCGCCAGCACGATCAACCGGGGGCTCCGGCCCTCGCCAGCTCAATTAACTGACAGGGCTCCGGCCCTCGCGGCGGGACGGGCTCACAACCCTAAAGCCCTCGCCGACACAATCAACTCGCAGCGGGACCGACTCACAACCCTAAAGCCCTCGCCGGCTCAATCAACTGACAGGGGTCCGGCCTTCGCGGGCACAATCAACCGAAGGCTCCGGCCTTCGCAACAGGGATGAGCTCACGACCCTAAGGCCATCGCCGGCACAATCACCCGACGAGCTTCAAGGGGCTCCGCTCATAGTGCTCCGGCACGAGGACCCACCGCCACGGACTCTGAGTATCGAGTTATGAGCATGTACGCTGATATTTCCATCAATCATCGACACCGCCAGGGCAATGAACCGCGAGTCCATCCGGGATGGGAGCAGGTCCTCGGAGGGCATCGTGTCCGGCACGCCTAGCAGTTGGCTACAGGGGCAACCCTCACCGCTGCCAGGATCTCGGCGCGTCTCTTGACGCATCTCGTGGGATTCAGCAAGGGCTTGGACTAGAGGCTGGGGCAACGGGCTACTCTGACCATGCTACCGTAGTGTGGTCAGTCTCCTCAGACAGGCAGAGGGACGCTGTAAGGGCAGGGCGACACGAACCCGGAGACCGGCAATTCGACGGACAATCAAGACTGCGGGACCCCCCACGGCGACGTGTCACTCCCAGAGGACGACACGTGTCAGCTGATGACACGCGCATATTTGTGCCTATATATAGTGGATTCTGGAGCTTATTCAAAGATCTCGGCCTCATTTGACAATTTCACTTTCCCTCTCTAAAACCCATTCTCTCTGGATTTCTAGTGAGAGAAAGATATTTGGACTTATGACTTCGAGCTCTCGACGCCGCACTCTCGACGCAGACCGTCGACTGCTGACCTTGTTCGTCGTCACCCTGCCCGCGCGACACTGCCAGCCCTCGCGACCTGCCTGAGGAGCCTTGCTCTCAGCCCTTGCGCCATCCTTGCTGTCTCCCACTCGGCCTACTTGGAAGCCAACTCAGACTGCATCCCTTGTGGCACCTCGACGTGGCAAAGGACCCTCTTTCGGCATCAACATTTGGCGACTCCGCTGGGGAGGTGAGCATCGTGTTGCAGTCTACCACATCCTGGCAACCATGCATGTACAACGAAAAGCTACCAAGGCAACCAGCCAAGGCCTCGACCCTACCATCCGTGAGGAGCACCATTCTGACGACCAAGAGGGGACTAGCGCTTTGCGCCCCCAAGACCCTCCCACACCTGACGTACAAGTGGCAGTCAACGCGGCCATCCAACAGTTCACCCCCACCATAGCCAGCATACAAGATTCTCAAGCTTCACTCATGGCCGCCATATTGGAAATGCAAAAATCCATACAAGCGATGGCATCGCAGCAGATTGTGCTGCCGGTCCAGCCTGCAGGACCTGAGCCGTCCCCTGACGTTACCCAGGCACCAGTGTCACGACCAATGCCGCCTCAACCCTCCAGACCCCTGGCGATGGGACTCGCGACATCTTCCCCGCCCGTGGCAGACACGTCGCGTCCCGTGATGCCCCCACGTAGGCAGCAGCTAGATCTTGGGCCTTTATTGCAACAAGTCTCTCCTACTATGGTGTCACGCCCCCCCGGAAGGGGCGCAGCGCTAAACAGGCTTGTTAACACATATACCTCAAGGATAAACAGAGCTTTACTACAAAACCTCAAAAGAAACAGCGGAAGTATGCTTAAACATTTCAGTCGTCCATAAGTGGAAAGACTGAACATAACATTATATTACAGACCACCTCTCTTCTGTACAAGTACTACACTCCAAAATAAAAGAAGAACAACTAAAACGTTGCTCACCCAGCGTAATACTCTTGAGTCTCCCCGAGGTAATCCTCTTCGTCCCTTGGCAAATACTCCGACTCCGAACCTAGAAAAAAAGGTATCGGGAATGGGTCAGCCTAATGGCTCAGTAGGGTATCCGGTGCTTTTAAGTCCAAACATGACTTGATCATATTATGTATAGTTAGTATGAACATGCAAGTCACTTGAACAGATGATACCCACGTACTTAAGAATAATTTAACATATCGAGTAACACATGCAAGCATCTGCTCACACTTGCCTTCAAAAGAAACGAGAATAACATATCGAGCAAGATTTGAAATCTTGTAGAACATACACGAGAATGACAAGCAAGACCTAAATATTAACTTGATCTCACCAAGAATAACCATACAGTACAAAAAAGTTCAAGACAAATATAAGCCAAGTACGAGAATATCAATATGCAAATATGCCCCTCATGCACGAGCCAACCTTCCCTGAGTGCGAGAGACTTTTCGTATCGCAACCAACTGATGTAGCGGGTTCGATAGAAGAAGTCCAACGTCATCACAGGCACGCCAATAATTCCTTTCGAGAATTAGTACGCATAGCTAGTGCGCACTATCAAGACATGAACGAGAACGAGAACCCTGGCCGGATAACTTCCAACCCCGGCAAATAACACCCTCAACTCACTTTTTTCCTCCTCCTTCACGTGATATGCATAATCATGTACATACGTCAACATGAATGTCATCAAGTTACCGTATTATCAACAATACATGCCAAACATGTAACCTAATCTGCCCAGTATTTCAAATGGCAGCAGGAGTAGTCTGTACTCCGAAAATCATAACAATTTAATTACAAGGCTTCGACAGTCAAACTATATATTTATGAAAACTAGACTTAAAGATCTACATCCCAGTATTTTACTTGACACGAAAATATTGTTTTAAGATCATATTAAGCCCTTTAAAAGACAAACTTCAGAATCTGCCTAGCAACAGTTTCACAAGATAGGTTCCAAGCCACGAATTTTAAACCATAGCAATAGTACTTGAAATAATCTGAAATTTGGTATGTATACTCTATACATGTACTAGTGTAACATATAAAATAACCAAGTCCATATATTAACTAAAAGTATACATTTCTAAGCATCAAAAGTACTCTAATTCCATGACTGTACAGTTTCACAGAATATGTTTCAATCCACGAATTTTAAACCATAGTAATACTACTTGAAATAATCTGGAATTTGGTATGTATACTCTATACATGTACTAGTATAACATATAAAATAACCAGGTCCAAATATCAACTAAAAGTATACCTTTCTAAGCACCAAAAGGTACCCTAATTCCATGACTGTTTTGTAGTTTTCAGCATACATGAACACACATCTCCTTGAATCATTTCAGGCAAATATGTATAAATATTTTACTACTACTCATAATAATTCTCTATCATGCTTTAAAACCTAAAAGAACAAGATAACCTACCTTAAAGAATTTTAGGCCAAGCCAATTCAAGAAGATTCTCTCCTTTGTTCTTCCTTTTCTTCTTCTCTTCTTCTCTTCCTCCCTTTCCCTCCTTTCTTTTCTTTTTCTCTTTTTCTTCTCTTTGTTCTATTTTGCCCGAGACTAGGTCTTGCAACCCCACCTTCTCTTTTGTTTCTAAATTATCCACTTAGGCTTCTTTCCATTTTTTTATTAGTTTCTTTTGATTACTCACCACCAAACATAGGTGGCACACCAAAATGCTATTAATCCCACACCCCTTCACGTGACCCCTTATAGCTAACTTAGGATATTTTGAAATTGACCCCAAAGCTTTACATAACTACTTTTTAACTCTAAGTTTTACATAATTACATTTTGGGCCCACAATTAATTTCGATATTTATTTTATGTATACAAATATTATAACACGATTACATTATTTCAACCAAATTTAAATATGTTTAAATTTAATAAAATGATTAGTAGCTAATTAAGATCGGGGCCTCACACTCTCCCTTCCTTAAAAGAATTTAGTCCCTAAATTCATACCTGATCATGTGAACAAGTGCGGGTACTTAGACCTAATCTCATCTTTACGCTCCCAGGTAGCTTCTTCAATATCATGGTATTGCCATTTGATCTTAACCAATGGAATCACTTTATTCCTCAATACCTGATCCCGACGATCCAAAATCTCCACCGGCTGCTCAACGTAAGACATATCTGCTTCTACGTGAACCGGCTGATCATGCAACACATGTGAAGGATCTGGCTGATATTTACGCAACATAGATACATGAAAGACATTGTGTACTCCAGATAATGAAGGCGACAAAGCAACCCGATACGCTAGATCACCAACCCGTTCCAAAATCTCATAAGGCCCAACAAACCTCGGAGATAGCTTACCTTTCTTACCAAATCTCATGACTCCTTTCGTTGGAGAAATCTTAATAAAAACAAAGTCGCCCACCGAAAATTCCAAACCTCGTCGATGAGTGTCGGCGTAGCTTTTTTGTCTACTCTGTGCTGTACGGATACGTTGTTGAATTACTTGTATCTTATCAGTGGTTTCACGAATAATATCAGATTTGATAAGCTTACCTTCCCCAACCTCTGACCAACAAACTGGAGATCTGCATTTTCTTCCATATAACGCCTCATAAGGAGCCATATCGATACTAGAATGGTAGCTGTTATTATAAGAGAATTCAACAAGTGGTAAATGTGAATCCCAACTACCTTTCAAGTCTATCACACAAGCTCGTAACATATCCTCCAGGGTCTGAATAGTACGCTCACTCTGACCATCTGTCTGAGGGTGAAAGGCTGTACTCAAGGCCAACTGGGTACCCATAGCTTTCTGAAAAGCTTGCCAAAATCGAGAAGTAAAATGTGGATCCCTGTCAGAAACAATGCTAACAGGAACCCCATGCAAGCGAACTATCTCATCGATATACAATTTAGCCAGTTTTTCCATGGAATATTTCATATTCAGTGGAAGAAAATGTGCAGATTTAGTAAGACGGTCTACTATTACCCAAATGGCATCATTTCCGTCTCGAGTCCGTGGTAAACCTGTCACAAAATCCATAGTTATGTGCTCCCATTTCCACTCAGGAATAGATAGAGGCTGTAAATAACCACCCGGCTTTTGATGTTCTGCCTTTACCAGCTGACATGTTAGGCACTTGGAAACAAATTTGGCTATATCACCTTTCATACCATTCCACCAATAATGTGATTTCAAATCTCTGTACATTTTAGTGCTACCCGGATGAATACTGTACTTACTCTGATGTGCTTCTTTCAAAATCTCCTGTTTAACCTCGGCATCATTTGGTACACAAACACGATCTCTAAATCTCAATATATCTTCCGAAGATAATGAAAATTCAGGTTGTAACCTTTGCTCCACCTCCGTTCTAATTTTTAGCAACTCTGGGTCCTTTCCCTGAGCTTCCCGTATCAATTGCATTAATGCTGGCCAAACTTTAATATTAGCAAATAGAAATCCCATCCTAGTGGCACGCGGCCGCCAATCACACACATCAGTTAACATATGCCATTCCTTAAGCATTAAACTAGCAATCATATTCCTTCGGCTTAAGGCATCAGCAACCACATTAGCCTTACCTGGGTGATATGAAATAGAACAACTGTAATCGTTTAATAATTCCATCCATCTACGTTGTCTCATATTCAATTCCTTCTGTGAAAATAAATATTTCAAACTCTTATGATCAGTGTAGACCTCAAATACTGCTCCATACAGATAATGTCTCCACTTATGCAAGGCAAAAACAATAGCTGCTAACTCTAGATCATGAGTAGGATAATTCTCTTCATATGGCTTCAATTTACGTGATGCATAAGCGATTACCTTACCCCTTTGCATAAGCACACAACCCAAACCTTTGTGAGATGCATCACTGTATATTACAAAATCATCATTCCCGTTAGGCAGAACCAAAATGGGTGCACTGACCAATCTATGTTTCAACTCCTGAAAACTATTCTCACATTTACCATCCCAAATAAAAGTTATTTTCTTCTGAGTCAAACGGGATAATGGACCAGCAATTTTAGAAAATCCCTCAACAAATCTACGGTAATATCCGGCTAGCCCTAAGAAACTACGTATCTCCGATACTGTTGAAGGCGTTTTCCAACTTTGTATAGCCTCAATCTTAGCCGGATCCACTGATATTCCTGCACCTGATATTATATGCCCAAGAAAAGCAACTTGTTCCAACCAAAACATACACTTTTCAAATTTGGCATACAACTTTTTATCCCGTAAGGTTTGCAAGACAAGTCTGAGATGCTGAGCATGTTTTTGGGTATCCCGAGAATAAACCAAAATATCATCAATAAAGACTACCACAAAACTATCCAAGTATGGTTTGAATATGCGATTCATCAAATCCATAAACGCTGCGGGTGCATTAGTAACCCCAAATGGCATAACTAAAAATTCGTAATGACCATACCTAGTCCTGAAAGCAGTCTTAGGGACATCCTCCTCCCTCACCTTTAACTGATGATAACCTGACCTCAAATCCAATTTGGAAAATATCTTAGCTCCTTGCAATTGATCAAATAAATCCTCGATATGGGGTAATGGATATTTATTCTTTATGGTTACCTGATTTAACTGTCTGTAGTCGATACATAAACGTAAGGTACCATCCTTTTTCTTAACAAATAAGACAGGCGAACCCCAAGGTGAAGTACTTGGTCTAATAAAACCTTTATCAAGTAAATCTTGTAATTGCACCTTTAACTCTTTCAACTCAGCAGGAGCCATTCTGTAGGGAGCTTTGGATATAGGTGCAGTGCCTGGAACAAGTTCAATAACAAATTCTATCTCCCTATCAGGTGGTAGAGTAATCAAGTCCTGAGAAAATACATCCGAATATTCTTGAACAATAGGGATGTCCTCCAGCCTAGTCACTGTCTTCGAACAGTCAATAGCATACACAATATATCCCACACAACCCTTATCAAGTAACTTCTGAGCACGTAAGGCAGAAATAATAGGGATAGCAGTTGGACTTTTATCACCCACGTACATGAATACCGACTGATCAGGTAAAGTAAACGTAACAGTCTTGGCAAAACAGTCAACACTAGCATGATTGTGGGATAACCAATCCATACCCAAAATAACATCCAACTCCCGCATAGGCAATGCAATCAAATTAGCATGCAGTACATGGTTATTCATGTTAATCTCACAGGCTTTGTACACTCTATCTGTATATAAAGAATCACCCACAGGGGTACTGACTTTGACCACAAAAGGTAAAGACTCTGACATCATAGGCAAATGATGTAAGAAATGTGATGCGACATATGAATGTGTAGAGCCAGGATCAATCAATACTCTAGCCAAAGTACCAGAAATTAGAACAGTACCTCCAACAACTGCAGGCGATCCCTGTACTTCATCTTGTCCCAGTGCAAATGCTCTAGCCTTTATCGTCGGTTTATTCACCCTTCTACCGGTACCAATACCAGTACCAGATACTTCCCCAGCAGTAATAGCCACAGATCCTTTATTCTTAGGACAATCCCTCATATGATGCCCATGTGTCCCACATGCAAAACATGTTCCCTTTCTCTTCCTACAAACCTCTTCTGTATGCCCATTCATACCACAAAATGTGCAATATCGACTAACTGCTTGTACAGGCTGCTGTTGAGGTGGTATATACTGAGTAGGCCTCACTCCAGGCCTAGGCTGAGGTCGTGGTCCAGTTATAAATGGTCGGGGCATAAATCCCTGTGTCTGGGGTCTAGGTGTATACGCCATACTCCTCATATCTGTTCTCAGAAATTTCCTATCACCAGATGTTGAAGGAAATCTTCCTGCCTGCCACTGTGGCACCGGGGGCCTAGATAAACTCATATGTGCCCTCTTTGCCCGTGTAAACTTCAAAGTCCTCTCAATATTAAGTGCCCGATCTACAATCTCGTGATAATCAGAGATATTAAGAGGTGCTATAGCTTCCTGTATGTCAGGATTCAAGCCAGTTTCAAACTTTCTGGCTTTCCTATCACCACCCTCAACCAGATAGGAAGCATGTCGAGCTAAAGCAGTAAATTCCTTTTCATATTCTTGTACAGTCTTGTTTTTCTGTTCAAGTTGTAGGAAAGCCAATTCTCTATCTCTTCTAACACTTGCCGGAATATACTTGTTATTAAACTCAGTAATAAACAAATCCCAAGTTCTTATCACATTACCGGCTGTCCACTTCGCATCAATCGTCTTCCACCAAAACCCCGCATCCTCACTCAAATAAAAAGTAGCCAAAGAAACTTTCTGTGAAGGAGTTAATTGCATTCTCTCAAATAGTTTCTCCTTATTGCTTATCCATTCCTCTGCCTCATCTGAATTAGGGCCACCCGCGAATACAGTAGGCTTAAGCTTAACAAATCTTTCAAGTAAGGTCAGATCATCAGTAGCTATAGCGTACCTCACCTGAGAACTCTCGCCAACCTGACTGTGTTGCTGATTATTTTGTGAAGATTCTAAGGCATTAGCTATACGTCCAACTAATCCAATTATCTCCCGCAAATTAGGATCAGTTTCTTGTGTACCCTGCCCCACAGTACTTTCATCTCTCTGGCCCGCCATATATAACACCTGAACAGGTGAAAAAATATGTTTAGGCCATACCGAATTTCAAATTAAAGAAACTAATCAATTCCGAAGATCTTAGCCTGGCTTCCAAGCAACTACAGCTCTGATACCATTAAATGTCACGCCCCCCGGAAGGGGCGCAGCGCTAAACAGGCTTGTTAACACATATACCTCAAGGATAAACAGAGCTTTACTACAAAACCTCAAAAGAAACAGCGGAAGTATGCTTAAACATTTCAGTCGTCCATAAGTGGAAAGACTGAACATAACATTATATTATAGACCACCTCTCTTCTGTACAAGTACTACACTCCAAAATAAAAGAAGAACAACTAAAACGTTGCTCACCCAGCGTAATACTCTTGAGTCTCCCCGAGGTAATCCTCTTCGTCCCTTGGCAAATACTCCGACTCCGAACCTAGAAAAAAAGGTATCGGGAATGGGTCAGCCTAATGGCTCAGTAGGGTATCCGGTGCTTTTAAGTCCAAACATGACTTGATCATATTATGTATAGTTAGTATGAACATGCAAGTCACTTGAACAGATGATACCTACGTACTTAAGAATAATTTAACATATCGAGTAACACATGCAAGCATCTGCTCACACTTGCCTTCAAAAGAAACGAGAATAACATATCGAGCAAGATTTGAAATCTTGTAGAACATACACGAGAATGACAAGCAAGACCTAAATATTAACTTGATCTCACCAAGAATAACCATACAGTACAAAAAAGTTCAAGACAAATATAAGCCAAGTACGAGAATATCAATATGCAAATATGCCCCTCATGCACGAGCCAACCTTCCCTGAGTGCGAGAGACTTTTCGTATCGCAACCAACTGATGTAGCGGGTTCGATAGAAGAAGTCCAACGTCATCACAGGCACGCCAATAATTCCTTTCGAGAATTAGTACGCATAGCTAGTGCGCACTATCAAGACATGAACGAGAACGAGAACCCTGGCCGGATAACTTCCAACCCCGGCAAATAACACCCTCAACTCACTTTTTTCCTCCTCCTTCACGTGATATGCATAATCATGTACATACGTCAACATGAATGTCATCAAGTTACCGTATTATCAACAATACATGCCAAACATGTAACCTAATCTGCCCAGTATTTCAAATGGCAGCAGGAGTAGTCTGTACTCCGAAAATCATAACAATTTAATTACAAGGTTTCGACAGTCAAACTATATATTTATGAAAAATAGACTTAAAGATCTACATCCCAGTATTTTACTTGACACGAAAATATTGTTTTAAGATCATATTAAGCCCTTTAAAAGACAAACTTCAGAATCTGCCTAGCAACAGTTTCACAAGATAGGTTCCAAGCCACGAATTTTAAACCATAGCAATAGTACTTGAAATAATCTGCAATTTGGTATGTATACTCTATACATGTACTAGTGTAACATATAAAATAACCAAGTCCATATATTAACTAAAAGTATACATTTCTAAGCATCAAAAGTACTCTAATTCCATGACTGTACAGTTTCACAGAATTTGTTTCAATCCACGAATTGTAAACCATAGTAATACTACTTGAAATAATCTGGAATTTGGTATGTATACTCTATACATGTACTAGTATAACATATAAAATAACCAGGTCCAAATATCAACTAAAAGTATACCTTTCTAAGCACCAAAAGGTACCCTAATTCCATGACTGTTTTGTAGTTTTCAGCATACATGAACACACATCTCCTTGAATCATTTCAGGCAAATATGTATAAATATTTTACTACTACTCATAATAATTCTCTATCATGCTTTAAAACCTAAAAGAACAAGATAACCTACCTTAAAGAATTTTAGGCCAAGCCAATTCAAGAAGATTCTCTCCTTTGTTCTTCCTTTTCTTCTTCTCTTCTTCTCTTCCTCCCTTTCCCTCCTTTCTTTTCTTTCTCTCTTTTTCTTCTCTTTGTTCTATTTTGCCCGAGACTAGGTCTTGCAACCCCACCTTCTCTTTTGTTTCTAAATTATCCACTTAGGCTTCTTTCCATTTTTTTATTAGTTTCTTTTGATTACTCACCACCAAACATAGGTGGCACACCAAAATGCTATTAATCCCACACCCCTTCACGTGACCCCTTATAGCTAACTTAGGATATTTTGAAATTGACCCCAAAGCTTTACATAACTACTTTTTAACTCTAAGTTTTACATAATTACATTTTGGGCCCACAATTAATTTCGATATTTATTTTATGTATACAAATATTATAACACGATTACATTATTTCAACCAAATTTAAATATGTTTAAATTTAATAAAATGATTAGTAGCTAATTAAGATCGGGGCCTCACATATGGCGCCTCAACACCTTCCAGCCAGGAGCTCTTCTGAGACTCACGAGTCCATTGAGATGGAACCCAACCCCTACTTGATGGAGCAGCACCAAATGACAGGCCAAGTGGTGGATATGTCTCGTCCGACCACTCATGCTGCCCTCCATCTGCCCGCATCAACACCCGCCATGTATCGCCCCTCAACCGCTCCTGCCCATCAAGTTATACCATCAGGGGACTCCGGGGCTCGCGTAGCACCGGCCGGCCACCAGCCTTTGGTCGGCCATGAGGAACCTCCCTCCCACTATGTTTCAAAGGTTGACTTTGATGCGCTTCTGCGACGACTGTCACAGCAGTCCGCACCCGACTCATCAAGTCGGTTAACAAGCCATGCACCATATGCTGACGAGATAGCCATCATTCCCTACCCGTTCAAGTACAAACAACCAGTCTTTGTGCTCTTCAACGGGCGCGAGGGCAACGCCCGTGAGCATTTGACGAGATTTGCAGGCTCATTAGAGCAGTATGGACCGGGAGACAGCTTGAAGTTGAGAGAATTCCACAAGTCCCTTACAGGCTTGGCATACACTTGGTACCACCAGATCCCCGCGGGGACAGTCCATTCATGGCATGAAATGGTCCAACTCTTCATGGACAAATTCCACTACGAAGCTGAGCGCGTCACCATAGTGGACATTGCCGGCATTCGTCAAGCCCCTGGCGAAGACTTGACCAAATATGTACATCGCTTTCATCTTAAATGCCTCGAGTGCACGGATTTCAGTAAGGATGAGACGTTGGTGCCCATATGCGTCAAGAATATGAACGATGTGTATCGGGTGCACCTCGAGAACTTACAATTGAGATCATGGGGACATCTCAAAGAGACGGCAAGACGTACCCATCAAAATCAACATCATTCCTCTCGTCACTTTGCAGCGAGCCGGTATACCGTCAAGAAAAATCATTCGGGACCCCATCAAAATCACTGGCTTTGGACAAGGCCACCAGTCCACTCTTGGCCACATCACTGTCGACCTAATGGTCGGAACTGTCCGGCGTGACACCACTTTCCATGTGATAGATAGCGAGTCTTCATTCCACCTCCTACTTGGGCGACCTTGGATCCATGTCAACAAGGCTGTTCCCTCGACGTACCACCAGTGTGTGAAACTGGTGGCCGGTCCTGCGGGACATGAGGTAGCAGTAACTATCCCCGCAACCAAGGCCCCTTTCGAGTGTGCCGAGTCTTATTTTGCCGAGGCCTCCTTCTTCACCGAACTCGCTGCAGATAATGAGAATGCCACTCACATCCACTCCACCAAGCTACCCGATTGGGATGAGTTGTGCGGGAACAAGCCACCCAAACCCAAGTCCAAGTCCAAGAAAAACAACAAGAACAAGGCATCAACCTCCACATCACCATCTGATGCCCCTACCATTTCCCCGCCTTCATCCCCCAAGCCCAAAAAGCCCAAGTTTGAAACCACCTTCCAGCGCGTCATCAAGGACGGAAGGGTCATCTACCAGTTATGACGGTGTCCGGGGGGCCCGCTGCCCGGCTGCCTCGACCACTGCCCACCTACGGAGACAGAATGGTGTTGCACGGCCGAGCATTGTCCGCCAGATCACGAGCTTACCCCGGGCGCTGCACCCCCCTGCTATGAAGACGGCCCGCGGCCGCAGGCCGAAGATCTTGAAGAAATTAACCTGGCTGATCCAGGCGAGGCACCTCGACTGACCTACATTGGCACGAAACTCGCCCCAGACCGAAGAGAGGAACTGGTTACCCTCCTCCGTGAATACCGCGACGTATTGGCATGGAGTTATAACGAAATGCCCGGATTAGACCCTGCCTTAGTAACCCACCATCTCAACATCACCAACGGGTTCAGCCCAGTTCGACAGCATACGCGAACCTTCCGCCCCGAACTTGAAATAAAAATCAAGCAAGAGATCGAACGACTTCTGCAGGCTGGCTTCATCGAACCCATCACTCATCCTATCTGGTTGGCCAATGTTGTTCCTGTGCAAGAGAAGAATGGACAAGTTCGCATTTGTATTGACTTCCGCGATTTGAATAGGGCATGCCCTAAAGATGAATTCCCACTGCCCAATATTGATATGCTCACGGAGGCTGCCGCCGGACACGAGACCCTGTCCTTCATGGACGGCTTTGCCGGCTACAACCAAATTCGAATGAACCCAGATGACTGTGCCAAGACAGCTTTTCGGACCCCGATGGGTAACTTTTGTTGGAAGGTCATGCCTTTTGGTCTCAAAAATGCCGGTGCCACCTATCAGAGAGCTATGACAGCTATCTTTCACGACATGATACACCGCATAGTGGAGGACTACGTCGACGATCTTATCATCAAATCTAAAAAGGAAAGTGAACATCTTACGGACCTTCAGGCAGTCTTCGATCGTTGTCGACAATACAACATGCGGATGAACCCGTTGAAATGTGCCTTTGGCCCTCCGGCAAATTCCTCGGCTTTTTGGTCAGTCGACAAGGTATCGACGTTGACCCCTCCAAGGCCGCCTCTGTCCGAGAGATGCCACCGCCCAAGAACACCAAGCAGTTAAAAAGTTTCCTTGGCAAGGTTTCTTATCTCCGTAGGTTCATCCCTGCCTTGGCCGAACTCATCACACCCTTCCAGCACTTGACGCGCAAGAGCGCGCCGTGGAGTTGGGGTGCGCCCCAACAACAAGCATTCGAACAAATCAAGACGGTCTTCATGTCACTGCAGACCATGGTCGTCCCGCGGCGAGGCCTACCACTCTTGCTTTACCTAACCTCCACGCCCAGATCTATCGGGGCGTTACTTGCTCAAGAAGTGGACGGAGTGGAACGTCCGGTTTATTATCTCAGTCGGTCAATTAGAGGACCCGAGGCCAATTATTCTGAGCTCGAAAAGCATTGTTTCGCCTTGGTCTACGCCTCGCAGAAATTCAGGCACTATTTCTTGTCGCACCAGATTGTACTCGTCACCAAGGCCGATCCATTACGATACATGCTCACGCGCCCTGCCCTGTCTGGACGGCTTACTCGCTGGTTGCTACTACTGGCCGAATTCGGCCTATCCATCAAGAATCCTACGGCTTTGCGAAGCCAAGCACTCGCGGACCTCTTGGCCTTCTTCCCGCGTCAACAGTATGAACCAACCTCACATCAATTGCCCGGAGAAGAGACGGCCCTGACCTCTGATTTTGATGAATTGTGGACACTTGAGTTCGACGGCTCAGCCACTAGCAAAGACCCCAATGGAGCTCCCATCCGGCAAGGAGGTGCCGGCATTGTCCTACGGAACCCAGAAGGTGTTACCACATCTATGTCCTTCAAACTCGCATTCCCGGTATCTAACAATGAGGCCGAGTACGAGGCCCTCGTTATCGGCCTCATGCTAGCCATCAGCATGGGGGCTAAATCGTTGCGTGTAAAGGGGGACTCGAACCTAATCATGAAGCAAGCCGATGGAGAATTTGCAGTCAGGGAGCCGGCCTTGGCACCTTATCGTACCTTAGTACAGCACTTGGAGGGACAGCTTGGCCCTGTCCAATACGAACATCACAGCAGATGCCATAACCGACATGCGGACAGCTTAGCCACGATCGCATCCAAAATAGACATTGACGGCGAACAACGGGTACTAACCATTATCAAAAGAGCGGCACCATGCACGACGTTGGACTTAGTACCAACGGACACTACGATCAATGACTGGAGGCAGCCGATCGTCGACCAGCTTAAGGCACCGTCACTCGCTTCCGTCTCCACTTGTGCAGAATTCTTTATGTTAGGAGACATCCTGTACAAGCGATGTCCCGGAGGCACTTTGGCACGATGTTTGGCCCCGGCAGAAGCAAAGCACAAGTTACAATCTGGACATCAAAAGTGTTGCGGCCTCGACGGACCGCCACTATACCGTCGTCTCCAGCGAGTGGGTCTCTTTTGGCCGTCTATGGCCAAGGATGCTTCGGATCTGCAGCAGAGTTGCTCGGAATGCCTGTATGCACCAGACCGTACGGAAGCTCTTGTCGTCAATATTGAGGGAGACTGGCGCCAGCCCTTCCTACAATATCTGTCCCATGGACTGCTGCCCTCTGACCGCAGCTCGGCACGATCTATCAAACGCAAGTCGGTCAAGTATTTCGAAACGGAAGGCGAATTATTTCGCAAAGGATTTTCGGGACGCACCTTACGATGCTTGCAGGGTGCCCAAGCAGTCGAGGTGATCAACGAAGTGCACAATGGTGCTTGTGGCGAACATCAAGGCTCTCAAAAATTGTATGCAGAACTACTCAGGCTGGGGTACTACTGGCCGACTATGGAATCCGATGCAATCTCTCATGTACGACACTGTCAACCCTGCCAGAGACACGCAGATAGGATGCACATGCCGGCATCCGACCTGCGTATGATCACGGCCCCTTGGCCATTCCACTCTTGGGCTCTCGACCTTATCGGCCCCATACATCCATCATCAAAAGGTCACATTTGGATCATGGTCGCAATGGAGCGTTTCACAAAATGGGTCGAAGCCATACCCCTGCGAAAGGCCACGGGAGGCGCCATCGCCAACTTTTTGCGCGACCACATCATATGTCGCTTCGGCATCCCCCGATGTATTATCTCCGACAACGGCACGCCATTCATCAATCGGGATGTTCGGACCCTTATGGAAGCAGACGATATCAATCACACCACGTCAACTCCTTATTATCCGCAAGGCAACGGTCAGGCTGAGGCCTCTAACAACACCTTATTGCGCGTTTTGTCGCGCATGGTCCATGACGCGAGCAACTCTTGGTCCGAAAAGCTAAGTCATGCCCTCTGGGCCTACAGAACGTCCAGACACACGGCTACAAAGGCAACACCTTTCTCCCTCGTCTACGGGGACGAATGTGTGGTGCCGGCCGAGATCGCAGTCGCCTCGGCGCGTCTATCCCTCAGCAGTGGTCTCGGGGAAGAGGAAACTAGAATGATGGCACTTGAAAGCCTTGACGAAAGAAGAGCTAATGCCATGCGACGAATGAAAGCATATCATGAGAAGCTTGTCAAAGCCTACGGGAAGACCGTCCAACCTCGCTCCTTCGCAGCGGGCGACCTTGTTCTTCAAGCCGCCAAGCACGTACGGGCCAATTTGTCAGCTCCTAAGTTTACACCTAAATGGGAAGGGCCATTCGAAATACA
The DNA here is from genome assembly GCA_033065855.1 of Escallonia rubra. Lineage (NCBI taxonomy): Eukaryota > Viridiplantae > Streptophyta > Magnoliopsida > Escalloniales > Escalloniaceae > Escallonia > Escallonia rubra. The sequence goes on along the minus strand of JAVXUO010000581.1, from coordinate 258,490 downwards.
TACTGCCAGGAGCAATGGCTCATACCTCCTGCTCAATCCAGACGACGGGCAACTTACCGCCCCTGTCAATGGTCGCTATCTGAAGAAGTACTATGCATGACCAGCTTGCGGCATGTCCCCCCCCCCACAACCCGACATCTTGTGTATATGCACACATATACTAGCTTGTACTTTTGTTTCTTATTACGAGTTCCTTTTGTGTAAAGACATTTCCTTGATCCACGCACTATCAATATACGATCTTTTTACTCTATACCGCTGTACTTTGTCTCTACCTCTGTATTCATTTCTAGTTATCAAGTTTGTTCTCAATAAAAAAAAAAAAAAGAGGAACAGCAGAACAAGGCAAGGAAAAAGGGGGGGAAGGGGGGACACAGACAGACATCCAACAGACGCAACACACAATCGTCACGCGCAACGCTTATGCCATACATCCACGACAGGTGTTAACAAAGCAGCATGCAACTACACTCCATATACCAACAAGATAAGTGTTCATACATACATAAAATGTCTTTGGCCACTATCGGGCACTCCCTAGACAGCAAGTCTATGATAAACCTATCGGAAGCTAGATAACAAAACGGCTACCGGGTGAGCGCTAAACGCCTGCAATGCCTGACGCTGAACTTGCAGCGCCGACCGCTCCGCCTCGAACTCAGCCTGCCGCCTCAAACGCTCAGCCTCTCGCATCTCCAAATCCGTCCGCCGCCTCTGAAGATCACTCAGACGTCTCTGCAAATCCGCCAGCTGCCTCTCTATCTCCGCCACCTCTCTGTCAATCACGACCAACTCTCCGTTGATCTCTGATCGTTCCACCTCTAACCCTTGACGGCGCCTCTCGAGCAGCATCTCCTCCATACGTACCAAGGTCATCCTCTCGTCCACACCACCGCCCTCGCTCCTCGACCTAAGGAACTCAGCCAACCAATCTAGCTGCACACCCAAAGAAGTGAACGTCGCGAACTCTCTCAGCGACCGCTCAATAAACCCCGTCGTCCAGCCCGCCGCAGGAACACTCGCAAACGGAAGCAGCCACTCCACAAAACCTGAATACACCCATCTCTGCAGCACCGGGTTCTCCAAGTCCACCCCCGCAAACGTCTGCGGATATGCCGCCTTCACCATCTCTAACCGGCGCACTGTCTCCGAAGGTAGCTGAAGGTTCTCCCATAGTACCACGTCAGCCTGACCGCTCGACGACCCCCTACTCGCCTCTCCGGCCGCTGTGCCACTCGACGCCATCACAGGCCTCTCATGTACCTCTCCGGCTGCCTGTGCACCGACGATCATCGAGTGCATCGCCATCAACGTCGCACTCGCCTCAACGGCCGACCCTGACGACGCCACCGAACAGCCTGCACCGGCTGCACCGGGATCTCCACCTCCTGAATCGGAACCGCCACTACAGGCTCCAACTCCGTTAAATCCCCCCGCTCAACCGCCGCGGCCTCCGTCGCCGCGCCTGTCCACCAGTAGCCACTGGCATCGAACATCAACGACTCGTCGACCAAGCCACCATACACATCATCCGCCCCCTCCTCGCCATCTGGTGGTGGACACACCCCGCCACTGGCCACGGCCCCCGACACGCCAAACGCTACCGGCTCATCCCCGCCTGCTGGCTCATCAACCTTAGTTGCTCTCACCGCCTCCGTCTCAACCGCTACATGTGCATCGCTGCCGCTTTCCACCGCCTGTCCACCGTACCCCTGTCCAAAAGCAACCGTTAGCATATTTTTTTATAAACATAAAAAAAAACAACAAACACAAGCAAAACGAGATTTAATCAAAAGCGGCCATGGTTTGACCTACCTCAACCACTGGCTCCTCTGACGCCTCTCGCGGCCTCTTCGATCCTGTCAGCCGCAAGTCTGAAGAACCCACACTCGCCTGACGAGCCCCCTCCATCATACCAGCTCGCAATAACGACAAGGGCCCCTTGCCGGCCCCGGGCGCCCGCAGTACCGCCACCACTGGCTCCTCCCCATGGTCCTCCTCTGGAGCCTCCTCCTCGGACTCCTCGACCTCCTCATCGGGATCCATCTCTGAACTCACAACCGCACTCCCCGTCACTAGCACCAGCATACCGGCCTGCCTCGCCGCTGTCATCGATATCAAGCTCAATGCCCGGTCACAGGCGTACACGTCAACCAGCCGTCGTGTCCCCGATGGCTGTGCCAACCACTCCGCCCAGACCGCCCGCAGGCGCTCCCACCACTGTGCATACTCCGCCGTCACCGCCCCCACTGATGCTCTCCCAGGCCTCCTCCACGCTACCACCGGTGCCGGCCACTCGCGAACTCTGTCATCCCGCGTGTATCCGAAGGCGGTCGTCACACTCCACGGGCTGCGATACCCACATGGCGGCTCCAAGTCATAACCAAATGTCCGCGACAACCGGTCCGGGCAATACCGAGCCACGTAATAAAGGTTCTCTGCAGGCTTCGCGCCATCATCCGTCATCACTGGCAGCCAACCTGGAAAGTACGCCACCAAGAGCACAACGTCAGCCGGTGGCAAAACCCCCCTCTTGGTCAAGTCTATCGTCATCTCCTGCCCGTGCAACCAAGGGGGTACTCCGTATGACGCATGCATCTCTCTATACGGACGTACTACGCATTCCTCCCTTGCATCTATCAACCGCGACAATGGACACTCCGGCCTCTTGATGCCCGCCCAGGCACATGCCCGCGCCCCGCTGCACCATAGTGCCACTTCCCGCGATCTGCCGCTGTGCATCACTGTCCTCGTCCTCGGTGCTGGATGCTCGAGCGGATATCCTGTCGGACGATAGTCTGGAAAGCACTCATACAAGTACCGCTGCAGAAACATCCAATCCACGTAGGTCGCCACTTGGTACCGCCCGTGCGACCTCTTCACATCGTTCACGAACTGATCCAATCGCGAGTACATGGTGCCCAGATACACGGGAGCTAGCCCAACACGCTTCCCCTGCGCCATCCGAATCGCCAGGGGAATCACCTTCGCGGATATGCCATCCTCCGGCGTCCCTTCAAACACGAACCTGCAAAACAAAACAACACGCCAACGCATCATATACAACCTCAACTTGCATCACATCTACGAACATACAGACAACGAACGCATTATACTTACCTCGACAAGTACATCGTCAAAAAGGCCACAATCTCATATCGCTCGTCCTTGTGATACGGCCCCATCACAAAATGAGCCGCATTGCCCAACTTCTGCCCCGACCTCACCTGCGGCGTGCCATAGAACAATCGGAGCCACCCGCTATATGTCGCCTTCCGATGCTGCTTCGTCTCCGCCAAAATATCAATCAGCTGCGTCTGCAACACCCGCTCATCATTAGTCAGCCGCGTCACACGTGCGTCCAACTCTCCATGCATCGGCAAGCCCGTCAACATCATCACATCTAGCAGCGTCGGCCCAATCTCTCCGAACTCAGTCACAAAGGTATGTGTCTGAGTACTCCATCGCGACAACAGCAAAGTCATCCCAGACGTATCTCTATAAAGCTCCACCCCCCTCGCCGTAATGTCGATCGCCGGCACCAACCCCAACACATCCAATAAAGCCGCCCACCTCGGCACCTCCATCATGTGATCACACCAGAAGTCCCACCCGATCGGCATCGCTCCGTGACCCTTGAACACCACGGGTGCCCAAGGTATATCCGCACGCTCCACCAACAACCCCGCCACATACCTCGGTGACGGCACGGGCGCATCCTCCCAGCTAGGAGCCCGCACATATGGTGACGGCATTCGTGGCTCCTCCCTCATCGACGCACCACTCCCTGGCACTGTGAATGCACCATCTGCTACCCGGATGGCCAGCTCCCTCCATAACTCCCGGCCAGGCACGGCCGGAACTACCCCTTTCACTCTCAATGGCGTGACCGACTTATCCGGGTCCGGATCGTACGTCCTCACCGACGCATCATCAAATGAAAGTGGCACTCCCGTCTCACCACCTCCCGTAGCTTCGACTTCATCTGTTGGCGGGGGTGGCACCGGTTCCGTCGTCACATTTCGCGGTGGCCGCCCCGCGCTCGCTGCCCCACCTCGTGGTTTCACCCACATCTGCTGCTTCAACTTTTTTAGAACGGGCACCGGCTCGGCAGGCGTGACCTTGCCCGTGGCTTTTGAACCCGACGACCCCCCTGCTCCCGACGACTTCCCCATAGCTCCCGACCCCCCTGCTGCCGACGACTTCCCCACAGCTCCCGACCCCCCTGCCACCGACTTCCCACCAGCTCCCGACCCCCCTGCTGCCGACGACTTCCCACCAGCTCCCGACCCCCCTGCTGCCGACGACTTCCCACCAGCTCCCGACCCCCCTGCCGCCGACTTCCCCCCAGCTTTCGACCCCCCTGCCCCCGCCGACTTCCCCCCAGCTCCCGACCCACCTTCCCCCGCCGATCTCCCTCCAGATCCCGACTCCTTCGGCGCCGACGAACCACCTCCTGCTCCCGACACCCTTTCTTCTCTCCCTTCTCTTCCTCTTCCCCCCGCAGCAGCATCCCCCGACCCCCCTCTCCCGGCCGAAGCCCCTCGATTGGCCGACCCCCCTCCCCTCTCCTTCCTTTCTTCCCTCCCTTCTCTCCTCTCTCCCACATTGGCTGACCCCCCCGGGGTGCCCGACCCTCCGCGATTGGCCGACCCCCCTCCCCTTTCCCCTCTTTCTTCCCTCCTTCCCCCTTCCCCTCTTCTTTCCTTCTCTCTACTGCCGCCGACCCCTTGGCCCCGACGACCCCCATCTGCGGCCGACCCCTTGGCCACTTGCTTCCCCTCTCTCACCATTTCTTCTCTCTCTCAATCTTTTTTTCCCAAAAGCGGAATGTTTCTTTCCAAAACACTCTCCCCCCTTTTTTGCTATTTATAGAAGTGGGCCAGCCCATCTCACCCACCCATCCTTTTCAAAAAAAAAAAAAAAGAGTGCAACACATCTCGCGGAAATCGACGCCTCCTCCGGGACACATCTTTTCCACTCCCTTCCTGTCGGGTCGACAGCTCCTCCGGGATGCTACTTTGCCGCCTCGCCGGCACAATCAACTCGCGGCGGGACGGGCTCACAACCCTAAAGCCCTCGCCGGCACAATCAACTCGCGGCGGGACGGGCTCACAACCCTAAAGCCCTCGCCGGCACAATCAACTCGCGGCGGGACAGGCTCACAACCGTAAAAGCCCTCGCTGGCACAATCAACCCGCGACGGGACGGGCTCACAACCCTAAAGCCCTCGTCGGCACAATCAACCGGGGGCTCCGGCCCTCGCCCGCACAATCAACCGGGGGCTCGGCTCCGACCCTCGCCCGCACAATCAACTCACCCGCACACTCACCCGGGGGCTCTAGCCCTCACAGCAGGCTCTAGCACTGAGCGACGGCCATCCCACTGCATCTAACACCGTTTATGCGTGTGGCGCCCGCTCGGGTTGCCCCTCCGCGCACCCCGCACGCAGGGGGCTTATGTTCACAACCTATCCGGACCGCATCCCAGGGCCCGCTAAGAGACTCCAGTGGCACGACACGTCATCCGCAGACCGCACCCCAGGGCCCGCTAAGAGACTCCAGTGGCACGACATGTCACACGCTCGGTAGTCGAACTTGCCCAACATCATTCCTCGGTGAAAACGCTCCGATGCTCGAACATCATCATCGCTCGGTCAAAGCGCTCCGCGCCTTAAGCATTCGGACAGATTGAAAGTACCTCCCCCCGAAGGGGGTCGGCCACCCTTTTGGTGAGGGGGTCGGCCACCCCTTTGGTGAGGGGGTCGGCCACCCCTTTGCTGAGGGGGTCGGCCACCCCTTTGCTGAGGGGGTCGGCCACCCCTTTGGTAAGGGGGTCGGCCACCACCTTGAGAAGGGGTCGGCCTCCCTTGTCCTTAGAGGGGGAGGGGACCTGCTTACCGCTGCTATTACACCACTCATCGCTAGTGATCGCGTGACGCCTACTATCGCCAGCACGATCAACCGGGGGCTCCGGCCCTCGCGGCGGGACGGGCTCACAACCCTAAAGCCCTCGCCGACACAATCAACTCGCAGCGGGACCGGCTCACAACCCTAAAGCCCTCGCCGGCTCAATCAACTGACAGGGGTCCGGCCTTCGCGGGCACAATCAACCGAAGGTTCCGGCCTTCGCAACAGGGATGAGCTCACGACCCTAAGGCCATCGCCGGCACAATCACCCGACGAGCTTCAAGGGGCTCCGCTCATAGTGCTCCGGCACGAGGACCCACCGCCACGGACTCTGAGTATCGAGTTATGAGCATGTACGCTGATATTTCCATCAATCATCGACACCGCCAGGGCAATGAACCGCGAGTCCATCCGGGACGGGAGCAGGTCCTCGGAGGGCATCGTGTCCGGCACGCCTAGCAGTTGGCTGCAGGGGCAACCCTCACCGCTGCCAGGATCTCGGCGCGTCTCTTGACGCATCTCGTGGGATTTAGCAAGGGCTTGGACTGGAGGCTGGGGCAACGGGCTACTCTGACCATGCTACCGCAGTGTGGTCAGTCTCCTCAGATAGGCAGAGGGACGCTGCAAGGGCAGGGCGGCACGAACCCGGAGACTGGCAATTCGACGGACAATCAAGACTGCGGGACCCCCCACGGCGACGTGTCACTCCCAGAGAACGACACGTGTCAGCTGATGACACGCGCATATTTGTGCCTATATATAGTGGATTCTGGAGCTTATTCAAAGATCTCGGCCTCATTTGACAATTTCACTTTCCCTCTCTAAAACCCATTCTCTCTGGATTTCTAGTGAGAGAAAGATATTTGGACTTACGACTTCGAGCTCTCGACGCCGCACTCTCGACGCAGACCGTCGACTGCTGACCTTGTTCGTCGTCACCCTGCCCGCGCGACACTGCCAGCCCTCGCGACCTGCCTGAGGAGCCTTGCTCTCAGCCCTTGCGCCATCCTTGCTATCTCCCACTCGGCCTACTTGGAAGCCAACTCAGACTGCATCCCTTGTGGCACCTCGACGTGGCAAAGGACCCTCTTTCGGCATCAACACATAATAAGCATTAAACATTAAACATAGCAAACATAATAAAGATTAATCAGTTCTACAATATGCAAGTTACAATAAGAAGTAAACACGATCTTACCATGGCATCCAACTGGCCTAAGCCTTGGTACATTTCAATCACACCCATCACGGGGGTATCATCGTAGAGACTGTCGAGGACTGATACGGTATTCGTTACCGGTTCATAGCAAACCAAGAACCAGTGGGCATTCACTATAGCTGGGAGTAGAAACACTTCCGCCACACCTGCGCTCACTGGACTCGGCCGAGCAAGATATGCTTTTAGGTTAGCGGACGGTCTCCACTGGAGCTGGGCATTCCCCTTTCTCGCCTGCTTCCTCGCCTTGTTCCAGTCGTTATACTCTTGTACTAGCATGCCATGAAAGTAAGCATCGAGGATAAAAATGCGCGGACTGTAGTTAGGCTGCTCCCAACTCATTTGTCTCAGAATTTGCACGTAGTGCGAGATGACAAAGTTGTCTAACCAAATTCCCGGCGCCAGCGAGGACAGTTCTCTCCATGAGGCATTGTAATCCAAGCCCTGCGGGTGATCCACGTCATACGACGCTCCGTCCGGGGGGGCCCGCTAAAATAACGGGCTTGGATTAGGTCATGTTTATGCGGCTTCAGGGGCCTGGCTGGATGCCCTTTCGGATATTGCCCTCGGGGGTCGACCGGTTGCTCTTGCCCTCCGCCGGGGGGCAAGAGCAACGGAAGAAATTGGCCTCCAACCAACGGATCGGCCGGCTGATAATCCTCTTGGGGGGGCCCGGCTGGCTGATAATCGCCTTCGGGGGCCCCGGCCGGCTGATATTGCTCGCCAGCCATTTCTTCAGCCGGCTGATATTGCCCTTCGGGTCCGCCAAGTGGTCCCGCCCACGGGACAATGGGCAGTGCCTCGTTGAAACCGTAAGGCCAGTCTTGCGTGACTTGACTCTGAGAGAGGGGTTGGGGTTCCGGGAACAAATTGAAGGTCGGGCCGCTGTAATCGGCCCACGACGCTTGAGCATGTCCCATCCCCGGTACAGAGGGACCACCAACTCCCTGGCTCACCCCTGAAGCTTGCCCGGAGGGATCAACGTTATACGGGCTGGCGCCCGTATAACCCATTCCCAGGCTTTCGACCGAAGACTGTCCCGATGCTTGCCGCACAAAATTCCCGCAGCCTAAAGCCGGTGCAGCAGCCTGTTGGCAAAGATCCTCGCCCATTGCGCTCATCAGATCCTTCCGCTCACTCAACTTCTGGAAGAATGCAAGCGAGGCATTAACCTACATCCAAAGAGATAACAAATAAGTAACTTTAATCAGACATTTATATTCAACACATTCAAGACAAGTCAGACTAGTTGGGCAACTTACGAGATTGTACGCCATACGCTCGTCGATCTGACCCCTAGGCGCATACCTCTCCCCGCGTTCAAAGTTCACTGGGGCTACTCTCCTCCGCGTGATGCGGGAGTACCACTCATCGTACTCCGCGATGCTGATAACGGGGTCCGGCTCCGAGACGATGGCCGCCAGTGTGTCCTGCCAAGAAGTCCAGAGCTCTAGTTCGGCCGCGCATAATTCTTGCACATTGGCCTTGCTAAACCGCCCGACATCCGGTGGGTCCCTGTTAACCCTCATATTTGGGGCACCGGCTGGCAAACCCTGCTCCAACTCAAAATGGCGCATTGCTCGGTCTGATAGCTGCCACTCTGCGGCCTCGAAGTGGATGAGGGGTGTGCGCTGCAACCCAGAGAGCGTGAAGACAAACGACTCTTCTACCCGTCGCGCCAAACGTATGTACGGTGCCCAACGCAATTGGCCCGGAGATAGGCGGTCGAACTCCCCTCGATAATCCGTGATGTTGTGATGGGGATCGAATCTCCTGCGGTAGTGGCTATTCTTCCGGCTGTACTCCCAAGCACGCAACCGAGGCCACACTCTATCGGTTCTATCCCTATGCGTTGGTGCACCGGGAGCAAGGTGTTCATAAGACCACACCTGAGAACATGGGCAAATTATATTTATATCGTCGATTCAACAAAAAAAAAAAAAATAACGAATACAGGGTTTATATGATATATATGCAATAGCGAGAGACATGCACATATGGCTTTGGAGTCGGGCCTCGTTGCCTTGTGCAATGTTCGGTACATATACGAAAGAACCGCTGCACCCCATGCATAATCTCCAACCTCCGCCAGGTTACCCAACAACGGTAAATATCTCACGCTGACCGTGTTCTTCGACGTCGTTGGGAATAATATTGCCCCCACCAACCACCAGAGGAAGGCTTGTGTGTACAGCACAAGGTCACGGCCCGTATAGTTTTTCGGCAAAACCCCGTAGGTATCTACCAACCACTTCAACTTGATACAACCACTACTAAATTGATCACGGGGTATCGAAGTTAAGAAGTCCCTAGCGGTTCTCTTATTCGTTGCTTCTGACGGAGGAGCAATCACCGGCCGCCCCGTCACCGGCAACCCTAAGATGAACCCTGCATCTTCTAGGGTAATTGTCATCTCTCTGAGAGGGAAGTGAAACGTATTCGTTTCACTTATCCACCTCTCAACAAGGGCACCTATCAAGGGCCGGTCAAGCTGTTGAAATATCTGCCCATGCGTGAAAATCGCAAACCCAATTCCGCGCAGTATCCTCTTCTGGGCGGTGTTCAATTTCCACGATGTGAACTCGCGAGATGCTTCTACGGTGTTGAGAAGTTCTCTTTCCTACGATTTAATAAATACAATTTAAGCAAAACAAATGGTATATACAACGTTCGTAAGAATAAGAAAGTCGATAAATAATGTATCTTACTCCACCATCCCATATGAGCGTACTGATATGGTTGGCTTGGTCGTATAACACGGATGGGTCTTCTGGTCCAGGGTTAAATTCCATTTTTTGCAACTGAAATTATGAAAAAACCTTCTCAGTTTGAATTTTACGTTTTGGATTTTGATAATCGCTCGCAAAAATACGACGCTAGCATATGCATAATACATATAACGCAAGCACATGCATGATGCATACAATGTTAGCATATGTATAAATATATATACATATACGGAATCGGATTTTACAAACGCTTGCACATGAACAAAAACATACATATATAAAACGCAATATTCATCACAAATATCGATTACAAACAAAAAAAAGTATAGATTTTGTGAACTTGCGTGATCGATTTAGGGTATTAAAGGTGTTCTTAAGACGGAATTGCGCCGATATGCTTGCCAACGCCGCTGGGAAATTTTGTGAGTAGAAAGAGTGGAGAAGAGTGTCGAAGTTACTGTCGTTTGAAATTATATTGAACGTCCGCAATACAGTATCGCGGATGGCTATTACGTCCGCGATACAGTATCGCGGATGGCTATAACGTCCGCTAAACTGTGTAGCGGACACTGTTGACGTGACAGATAAGGACAAGATAACCGTCATTGCCGAAAAGGACCGACGGGACAGGGCCTGACAGGTGTCAGCCTAGGGGACGTCCGCTACACAGTATCGCGGACGTCTTTTTGCCGTCTCCCATCAGGACTTTAATGTCCTCCGCCATACAGTGTAGCGGACAGGCGCGGAGGGGAAAATAGGTAAAAAGTCCCGTCCGCGATACTGTATGGCGGACGACTGACAGTTTTCGAAAAAGACGCGATCTGGGCCGTCCATCTTTCTGGATGGACAGTCAGATCGCGCTTGCAACTTCTCCTATTTTGCCCACGCTCTCAACGGATCAGCTCCATATATATATATATATATATATATATATATATATCCATCACATGGTCCAAGGTTGAGCGGTGGGATCCAGTCGAATTTGCTACTTAGAGTCTTCCTCTCATGGGCGAAGACAGAATCCTTGACCTCATTCAAAGATTTGGCTGATTTACCCACTGTCTCATGAAGCTCTAATGTATCTATGCTAGATCTTGATAATAACAGTCTTATGGGAGTAGCTCTTATCTAATATGTGAATTGTTTTGATCACAGGCCAAGAAAGAGCTAGAAGGTCAGTACCCATTAATTGGTGCTCATCAACTGTTAGGATAGTCTTGTACTTAGGAGCTCCTTTTAGCTTCTATATGGTCTTGGGCTGCAATTTAGGATAGTCTTGTTCCTGGACGTCGTCGATCTACTGGTTTCGAAATATGCAATTGGATGTAGAGGCATGGTTTCTTCATGTGGCATACCCGAAGAATTCAGGCATCTCTAATCTCTATATTTGCTTTTTATTCGTTTTAATCTATATGTATATTGTATTAATTGAGCTTGCCTCATATGCCTTTTGCAGCATGTTGAAGTTCCTGTTCCTATTCCTAGTAAAGATGGATGCAAGAACATTTACAAATTTTAACTGGGCTTCCTTTGGTTTGCTGTCTGATAGTAATTATGTGTGAAGAAGAAGAAGAAAGAGAGAGAAAGTGTGATGGGTCTACATGTGTGTGTGTGTGTGAGAGAGAGGGAGAGAGAGAGAGAGAGAGAGAGAGAAAGAAGGGGATAGAGAGAAGAGAAGAAGAATAAGGAGAAGGGGAGGGAGAGAGAGGGAGAGAGAGAGGGAGAGAGAGAGAAAGATGAGAAGAATAATAAATGTGTATTGAAAATGTAAAAAAGGACAATCAGTGTGCATTGGAAACGTAAAGAAGGACGGCCACGTGGCCACATGGACATACTTTATGTCTTTTTTTTTCATAATGACAGTCTTACCCCTCGGACTTTTAACGGCATCCGTCGTCTGTTAGCTGAGATACTGATTTTGTACGCTATTTTAAAGTTGGGTACTTATTTGACACACCTTCAAAGTTGGGTACTAAAGTTGTACTAGGAATAAAGTTGAGGGTACAGTTTTGCGATTAGGCCAAGGATAAAAATTACAATTTACCCTTTTTTTTTATTTAGAGCTTTCCATGGTGTAGACACCTCATTTTTTAGGCCTTTTTAATTAATTAAATAGTGGGTTTCCTTATCAATTAAAATGCATTATTGAGTATAGACTTAGTGATGTAATTTAATTATTTAATTCAGTCCAATTTTGTTTAATTAATTTGGTCCAGGTTAGTTGTTCAATCCTGTCCTCCTAGTTTAATTGTTCAGTCTAGTCCCCTGCATTAGTTCAGTCCATGGTCTAGATTATCTTGATTGATGTATTTTGTCTAGATGATTTTAGAAAAATAATCCATAATTTATCTTTGATATAGAGATCAAATCAATTTATTTTATGGTTCAAGAAATGACTTATCTTGAATCTGGTACATCGCATTTGTGATTTCAGAGATAATTACCGAGAGTAGGATTAGATAATGTTCCAAAATTTTGGAAAAGTATTTTTAATAAATGGTGTGAACCGGTCGATTTTCGACTAACCAGTCGGTTAGTTGACTTTTATCAATTTGCAATTTTATCACTTATTCTGAATTATCTCCTGCCTCGCAGATTGATATTACCAATCTTATCAAATTCTGCGACCCTGAGCACTATAAAAAGGGGTATTGGCTTCCGTTTTAAGGGTCAAACTTTAGTCAGAAATATTAAGTCTATTTCTCAAGCTACTTTAGTCAGAAACATTAAGTCTATTTCTCAAGCTTCTTCTCCTTAAAGTGTTTGCACGCCATTTTCTCTTGAAGTGACGTCCAACCTCTCTCGAGAATTTTAGTCATCCAAATCACTCTAAAAAGGTCACTTTGTTCTTTGCATCGTGGATCCAACAACGAGCGTTCCCCAATCATCAAGGCAAGCTGCATCGCGAGGTAACTTTTTCTAGTTTTCATAAGATATAAATCATATAAATTGTCATCCCCTCTCCGTAGTCACATTTTATTTCAAAACAAAAAGATATATTTTCATTTTCTTTCTCTAAGTCTAAGTCCCAAATTGTAGACTATTTCCTGTACGACCAGAGTTGAACTATAATGGTTTTGATTCCGATTAGTCCGATCGGATACGTAGGCAGTGTGACCCTAGTTGTCGAGTTTAGGCCAAAAACATAAAAATTAGCTTAGGGTGAGTTTTATCATGTATTTTACATGCTGTGTTATTTAAGCCAAAAATCACTGGAAATGAAGTAGAGACCAGAAGGGACGACAGGTAGACCTGGCAAACGGGTGTACCCGCCGGGGTACGAGTAAAACCCGGCCGGGTCCGGATAAAAACGGGTCGGGTAAATTTTACCCGCTTTTTTCGGGTACAATTTATGAGAACCCGTACCCTACCCTTACGGGTAGGGTATTACCCGCGGGTAAATCACAATTTTTCCTGACTTTTTTGAATAAATAGATTTTAAATGCCTACTTAGTAATTAGACATACTTTTCATTCTTTCCCCTTCAATTCATTACACAACAATCTGAATATCTTTCAATCCACAAAAAAAAAATCTGAACATCTTTCAAATGGAAAAAAATAAACAATCCGGATATCTTTCAAATGGGAAAACAAAATCTGAATATCGACACGACCATCATCAAGATCTACCCAACAATCACAAGGCAACTTTATGTCTATCAAACGGGAAAAAAATAAAAAATCTGAACATCGATACAACCATCATCAAGATCCACCAACTGAAAGATCTATCCAACAATCACAAAGCAACGAGCGATCGTTCAGTGGCGACTGGGCGACGGATCTGTGGTGACAGTGACGGATCGGCGACGAATGGGCAACGGATCGGCAGCGAGAGGGAGACGGGGTGACCATTGGGGGCGACGGCGCCACAGATCAGAGCAGAAGGCGCGATGGCGCGACAGATCGGAGGAGACGGCGCGACGAGGTGACAGATCGGAGGTGACAGCGCGACGGGGTGACTTCTGGTAGATCGTGGAGTGACTGAACGACTTGGCGCCTTGGGTGGAGTACGGTGGCCGTGACTTAGGTAGATCTGAGAGAGAGAGAGAGAGAGAGAGAGAGAGAGAGAGAGAGAGAGACTTGAGATAAGAAATGGGGGGATCTGTGAGGTTGAGAGTGAATTGAGAGGTAGGTGCGGAAGTGATAAGAGGAGAGAATGAGAGATTTAACCCTAAAAGTTGGTATATATATTGATATAACCGGGTAAACCCGGGTACCCGAGGGAAAATGGCTACCCGTACCCGGAATTTTGGACCGGGTACGGTCCGGGTAACGGGTCCGGGCAACATTTTGCCAGGTCTAACGACAGGTGCCTAACACCTTCCCGTTGCATAACTTAGTTCCTGGGCCCCTCTCTTAGTTTCGATAGACTATCATCCTTCTTGGACACCTTTTGGTTTTTTCTTATTTCTCCTTATTAAATAAATGGCGATTCTTTGAAAATCCTCCTTCCAGGGATTTTTTTTCGAGGCAGTGCGCCATAGTAGCGACTCTGCTGGGGAAAGTCCTTATTAAATAAGATGGCGATTCTTGAAAATTCTCCTTCTGGGGACAATATGCTTTCAGTTTTGACTTTCATAAATATGAAAGTCGAAACTGAGAGAATAATGTCTAGTCACCGCTTAATTGGACACTATCTTAGCTCGCCAGGTGGACTTTCTTATTTTTGAATTTTTGAAAGCATGTTGAAATGAGTCACCTTTGTAATAATGATTTGAGTTCCTTTTTTCTCTCCCTCTCTCCTATTCAATTTTATTTGAATTCCTTTTTACCATTTGAAATTAGACCAATTAAATGGATTTGACATTTCTTTCTCTTCTATGTCAACATGTCCCATTTGAAAATTTTATTTATATACTTGTAATTTCATTAGTTTAAAAATTTTGTCAACATGAATTCTCAATGTATTTTCTTTAATCTGAAATCTTTTCAATCGTTTAGAGAATCTCAATATTCTCTTTCAGTTTTTCTCTCTAACTAACATAATCTCCCTCATTTTATTTCATTACAAGTGTATATATGTATAATCTACTCTCACATTCATTTTCAATCCTTTGTTATATAACTTTACTCTTATTCTGGTGACTTTGAGTAATACAAACCTCAACAGAGGTACATACTCCAACTTCTCCCTTCCACAGTCTAGTCCTGACAACCTGAAACAACCATAGTCTCACAGGCCCCCTACACCCCTAGAGCATATCTACCTCAAACAGAAAGCACCGCTTTGTCAAACCATTATCGTAACCAAAAAACCCACATCTCACATCCGTTTGAAATACCTACTACCAGTAATTCTCTCGTCCAAGATATTGCATCTGACACCTGGAGCCCAATACCCACCAAAATCCTATCCACTACAATGATATTACCTCTATCTCTCCTCAAAACAAACCAAAGTAACCAAACCCAAAAAATTTCCACAATTCCATCTGATCCCTCAAATCTAGTTCAACCCAAACATCTTTTGCCAAGGCGCATCTGCAACCCCTAGCCTACAACAGAAACCAAGCACATAAAAGAAAACTAACCCCAAGCCCAACTGAAGCCCAAAATAAGTTAAAAATTCTTCCTGAAGAACAAACCTCAAGCAACCTGAACACAAACAATACCCCTCAAGAACCAACTAAAAAACTCAGAAACCAAAAAAAACACCTCACCTTAAAACAGAAAGCTTGCCTGCATGGAAATCGTCACACCCCAACCAACTCAATCATCCCTTCACAAAACCAGTTTTCCATCAACGTGGAAGGAAGTTTACACTTTCAACCACCCCCACCATGTTGATCATTTCCAGAAATTGTCAAGAGCTCTGTATTAGGAAAAAGGTCTGAGCCCTCCGACGACTTGTTCGCTCCTCTCCCTCTGAAATTCTTTTTCTCTCTGAAACCAAAATTTATTCTGAATCCCTCTCACCCATCTCAATGCCCTTACGGCAGGAGGTCTTTGCCTAGCTTGGAAGCTAGGAGTGGACTTGGAAGTAATCTCGTATACTCCCAACATAATCAATGCTCTTATGTTTTCGGATCCCCCCACTTCTCCTTGGCTTCTTTCTGCGGTATATGGTCCCCTCTACAGACAAGCCAGACAAGCATTCTAGGACTATCTTACATAGGTTATTGATTCCTTTCGAGGACCATGGATGGGTATTTTTTTTATTTTGTGGTAGGTCGGTGGCATCTTCTTCTTCAGGTGACCTGATTTCGGTAGTAAATGAAAAAGGTCTAATAGAACTTGGCTTCTCGGGTAACCCTTTTACTTGGACCAATAAGAGACTTCTTTAGGTTAACACAAAGGAAATAATTGACAAAGGGCTTGGAAATTCCCAAAGGTGTATGCTTTTTTCCAATGCTTCGATCAAGCACCTTCCTGCTCACCAATCTGATCATAATCCCATCTTGTTGGATACGAGAACAAAGATCTCTCCAGAACCCAAACCTTTCAAGTTCTTGGAGTGCTGGACCCATGACAAATCTAGTTTTTTTTTGTGGTTCAACATGCATGGAAATTCAACATCAGAGGCACACCATCTTTTAGATTGTGTCAGAAGACCAGAAACACCAAAAAGGCTCTCAGATCATGGAATCAATCCCATTTCAAACATATTCAAACAAAGATTAACCTTCTATCCGAATCCATTGATCAATTCTAGAAAGAAGCTACTACGACAGAAAATCTGAACTTAGAAAAAGACCTAGAAATTGATTTGGATGAAGAACTGAAGCGTGAGGAATCCTTATGGTATGAAAAATCGAGACATAAGAAAATGCAAGAAAGAGACCTCAACACTAAGTTCTTCCATCTCACGACGATTATTCGTCGAAGAAGAAACGCAATAGAGTACATCAGAGACAAAAATGGGAATTTGATATCGGACAGAAAGCAAATTAGAAGATGTTTTAATTATCACTTCAGAATCATATCTACAACATCCAACCCGATTACCCCCCGAACTTGGAGGATCTAATTCAGCCTATGGTGTCGGAAATGGAAAATGCGTCCTTATGTTCAAGCCCGACGGATTTGGAGATAGTGCAACCTTTAAAGGAAATGAGAACTCACAAAGCCCCGGGACCTGATGGGATGATTGCTCTTTTCTACAAGACCTACTGGAAAATTATTTGTAACACCCCGATACTTTTTCGGATTTAATTAGAAATTTTAGCGACGAATATATTTTTACGTAGCGCCGATATACTTTTAGCGACAATTAAAATACTTTTAGCATTGATGTACTAAGTAACGACTTTTAGTGACAATCAATGTAAATGATATTTTAAGAGTTGTTAGAGATGAATTTTCTTATAGTAGCATTATTCTATGTAGTGACTTTTAGCGACGATTAGTATAGCGGGGTTATCTAACAAACTCATTAAAGTTTTCTTTTGCATTTTTTTTTATCATAACTAGTTAATTTAAGTTTGGGTACATTTTTAAATAACTAACGAAACTTGAAGGGGGCTTTGGGTAAATTTCTTTTAGGTTTTTTATATATTAACATAGAGATGTTGAGGCAGCCGTCTACACCTCCATCTCTCCTGCATCCGATACATCTTGAGAGAAAAAGAAGAGGAATGATCGAGGAGAGGTTTTTGCGGCGAATTTTTCGGTAAGGTTCTAGCTTTTCTCCCTAGTTTTTCCTTTTTTTTTTTTTCAATGATTATGGGATCAAGGGAGGGACTGCCGTGTGAGAGATGAGTGAAAGGGGAGTGCTGTGCGAAGCAGGTGTGTGCGTGTAAGGGTCAAGGAAGTGGAAAACAACCACTGCCGTGAGGCAGTGGGTGTAAACTATGTCTGTGGATGTGTTCGTGTATATGTGCATGGGTAGTGTGTCATTGGGTGCATGATTATGAAATGGGTGAGGGTTCTCTGTGGATTTCGTGGCTGCCGACGAAGTGGGTATGGGGGTATGGGGTACTGTGTGAGATGAGTGCAGTGTGTGTGTATATATATAAAGAGTGTGAGTAATGGAAGAAGAAAAGGGGGCTGCTTGTGTGCACTGTGTGTGCGCGGGTTTGTGTATTGTGTGCAGGGGCGGAACAAGGAATTTTTTTTCAGGGGGTACAAAATTTTTTATTAAAATAATATTAAAAACAGTAAGTCAGTAATAATCAATTAGCATAATTATTGTTGTGATAATAATAATTTTACAATACAGTGTACCTAAAAAGTTATATACCAAATACGCTGGTCACTGTACCAGAAGTCCGGCGAAGGCTCTTTGCTTAGATGTGGCGGCGATGTACCACAAGTTCACAAGCAGTTGAAGAGTCGAAGCAGCAGCAGGTCAAGGCGTCAAGCAACCAGTAGGGAGCCTCATCGGCGTCGTCGCGGCGTCGTTGCGGCGTCGCCTGAGCGGCTTTAGTCGCGGTCGCCGACAGGGGTAAGGCCGTGAGGGGCCAGATCTGGTCGGATTCAGAGTAGCCGAGGCTCGAGTAGCAGTCGAAGTCTCGAAGAGTGGAGCCTCATCAGCCGTCGTCGTGGTAATCGCTTCCTGAGCGGCTTCAGTCGCGGTCGCCGACAAGGGCCAGATCTGGTCGGAGTCCACCGGCGGTCACTCACAGTCCTCACGGAATCACAACGGTGAGAGAGAGAGAGAGAGAGTCTCGGGGAACGGGGTATCAGAAACGGCGTATCGGGGAACGGGATCTCGGGAAAGAGGTCTAGGTGGGATTCCCGAAAAAAAAATTTATTTTTTCAAAAGTTCAGGGGGGCCTTGCCACCATGTAGGTCCGCCACTGATTGTGTGTATATGTGTGCATGTGTGTATATATGTGGGTTTGTATCAGGTGGGTATATGTGAAGAAGTGGGTGTGAAGTGTACTTTGGTTGTGTGTTTTGAGTGGTGTGTGAGTTGTGTTTTAGAAGTGGGTATATCTGTGTATATATACATGAAATCAGTGGGTATGTAAATGGATATGCGTGAGTGACTGGGTGCGATGTGTGTGGATCTGTTGAAAGAGAAAAGAGAGAGAGATGGCAGTGGGTTCACAAGGAAATTTTCTGTGAGACAGTTGGAGGGTGTGTGTGTGTTAGCATGGCTATGTGTGTGTTTATATATGTGAAGGGGACTGTTGATTCAAGTGAAGAAGTGCAGTAGTGTGTGCGCGTAAAGTGCTGGGCATAAGGTTGTGAGTTGTGTGTTCTAGTGTGTGTATGTGTATATCTAGTGTGTATATATGTGTCTGTGAATGGAGCAAAAAAAAGTAGGTGTGTTATGAAGGGTGAAGGAGATGCTGTCGTGGCCAACTCGTGCATGGGATTTTTTGTGTAGTGTATTCCATGAAGAAGCAAGCATATGGGTGAGAGAAGAGGCCTGCCATGAGGCCAGCCGTGTGAGGGCTGTGCACAGCAGCCACTGTAGGTATTGTGTGCCTAAAAGAGGATGAAATGAGAGGGGGAAAAGCAGCCATGTTGTGGATGTAAATTTTGAGTGCAAGTGAATGAAAAGAAGAAAGAGAGAGGCAGCAGTGGGCATGATCGAGATGAAGGTGGTGAGTGCAGTAATAATGTGAGTGGTGTGTGTAATATATGCATATGTGTATGTGTGAGTGAACCCAAATGGTGTTCATGCGAGTGAATGTGTGAACCAACTAAAAGAGAAAGAAAAATGTGAATGAAGGAAGAAGTGGGAGTGAGCAGTCATGGTGAGCATGTGACTGTTGAGTATTTGTGTGTGTTTAATTGTGTACAACGAGAAAGGAAGGTGGGCAATTGTGAAAGGAAAAAAATTAGCTGTTACCCGGGTTGAAGGAATCTTTCTCCTACCCTTCATATAACGACAATTAATGATTGCCATATGTTTCTAGTGACTTTTAATTAGTGACGCTAAAAAAATGCTGTTAAGAATTGTCATTAAAAGTATTAGAGGAAAAGTCACTAGAAATATTTAGTGACTATTAATTGTCACTATATACGGGGTTGGAGGAAGATTCCTACAACCTGGGTAGCAGCCAAAATTTGTTCATTGTGAAATAGTGGGCACCGAGTTAGCGTTAAGTGGGATGCATGCAAAGGGTAGTGTATAGTGATTGTTAACATGTAAAATTTTAAAGTATAATACCTTAAACTAATTTAGAATTTATGGCAAACTTTTATAATTTTATGAAATCATATGTATTTTTAATATTTTTTGAAAACTTAGAATTTTAAAATTCTTTTGGAGCCCCTAAACTAATGAAAATGTTTTGGAAAAATTTCAGTAATGTTTTTGTATCATAAAGACAACTCAGTTTCAGTTTCGTAAATTTTAGAGTTTATTTACTATAGTTTCCCTATCGCATTGGTTTTAGAAAAATGAATAATTTAAAAATAGTTTTAATGTCTTTTAATTTCTGATTTAAATTTATATAATTTTTTATACATATTATAAAGCTGTTACAAAAATTATGGGACTTTATTATCAGCTAGAAGTAATTTTGGCAATTTATGGGGTTTTATTGCATTTAAAGAAATTATTTTAATTCAAAAATTCAGAAAATTCATATTTTGTTTTTTTATAATGCTTTAAGCTATAAAAGTGTTTTATTGTAATTTATAATAAATTTTTGAGAATATCGTTATGCATTAAAGAGCGTACCAGGCTCTAGGTTATAGGTTGGCCGCGTGCGAGGCGCGCTTTGAGTTGAGCGATTTCGGAGATAGAAGTGAGCATGTGGTGGGTAGTTGGTATTAGGTTTATAGTATTGTAGCATAGATTGTGTTCTAACAAATGAATTGTCAATGTAGGTTTATTCAGAAAATATTGATCGAGGTTGTGACATCGCTTAGCTAGCTTGGACCGAGGTAAGGAATTCCATCCGAACCCTATTTCATTTCTCTGAACTCAAGTGTTTTATTATAACGGCTTTACAAACTTCATTGAGCTTTACGATTTATGTGAAAATGTTTTCAATTGCCGTGAAACCCTAATTTGAGCCTTGTAGCGATCATTTGGAATTCATGTGTTATTCTCATCGGTTTAGTCAATTCAATCATTGTAAAACATTTTGAATTGTGTTTAAATTCCTTGAATATTTTCAAATGTATTTATTGCTCAATGTTGACACGAGTTAGTAAACCTGGGAGTTATAAGGATGGTCTGTATTGTTGGAGTTATAAGGATGGTATGTTGGTTGGGTTAAAGCAGTACCTAGATGGACTAGTCAGTGTACATATGCATATGTAAAGCGTATCGAGCACTGCTGGGGTGGTTTTACTGCAGCGTACTACTCATGTTCAATGTTTATGTTTTATTGCACTTGAACTGTTTTGAATATTTTTCATTCATGCTTTTATTATACCTGAAGTGTTTCAAATGACTATTATTTAAGGGATTGAGTTGAATACTCGTCCCTATGTTTATATCGTATTGCATTGATTGCATAAAAAGCAAAATCCCTCAAAAAGATGTTATTGGACTTAAATGTAAAATCGTTTGTTTTGTTCATATTTGTCGAAATGCTGTCTTTTATTGAAAATACTCTTAAAATGTTTTGTTTGACTCTCTGTGAAAAACTTATCCGAATCGTTTTGTTATTTTAATCTTTAATCGACCTTACTGGGCTCTTGAAAGCTCACTCTCCTTTGACTTCCTTTTCGTAGGTCATAGCTAGTATTAAGTTGCCCGAATAAGGATTAGAGCCGAGCGAGCGAAAGAAAAAATAATTAATCTTGGTATTGATTGTTAGAACCCCTGCGTGGGTGACTTTGATAGTTTGTTATTCAGGTTTAAATTAGTTCCAGATATGATTGTACATTTAGGGAAAATACTTTGATGGATGTTTAGTTGCTCTGAAAGTTTTCGTATTATTTGGTTAAGTTTTGAGGATAATATTGTTTAGTGTTATCGATCGATTGAGTGTTAACATTTCAGAAAATTCCGGGATGTTACATTATCAAAGCTGATGTCATCAGCGGTACTCAATCCTTCTTCAGGTCTGGGCATATCCTTAAAGAACTAAACCATACCCATATAGCCCTCATCCCCAAATCTGAGAATGCTACCAAAGTTAACCACTTCTACCCATAAGACTCTGTAACATTACTTACAAGCTTATTTCCAAAATTCTATAGACTGCAATCGGTGCTCCACAAACTCATATCCCCTCTAGGCAGCCTTTGTTCTAGATCACTTGATTAGTGATAATAGCATACTGGTACAAGAACTGTGGCACACGATGAGGAAAAAGAAAGGAAAAAAAGGATTGATGGCAATCAAGATTGACATGAAAAAAACTTATGACAAGATGGAGTGGACTTTTATATTGACTGTCATGAAGAACTTTGGGTTTGATTCAAAATGGATCGAAAAATGCATCACAACCACCTCTTTCTAGATCCTTATCAATGGCACACCATTTGAAAAGTTATGTCCTAGCAGAGGACTTTGCCAGGAGATCCATTATCCCCATTTCTCTTCATCGTGCGAGTTGAAGTCCTCACTCACTTGCTTCTTAAAGAAGAAAATTTGGGATCTCTGAAAGGAATTAAAGCGAGTCGCGAAAGCCTGGCGATATCACATCTCTTTTTTGGTGACGATCTTTTCATATTTTGTAGGGCAAACAAATGCGAAGCGGAGACAATTCTTAAATGCCTAAACAAATTTGAGAAATGGTCATGGAAATCTATTAACCGAGACAAATTCAAACTCTTTTTCAGCAAAAACATGGCTGCACCCTAGGAAGCACCGGTGCGGCACTTAGGGTGAAGCACCGGCACCGGATACGCGTCGGGTGCGGGTGCGCCTCGGGTGCGGCATCGGTGCGTGTCAGGTGCGTGTCCACCATTTTTTTAATTTCTTAAATCTCGGGTGTGGATCGGGTGCGTATCGGCTCAGATCTGTGACCATCGGCCACTCCAGTGACACCGGCGACCACCGGCCACTACAACGACATTGGCAAGGACTCTGACGAGAGAGGACACTGGAGAGAAGAAGGAGAAGGATGAGGAGGACTTACCGGCGACGGCGATGTCATGCGGCGACGGCGACGGAGTGCGGCATGCGGCCAGATTGAAGAAGACGCTGGTCGATATTCTCTATGTTGGAAGCTGCCGACAGGCTGCTTTCTTTTAATTAATAGTAGGAAGGCTGAATTTTGACTTTTGACAAAATGTTTGTTAATTTATTTTAAGTACCCATTGTTAAGTTATTATATAAATCACCCCCAAGTACTTCAAAGAAATAAATGTGATACCACATAAAAACTTTATTCTTTTCAAATTTATGATTTTAATATTTATAAAATAGCCCATTAAACTTAACAAATTCTCACTGAAAGCTTTAAAATTTACGAAATAGCCCATTAAACTTAAAACCTCACTACTTTGTTTGGAATATTAATATCTTTTACAAATCAAACATACATATTATGATTATTGAGATTTAAACTGTTTAAAAATTTAATACTAAGTGTATATAATTAAAAAAAATTTATAAAATTTTGCCGTATCCCCGCCGCACCCGTATCCTAAAATTTTAAAAAATGCCGCATCCGCGTATCCGCACCCGTGTCGTATCCGCACCCGCACCCGCATCCGTGCTTCATAGGCTGCACCTGATCGAAGGGAAATGTGCAAGCTATTGAACATCAAGACTGCTCCCTCAAATGACAAATATCTTGGTTTGTCGATGTTCACCAATCAGAGTAAAAACACCATCTTTGCGTTGATTGTGGAAAAGGTGAAGCATTGGTTGAATGGATGGAAAGCAAAATGTATCTCCCAGGCAGGTTGACGAACAATGATCAAGGCTGTTGCTATGGCAATCCCAACATATACCATGTCTACCTACGCCTTTCCTACCAGCATTTGCGATAAAATCGATGGGGCTATGAAGAGGTTCTAGTGGGGACATAATGAATCAAAAAGACACTTATTCTCCCCCAAAGCTTGGTCATCCCTATGTATACCCAAGGCTATGGTGGGATGAGGTTCAAGACCATCAAGGATTTCAACAATGCTCTGCTTGCAAAATTGGGATGGACAACTCTAATAAGCAGTGGAAAACGTAGGTCAGAATAATGAAAGCGAAATATCTTAAATGCACTTCGTTCCTGGAATACAATCCACCAAAAGCTGCTTTGTGAATCTGGAAAGGTATCTGTTCGGCAAAAGATACCATCAAGAAAGGTGCTTGCTATATAGTTCTACATGGAAAAGACAGAGATTTCATAAGGGACCCTTGAATCCCCACTCTTCCTGACTTCAAATCTCCAATAAGTGCACCAGTAATCATGGGGACTTTAAAAGTATCAAATCTAATTGACCCTGATACATCTTCTTGAAGCTGTAGGAAGTTTTTTTGGACAGTATCATAAGGGAGATTCTAAAAATTAGAATTTCCTCCTCAAGACCCCAGGATTCTTAGCCTGGATTCCATCCAATTCTGGAAAATTTTCTACCAAATTAGTATTTATCAATGATAATGAGTACAGGTTCCACTATAACCTCTATGTTCCAATCCTTTCTGGAAATCTCTTTAGAATGCAAAAATCTGTGAATGCCAAAAAATCCTCATTTGGCGTATAGCTTGGAACATATTGCCAACTAGAAACAAAATCAAAGTTTTCAGCCCTGAGATTGGAACTGAATGCCCTCTATGCAATGCTAAGGAAGAAACTCTCTTGCATCTATTTAACCAATGTCCATTGGCCAGATCTCTGTGGATGATTTCACCTGAGAATTTCCATCCCTAAACTCCCAGCTCTGATGAACAGGAAGCCTCTACTCTTAATTGGCTCAAAGCAATCATCTCTCCCAAATTTCCAGGTATGCAAGATTCAAACCTCAAACATCGGTTTATGCTGCTTGCTAGCATCATTTTAGAGCACATTTGGATGAGCCGAAATCAAAAGATTTTTCAAAAAGCTGAGATAAATGCAACCGAGGCGGCCAAAAGAGTCCTTTTGATCAACAATCAACATTGCGAAGCCTTGACCCCGATTGGAAATCATACGTACCACCGGTACAAAGGGCTGGAGTTGTTAGACCCCGCAAATTTAAATTGCTTATAAAAAAAAATATTAAAATTAGAGAGTTTGGGGACGTAAAGGGTATTTTAAAATTATAATTGTTTTAGGAATATAAGTATATACCTTTTGGTATCTGATCACTTACGTACAATATATTCCTATGAGTAGAAGGAACTTCAGAGCCTCCAAAGCACCACTAGGAAGAGAGCTTTTAAGATTTTGATCGTCACGTTGAGGTAAGAGTTTCTGATTTTTGGGATTGGAGTTCATGGTGAGAATCACATGAATTTTTTTCGATTGTTATAGTCTAATTGAGAATTTGGATATTTTGAAATTAGGGCATTTGATACAATTTGATTGAGAAGATCAAGACCTTAATATAAATTGCGTGATTAAAGGTAATGATTTACTATTTTTTATATTCGAATTAGCGTTGAGCCGACTATTAACGTTTGATTGAAACGTTCATCGTGAATTTGTTTTAATTGACTGATGCACAGTATCAGATTCTTATTTATGACGGCTTCAGTTTTCGTACCGTACAACCATGGAATTTGAATCTGTCGGCGCTATTTTGTTGTCAAATTCGTGGCTTGGCTATTGCTGGTTTTTTCCTTTTCTTTGTTGAGATGCATACGCCAATCTGTGCTGGCTTCGTTCTACGTGCCAATCACCTTTCACATGTTTTTCTTTTGCTGTTGCGTCACAGCCATGGGTTAATGCAATGATGTCTTCATATTTTCATCTTAATTTCTTGTTTTCTAAAAAAAAACTAGATGACATCGTCTCCTTTGCATGCCAGGACACTTCTTTTCTAGTTAATTTCATTGGCATAATCAAAGAAGTGTTCTTGCCAACAAGAGTTGGTTCAGCGGTCCCCAGGATCCCAATCCAGGTTTCTCACCTGGGTTCGAATCCTGCCCGCCGCACTTGTTGGTGGCAAACTTACGTTCTCGCCCTGCTTGTGCTCCACACACGGGTCCTTGTGCGCTTCGGCCTCGACATAGGTGCGGGAATCGGGGGCTCAGATGTATGTGGCGGCCTTGTAGGTCCCCGAGGCGCAATACTCCCTGCCAGTTGGATTAGAGCCTTACGGTCCAGCCTTTTTTGAATCAAAAAAAAAAAATATATCAAAGAAGTGTTCATTGATTTGGAGTCTTCAGCCTTTCCATTACCAAGAATAGGCGTGGCACACTATTGGTGGCCCCGCCAGTTGATTTTTATTGGTCTTATGTAACTATTCCGATTTGTGTTGTGCAATTCCGATTACATAATCTTGAAATTTTGTCCTTCCCAAATTTCAGTGATATAGTATATGCACCTGTCTCTTTTATTAAAAGTTATTCCCTAACTTGTTGTATTGCAACATCTGCCTTATTTTCTGTTTATTCTGTCTCTTTAAATTAGTCAAAACCTCACTAGAAAATTGATTGTGTCACGTTACCGAAACACAATTATTTTGTCACGTGACTTTGTATAATCTCATTGGCGTTTCACTTTTTTTTTTAGTGGAGTATCGTATGGGTAAATTTATGAGTCATGTCACGGTGTATGTGACTTTTTAGTTTTTGACTTACCCACGTGAATTGGAACGTGGGCTAGCTCAGTGGGATGAGTTAGAGATCGCGATCTTATTTTCTGAACCTTGTCCCACGTGTCAGTGATGGCATGTGTGACCTTATTCCGAATAACTCTCTAATGTCTGTCTATGCACAATGATATATTCTGGCATTTTGAAATTCTGTCTTTGTAAGAAAATACTTTGTCTCTTGAATTTCTGTTTCGTATCCGTTCTGTTAATATTCTATACGTCCGCAATTCTGTTTTCTCGGATATTTTGTTTTCCTTTTGGTCAGTCCGTTGAGCGACCTTACTGGGCATTTGACTCATTCCCTTATTATTTTCCTTTCAGGTGATCAATAGGTGAGATTGGATTACATGGCTAGCTGTGTGACTGAGAGCTAGCGATTCTTATCTCAGAGTCAGTATTAGTATCTTTAGATATAATAATTAAGAGAAATTAAATTCGTTAAGATTTTATTTTAGAACTCCGAGTCAGAGTAATTGGGATTATATAAATGCTTTAGGTCGCTATGACATTTATTGATGTATCTTTGAAATTTATTAGTAGATGCTCTGAATGACCAATTGGGAAGACTTTTTGATATTTTGGATGTTTTTCTGACTCTGTATATTTGATATTGACGCTCCAAAAATTCGGGATGTTACAGGAGTAACCCCCTCCTTCATGGTTCAAAATCAATTTTGATGCAGCGATTTGTGAAGACAGATCTTTTCAATTAGCGATTATATTGAATCATCTTGGTGTTGTAATTGCCGCTCAAGCTAAATCATCGACAGCCACAGATCCGAAAAATGCTGAGGCCCTGACAGCCTTACTTGCGATTGATTTGGCTATTCAATACAAGTGCACTTATGCCCTCTTCGAGGGAGATGCCCAAATGGTTATAAACTGGTTCAATGATCTAGAAGCTACTTAAAGCTGAAGTGTTTTGCTACAATTGAGGAGGCAAGAGGAAAGTTGAAGTCTTTGTCCTGCTGGAGCTTTGCTAAAGTTAGAATTGTAAATTGTTTGGCCCATAATCTGGCTAAATGGGCAGAGAATAACCATTTTGTTGGTTTAATTCCCACATCATCCATTTCTCATCTCCTTTTGCTAATGGATGACTAGGTGAACTGGCCTTTTGTTGTTTGTTCTTGTGTACGTCCTTTTTTCATGAAATGAACTTGATTACCAAAAAAAAAAAAAAGAGTTATTGTTGGGACAAAATATTTCTATCATGTTATATACTATTTTTCCATTTTCATTGTTGCTAAAAGTTAATAATTATTACTCAATTTCATTTTTAACGACATAAAGACAACTTATATAAAAAAGTAAAAATAATTATTTCTGTAATTTTTTTGTCAGTACTAATTTTAGTATTATAATCTAGTTAGGTAGCATAAGTAAAAGGGCAAATTACACATATATCCCTGAGGTTTATGGGTAATTACAGCCAAGGACAATAGTTTGGACAAATTACACTTATGTCCATTGACCAAACGGAATCTTAAAAACCCTAACGGTTTTAATGAAAAGACTATATTGCCCCTAAGCTCGAATCTTATTTTTTTTAATGCCATTATTTCATCTTATTTTTAATGTCATTAATGCTATTACTTTTCTTCAACACCCCCCTCCCCCCCCCCTGCGCATACCTGTAGCCAAACAGGAAGACACAACAACGACAAGATCCAAACACCCCAAGTCCTCCATGGCCGCCGAAGTCGAAACCCTCACCCTGGACTCCCAGCCGCCGTAAAGCCAGCCGGGGAAGGTCAGCGTCTCCTTCAGCATCTGGCCGCCCACCCAGCGCACCCGCGTCGCCGTCCTCAACCTTCTGATCGAGACTCTCTTTCTTCGCCCCCTCCGTGCTCTCCAAGCGCTACGGCCCGGTTCCCGCCGACAAGGCAACCACCGTCGCCCGCCGCGTCGAGGAGGAGGCTTTCGGCGTCTCCGCCGGGTTGGCCTCGACCGAGGACGACGCCGGGAGTTAGCACCAGCGATGGCGGCGGCGCGGCCTCTTTGGTCGGGATTGCAAACAAAACCCTAATTAACAAATTAGGGTTTTCTTGAAACCCTAATTTGCAAATTAGGGTTTCAAAAAACCCCAATTTGCAAATTAGGGTTTCAAAAAACCCCAATTTGCAAATTAGGGTTTCAAAAAACCCCAATTTGCAAATTAGGGTTTCAAAAAACCCCAATTTGCAAATTAGGGTTTCAACAAAATCCTAATTTGCAAATTAGGATTTCAAGAAAACCCCAATTTGTAAATTAGGGTTTCAATAAAATCCAAATTCAAATTTTAGGGTTTTAAAACCCTAATCTTCAAATTAAGGTTGAAATCAAAGATTAAAATTTTTAAAAATATTCAGTATATACAGTACAAGGGGTAGTATCGTCATTTTAAAAATACGTATTGCTGACATCATTAAAAAAGTACACTTTTTGGACGGAAACCTGACGGATGGACACGGCTGATACATTTTAAAAGTGTTTGGTCACGGAATGTTACATTTTGAAACTCGTTGTCCTTGACTGTAATTATACCCTAACCTCAGGGATATAAGTGTAATTTGCCCTAAGTAAAACTCCAAATTAAACATGGGTTCTTGAGATGGTATCAATCTGTATCCAAGCCTAAAACATAAGTTTCACTTCTGCGTGGGCAAATCGACGTCCAGTCACAGTTAACTGCAGTGGAAGATTGGGAGATGGCGGCACCTACTTTCGACGGACCACCCATGAGCCGTAACTCCAGTCAAAGAGGTGCTTTCAGAGCAACACCTAAAGCTTTGTGAAACATATGGTTCCGATATCTCATTTCGAGTATATATACCTGTTCACCAATTTATGCATGCTAATACCACTGTTTGCATCACTCAGATGCTCTAGGCAAATTTTGACAGACAGGTGAAGATAACACCCATTCAACAGACACCAGGGGCATATGTTTTTGTGCACTTTTAACCTTTGAAAAGTAAGGCAAGAAAAGTGATCTCGGTAGCCATTGTATTGCATCATTCGTGATCCAAGCAAGATGTATCCTCGTCAAGAGAGTGTATTTGTGTAGTTTACATTCCATACATGCCATTCTTTCTTCTGATATAATTAAAGCGGGCCTAAATTGTGACAGAACAAAGTAATGGTCTTCGCTTTCTGACAAAGGAGATGCTGCTGGCTCTTGTACTCTTGGATTCCAGCATATTTGGACGATGTGCACCTTTAATTTGTTGTTCTTTTTCTGGGATGAGAAATATGGACTTGAATCTCTCTCTTGCTGGAAGGAATCGGCTTTTTAATACCCGCCACACACACACACACACACACACACACAAAAGAAAAAGAAAAAGAAAAAGAAAAAGAAAGAAAAGAAAAAAGGAACAAAGAGAAAGGCTGGAGTTATACCACACCGTGGACCATCATCCCGGTTTGAATTCACTGCTAACATAGTCTTTTATCAATGCACATTGAAGTGAGCAGAGGTTGTTGAGTGTATAAAACGAACATATCGTCGAGTTTCATCTTTACTTTCAGGTGCTTTAATGTTATACTCCTTCGTTTATGAAAATTTGATTATATTTTATTTTTTAGCCGTCTCATAAAAATTGATAATTTTCAAATTAAAAAGTATTCTGTAGGTAATTTAAAGTATTCTGTAGGTAATTTTTACATATTTATCATTTTTATACTTCTTTTTATTCTATTTCTCTCTTCATTTAACTCTCTACCGACTCATTTTTTCTTTTCTGACCCACCACTTTATATTTTTTTATTTTATTTCTCTCTCCACATTTAACACTCTACCAACTAATTTTTCTCTCAGGGCTTACTCTCTTCCCCTTTCTCTAAATGGTAAAATGAGAAAAATACACAATATATAACTTAAATCCTTAATATGCGTGTAAAGTCAAACTGATCCAATAGTAAGCGACGAAGAGAGAGTATGACGCAAGGAAGCTGACTCAGCTGGGCCTGCTTTACTCCTACTCTGATGGCTTTATAAACCGCAAGCAGTTTTTTTCAGGCATAGCATAAGCTCTCTTGACAACTTTCTCTGCTACTTCGGGAGTCCTAGAGTCTGGATTGTCTTCTTCACACCACCCAACATGCAGAAACCGCCCTTCAAGAAAGATGAACCGTTTATTGGACCAGAGGATGGTGTGCGGTTGAAGCAAATTCAGGACACCCATGCTCCCGATGGCTCAGACTTTACTGTCAGACCTCTTCTCCACATTGTTGACGACATACTCAACCCTGTCATGTCAAAGGTATATATAGCTTTAATTTTAACCTTTCCTTGTTAGTATATACAGCTTATGAATAATTTTATTTGCCGCAAAAAGGAAGGTCGTCATCACCAATTTTCTCTTGTTTATTGCAACTGTATTCACTTGTGAGTACTAACAGTTAGTTTGCTGTAGGATGTGGAAATCATTGAGGACTACAACAACCAAACCGGTGTCCATGCCATGATTGAGTATATCTCACCTATGGTTGAACGGATTGGCCGCGAGATGATCCATTTTTATGTATGCTATGTAGGCGAATGGACTATGTTTTACTCTTTTTGCTTTGTATTTTGGCAAACAACATATACAACGTGCTGGTGTCATCTTGTCGGACTTAGCTATATCTCGTGATGTCAGGTGGCATGCAATCATACAAGTGGTGGGGATGTAGACAAAGCGACATTTTTTCTATTGCAGATGCTATCTATGTATCCATGGGAAGCTAAATTACTGCTTTCCTTAGCAGCCTTGGCACTCAACCATGGAGAAATATGGCTCCTTGCTGAGGTGTACTCGTCAAACCAACTTGCAGCATCATTGGCTATCCTCAAGCAAGTACCCGAGATTATGGAGAACTCGCGCTATCACAAACGCCAACACGACGCACTTACCAATCTTGTCAAGTCTATCATAGATATGACCTGGTGCATTATCCAATTTAAGGAGCTACCATCAGACTATATTACCAAAGATGAACCACCATTTTCCACGGCGGTGGCCGCTATCCCACTTGCTGTGTACTGGAGTATCAGAAGTGTCATGCTTTCTGCAACCGAGATAACTCGCCTCACTAGCACTGGTGATGAGTATGTGTTCCCTGCCCATCCCCATTGACCTATCCAAACGCCATTTTCATATGTTGGCTTATATAATTTATAAATAAGCCGATCAGGTTATTTTTCGAGCAGTGCCTCAACAATGGTAGTTGGTGATAAATAACAATTCATTCTAAAGGTACATCGCCAAAGTAGCAGCTCCGATAGTTCAATTCTGTTGCGCTCTATTTATAAGAAATGTCTTTCAGGCCTTAATAAAGATCTGTTGCACTGACTTCAGGTACTATATGCCATCCGCACAGGAGGCTGAACTATCCCTCTTGGCTAACAAGATAAGCCGTGGACACGATTATTTCAAGCAGGAACTATCCAAATGCCTCGACCTTATAGGTTTGTACCTACAGTGTACTTTCTTATAAGTAATAGGCTTAGTACCTCAAAACTAGCGAGAAGTATCACTTCCGTTACCGAGCCTTCAATTTTGACGCTTGAAGGTCGATACTCTATTTAGACAATGAATACGTACCTGGTTTGACTTTCCATCCAAATTTGCAATAGAGCTCAATTAGCTACTAGGTCCCAACCAAGGGCAAATACACAAGCACAGAAATAGGCCACTTACAGAAAATAGAAAACTAATAACATACTAAACCGTCAAATAATTAGCCAACTTCGTTCCATATTGTATTCTTTATAGCCTCTAATAAAACATAATTGAGCAACTTCATATGCAGTTTCCTTAATAAAAGAGAACATGTGAATGTAGATCCACAATTTCACATGTCTTATACTCCCTCAGTCCCACATAAATCGATTGTTTTTTTTTTTGCACGCAGATTAAGAATTTAGATCATATATATCGTGTATTTTTCACTCTAACCTTTAGAGAAAGGAGGGAAGAAAGTGGGCCATGAGAGAAAAAATGAGTCAGTGAAGTGTTAAACGTGAAGAGATAAATATAATAAAAAAAAGTGTAAGAAAGTGGGTTAGGAGAGAGAAAATGAGTTGGTGGAGAGTTAAATGTGGAGAGAGAAATAGAACAAAAAAAAAAAGTATAGAAAGAGTAAATATGTGAAAATACCTACAAAATCTTTCTTGATTTGAAAAGTGAGCGATTTTTTGTGAGAAGACCCAGAAAAAAAATATGATCTTTTTTTTTTTGCGGGACAAAAGGAGTAATGAAGAACTACCTACCCTTGCTAAAGTTGGATTGTCTTGTCAAGATTAAACATTTTTGGCATCCAATAATCGGTATTGCCGGCTACTAGTCACACAATTATTTCTGGGTTAACAAAACGTAATATTGCTTATATCCCGGCCATTTGCTGAAGGTTTTAGAAAATACGAGATCTCATAAGCGCAAGGACTCGATTTGCATTAACTTGGAAGGGTTTTACAAACTTTTTGATGCCTTCGGTGCAATCCAGATTGTAACTTTTGTTAGGATAACACAAATGTCACAAGAAGTTGTGTACAATGTGTCCTTCCACATTCACGTTAATTTGGTTATCTTCCATGACTATTAATTTTAGGAGAGTCAACTGTATATATACATGTTTTTCCAATGTGCGATTAGGTTTTGAGATTGCAACACCTCAACAATGATTGAGTTACTTGATATAAAATTTATTTTTGGCGCAGATAAGAAGTTCCGCAGGGAAGTAGAGACGATGCTTTGTGGCCAGATTGACAACATGGATCTTCTTAAGAGGTTGATTTACGGCAAGGATCATGTACTGCCACTCTTTGATGGTCGTATTAAGAGAACGGTTGGACACCTCACTCTCTTACTACTACTTACTTCTTACAATCTGGCCAAATATTTGGAATTTTTCGTAATAGTTTACATATTTTTGATGAGATTTAATGATCGAAATTGTGGTTATTGGCAATGGATGGATATTTTTTGGACTCAGTAACTGGAC
The DNA here is from genome assembly GCA_033065855.1 of Escallonia rubra. NCBI lineage: Eukaryota > Viridiplantae > Streptophyta > Magnoliopsida > Escalloniales > Escalloniaceae > Escallonia > Escallonia rubra. The sequence continues at coordinate 225,123 of JAVXUO010000581.1, read as the reverse complement.
TTTCTTGATTCCCGTAGCTGTATGTATGCCAATAACAGGTAACCCTTGACGTTTTGAAGTCGAAGGACGTGTTATTGCTCATATCAGACCTAGACATATCCCAGGAGGAGCTTGCCGTTCTCGAACAAATATATCAGGAGACCGAGTATTCAAAGGGTTCACTTGCCATGGTTTGGATGCTGATCGTGGATCCATCAGTCAGGTGGACTGAATCGATGCAAAAACGCCACCAGAATCTCCAGGCGGAAATGCCATGGTACTCGGTGTACCACCCTTCATTGATTGATCCGGTGGTCATCAGGTTTGTGAAAGAGAGGTGGCACTTCAGGAATAAACCTATTGTCGTTGTGTTAGATTCAAAAGGAAGGGAGTTGAACCCTAATGCAAGACACATGATGTATATATGGGGAACTGCTGCCTTCCCTTTCACCAGGAAGCGAGAGGAAGAGCTGTGGAAGGTAGAGCAGTGGGGATTAGAACTTCTAGTTGATGGCATAGACATGAAACTGCTAAACTGGGTGAGTTCATCTACTTATATGCGTGAAGCACACTTCATCCAGAACCTTTACAAGCTTGGTAAATCTTATGACTGCTGATTTTGAGAAGAGAAATGTAAGGGTCGCTACTTCCTTTGCATTCACCCTTTCTTGAAATCACAATTATAAATTGTGTATCTCTCCTATTGCCAGAGCTGGAATAGTGAACTCCTCAATTCACAGCTACGTAGGGAGAGAGCGGTTCAGACCACCTTCTTTCTTGAATACACGCGCCTCCTTTCAGAGATGGCTTCAGGACAGCTCTAGTAGAGTGGGGTGCAATTATTATTAATACCTGTGGTACAATTTTAGGTTTAGTAAAGTCCTCAGCCCATACGAGTAGCTGACACAAGTACATAAATGAAAATAAGGAAATATGTGACTGTTTAATGGCAGGTAATGACAGTTCAATTCATTTTGGCACGGTAATGACTGTTCAATTTATTTTGCTTGTTAGATAAGAGAAGGAAAACAATTTTTCCTGTATGGAGGGCTCGACATTGACTGGATCCGGAAATTCACAGCTACAGAAAATAAAGTTGCACGGGATGCAAATATTTCTCTTGAGATGGTCTACGTTGGGAAGAGCCTTGACAGTGGAAGCGAAAAGGTCAAGGAGATCATACAGATCATCAATATGGAGAAGCTCAGCTCCTGCTGGCCTGATATGGAGATTATATGGTTCTTCTGGACTCGGGTAGAGAGCATGTTGCTCTCCAAGATTCAGCTTGAGAAGCGAGATGATGAAGACCCTGTATTGCAGGAACTCAAGAAAATACTAGATTACGGCAAGAATGATGTAGGATGGGCCATATTGGCTAAAGGGTCAACTTTGATGGAATCTAGTGATAGTTGGAAGCAACAAGCCCCTCCGAAAGCTGATGTAGCCTTAAAAAATTATGTTGACAAAAGTCCAGTTTCAAGTTCTTCACAGCCCCCGGCAGACTCCGGATGATGCAACTTTCTTGCCGCTGATACCCTTTGTTGGCACTGATGGAAATAGCAACTGCCACTGAAATAGCTGCATTAACATTTGTGTGTGCAGTCACGTATGTGTGGTATTTACTTCTAATATGCTTGTATCGCCACATTAAGCTTGGAGTGGACGAGGTATGATGTTCTGTCGAGTGCCAACTTTCTGTGGTTTGGGCTGCTCTGTGAGCGCCATAGTTATGTAATCCAGGCTCCAGGCTAACAAATTTGTACCCTAAATCCTACATCAGATCTGAGTTTCAATGCTTAAAACGTACCATGAATGTGAATCTGCAACCACCTTATAAACAGTGGGGAGACTGTGATCATGTGTATAAGGTGGTATGGAATAAAACATTGTCGTCTTCTTCCTCTCATTGGTCCTGTTCTCCTTTCGTTCCTCTTTCATCTCAAAACTCGGTTATTAAGACAATCACCTCAAAACTGCATCAACGCGGGTCATCTTCTCTGTCAAGTTCACTTGTCATAGTGCCTCTTTGGTACACTACAAGTGGGATCCGAGCTCCAGATCCTGAAGCTTTGGTCCATTTCAACTCAATTAACATGGGAGCTAATAAGGAACTCGAGACCATAATCAGATACCAAGATGCTCGATTCGCAATTATCAAGGGAAGGTTCAATGGCCTTACCACAGTGGTTACCACTAACGCTGTCCTCACGCAAACTCAGCCACAACAAGAGAGACTCCTCAACAATCATGCCGCATGAACCCTTACGGAGTGTTCACACCAGTGAATCATCACACGCAGCACAACCACCACCATTGCACATCACAATAGCAGATAATTGTGAAATTCCTAGTCCCAGACTTGAATTCCCTATGTCTCATGGCCTAGATGTTTGTGGATGGGAGTGTAAGACACTACTTTTTTAAGCTGCGTCTAATCGGTCCTGAATATCGAGTAGTCTATGCTGCTGTATATTTTGAGGAAAACGCATCCAATTGGGTTAAATACTGCATTGTGCCTCAAGGACATGTCAAATGGGACACATTTGTCCAATACCTATATGCTAGATTTTGTAATACAGCTCAGGGAAGTGTAATCACTCAACCAGTTTGAGGAACCGAGAGCACAACTTGGTTATGATGGGCATGATTTTGGTGAAAACTACTTTTTAAAGTGCTTTGTTGGAGGTTTAAGAAGGTAGATAAGGAGAAATGTGGAGATCCACAATATCTGGTCGATCAGGTCGATAAAATAGGCTAGATAGCAAGAAGATGCCATCAATAGCCTGTTTCAAAGCCTCACAACCTCATGAAACATGCCAAAATCATCCTCCACTACTATAACAGATCTCCCATACCAAATTCTTGCCTAATCCCATACCTCTCAAAGCTCTCCCACCTGCAAACTCCACCTCACCTAACCTCTAGACCTACACCAGAGATCCCCCCGTCAACCAAACCGCCAACATAGCCAACCAAAACAAACCATTCAAGCCAAACTACCCAGACTCACACCAGCAGACGAAGCCATCTAAGACTGTGTTTTTGGTGCAGTGAAAAGTTCTCTTCAGGCCATCATTGCCTATGCAAAAGGTCTATTAATATTATTCTTGCATATGACATGTTTACAGATGAGGAGTTACAGGAGGAACTAACTCAACAAGTGTCTCTCAAGCACACTGATCAGAAAATTGAGCAACCTAGCATGGCAGAAACTGAAATCTCCTTGTATGCTTTAGCAGGCAGATAGTGCAAAACACCATAGCTATTAAAGGCTAAAGGCAGGGCAAAACCTTCTCAATCTCAGTGCATACAGGATCCACTGACAACTTCTTGGATCCCACAGTAGCATAAGAGCAATATTCCCAGCCCAAACAAGCCCACCAATGCTAGTCTCACTTGCAAATAACCCAAACTCACCAGTGATATTAGTCCCAAATTTTCTTGGCTTATGGGAGGCAAGAAATTTACTGCTGATATGAGACTACTACCCCTAGAAGCTTGTGATTGTATTCTGGTTGAATTGGCTCAACCAAATGGGATTACTTAAATTTAAGTTCCCACAGAAGAGCATAGCTTTCAAACATGAGGCCAAAAGATACTGTTGCAAGGCAAAGCCCTACCGAACACCATGCCATGTGTCAAAATCATCAATCCTCAGGTAGCTTATATGCTTAGCCATATGCTGTTTTCATCATCATCAGCCATGACCACCTATCCTCACGAATATCCTCCCTCCTTTTGAAATACCAAGACATTTTTCAAGAACTCACGCCCTTACCCCTACCGGGTCTCTTAAGAATCACATACCTCTAAACCAGGGGCACAACCAATAAATATCAGTAACTTACATAGCCTCATTTTTTCGGAAAGGATAAATTGAGAAACTCATTAAAAAAATGTTGAACACAAGAGTTATACAGCTCAACACCTCCCCTTTACTTCACGCATTTGGTAAAAACAAGGACTCTAGTTGGAGGCTTTGTGTGGGTTACAGAGAACCCAACAGGCTTACCATCAATGACAGGTATCCCATACCAGTTAACATGATCTACTTGCTGAGCTCAATGGAGCAACAATTTTCACCAAATTGGATTTGAGGAGTGTTTACCACCAGATATGGGTGGCTCTATAAGACATTCCAAAGACTGTAGTTAGAGCACAGTGGGCATTACAAATTATTGGCTATGCCATTTGGGCTAACAAATGGACCAGCTACATTTCAGTCATTTATGAACATCATCTTCTAGCCGTACCTGAGGATGTTTGTACTTGTCTTCTTTGATGACATTCTAGTCTACAACAAAGACTTGGGCAGTCATTACCAGCATCTTAGGCAGGTGGTTGAACTCATGAGACAACAACTTGCCAAGCAAAGAAAGTGTGCTATTCCCCAACATGAAGTGGAGTACTTGGGACACATTTTCTCAGACCAAGGTTTGGCAGCTTATCCAGACAAGGTACATGCTATGCTTAAGTGGCCACCCCCACAGAACATCAAACACTAGGAGGGGTTACTAGGTCTCAGAGGCTACTATAGAAAATTTGTAGCCAATTATGATTAGATCAGCAAACCATTAACTCAACTGCTCAGAAAGCAAGCCATGGCAAGCACCCCTGTCCTAACTTTGCCTAATTTCCGACATTCATACATGCAGTCACATGGGCATATTTAAAATCATACAAAAAGGTAGGCCACTGCTTACTACAGTAAGTCCTTGGGTCCTAAAAACATGAGTCTATCAACTTTTGATAAGGAACTGATGGCTCTGCTGCAGGCAATTACCAAGTGAAGCCCATACCTGAGCCATCAACTCTTCATTTTGCAAACAGATCATTGCAGCCTCAAGTACCTATTGGGCCAAACTATGGCATCTGCAAGCTCTAACAGAAGCTGTTATGAAAACTTATTGGACTTGCTTTTGAGATCCAGTACAGATAAGGGAGTGATAACAAAGCTGTAGATGCTCTCTCTATAATACCTATTGCTGAGACTGCCCACAGCTTTTGTGCCATAACTACCTCAGCAAAGCCCCTCTGGCTACAAGTAGCCATCACTAGCCTTATAGATGATCAACAAGCAGCTAAGGCCCTATCTGATCTCACCTTAGACCCCATGGCCATCCCATTCTGTTCCCACCTAAGGGGAGTCCTCACTTAGAAAGGAAAACTATACATTGGCAAAAATCGAAACTTAAGATGACAAATTCTCCATGAGCTGCAGTCCACAGGCATAGGAGGTCACTCAGGTATCACTGCCACCTACAAAAAGATCTCCTTAGCCTTCAACTAGCCTTGCCTCAACCAAGATGTGGTAGACTGTTGACACCTATGAAGTGTGCCAAAAATGAAAAAGTGAAAATCTTCATTATCCTCGCCTCTTACAACATCTCAAAATTCCTAACCAGCCCTGGACAGATATATACGTAGAATCTATTGAAGGTTATCCTAAGTCCCATGGCAAGGACTCCAGCATGATGATCATTGACAGACTGAGCAACACAGTTCACGTCATTAGCCCACTCACCCCTTCTCAGTTGAGGTGGTTGCTCAGTCCTTCATGGACCAAGTGGTCAAGTTATATGGAATTCCATCCACCAAAATCAGTGACAGAGACAAAATCCTTCTTAGCACCTTCCGGCAAAAACTCTTCAAACTTTGGGTACTACACTGGGTAGAAGTACAACATACCATCCTGAGACAAATGGTCAAACAGAAAGGCGCAACCGATGCTTGGAAACTTACCTCAGATGCGTGACAAATGGCAGGCCAAAACAGTGGGCTGAATGGTTGTTATTAGCTGAGCTATGATACATCGATTACTTACCACGGTAACCATATAAATCACTCCCTTCAAAGCCTCACATGTCTCTGCACCTAAGCCTGCGAATTTGCAACAAATTGAACTCACCTATAGCACAGCAGTAGACAATTACCGTAAAGAGATGCACCAAATGCTGCACATTCTCGAAGACTACCTCACAGCGCTCAAGCAATAATATAAAAATATTTCAATCAACATAGGACTGAGAGGAATTTGAAGGTTGGTGATGTAGAAACTTCAACCTTATAAACAGAGCTCAGTAGCCTTAAGGCAAATCTCCAGCTATCACCCCACTTCTAAGGCCCCCACCAAGTTCTTGCTAAGCTAGGTCCTGTCATCTACAAACTCCAGTTGCCTTCACACTCTCTCTCATACACCCTGTGTTCCTTGTCTCATACCTCAAGAAGCACATTGGCCAATCCGCCACCCCGTCCACAGTGGACTCCACTGACTTGCAACCTACAACAGATGAAGGCCGAGTTTTAATGGAACCTGTCGCAAATATAGATAGGCGCATTATCCGTCAAAAGGAAAAAGTAATATTGCTTATATCCCGGCCATTTGCTGAAGGTTTTAGAAAATTCCATGGTACTCGGTGTACCACCCTTCATTGATTGATCCGGTGGTCATCAGGTTTGTGAAAGAGAGGTGGCACTTCAGGAATAAACATATTGTCGTTGTGTTAGATTCAAAAGGAAGGGAGTTGAACCCTAATGCAAGACACATGATGTATATATGGGGACCTCTTGCCTTCCCTTTCACCAGGAAGCGAGAAGAAGAGCTGTAGGAGGGAGAGCAGTGGACATTAGAATTTCTAGTTGATGGCATAGACATGAAACTGATAAACTGGGTGAGTTCATCTACTTGTATGCGTGAAGTACACTTCAAATTAGAGCCTTTACAAGCTTGGTTAATCTTATGACTGCTGATTTTGAGAAGAGAAATGTAAGGGTTGCTAATTCCTTTACATTAATCCTGTCTTGAAATCATAGTTACAAATTTTGTATCTCTCCTATTGCCAGAACTGGAGTAATGAACTCCTAAATTCACTAGCATCTCCGTGGGTCAGTGAGGTCTGCAATCACAGCTAACTAGGGAGAAAGATGCTTAGACAACCTTCTTTCTTGAATACACGCACCTCCTTTCAGAGATGGCTTCAGGACACCTCTAGTAGAGCGGGGAACAATTATTATTAATACCTGTGGTACAATTTTAGGTTTAGTAAAGTCCGCAGCCCATACGAATAGCTGACACAAGTACATAAATGAAAATAAGGAAATATGTGTCTGTTTAATGGCAGGTAATGACAGTTCAATTCATTTTGGCACGTTAATGACTGTTCAATTTATTTTGCTTGTTAGATGAGAGAAGGAAAACACATTTTCCTGTATGGAGGGCTCAACATCGATTGGATCCGGAAATTCACAGCTACATCACGTGATGTTGCACGGGAAGCAAATATTCCTCTTGAGATGGTCTACGTCGGGGGGAGGAGCTACCTTGACAGTGCAAGGGAAAAGGTCCAGGAGATCATACATATCATCAACATGGAGAAGCTTAGTTCCTGCTGGCCTGATATGGCAATGATATGGTTCTTCTGGACTCGGGTAGAGAGCATGTTTCTCTCCAGGATTCAGCTTGAGAAGGGAGATGATGAAGCCTATCCATCTGTACAGCAGAAACTCAGGAAAGTCAGGAAAGTAATAGCTTACGACTCGATTAATAGAGGATGGGCCTTATTGGCTAAAGGGTCAACTTTGATTGATAGTTGGATTCAACAAGAAGCTGAAGTAGCCTTCAAAAATTATGTCGTTGACAAGAGTCCAGTTTCAAGTTCTTCACAGCGCCCGGCAGACTCCGGATGATGCAACTCTCTTGCCGCTGATACCCTTTGTTGCCACTGATGGAAATAGCAGCTGCCACTGAAATAGCTGCATTGAAATTTGTGTGCGCAGTCACGCATTCATGTGGTATTTACTTCAAATATGCTTGTATCGGCACATTAAGCTTGGAGTGGACAAGGTATGATGTTTTGTTGAGTGCCAACTTTCTGTGGTTTGGGCTGCTCTCTGAGCGCCTTAGTTATTATACATTCCAGGCTCCAGGCTAACAAATTTGTGCCCTAAATCCTACATCAGATCTAACTAGAGTTTCGATGCTTAAACGTACCATGAATGTGAATCTGCAACCACCTTAGAAACAGCGGGGAGACTGTGATCACGTGTACAAGGTGGTATGGAATGTAAAATTGTCGTCTTCTTCCTCTCATTGGTCCTGTTCTCCTTTCGTTTCTCTTTTATCTCAAAACTCATTTATTAAACAATCACCTCAAAACTGCATCAACGCGGGTCATTTTCTCGGCCAAGTTCACTTGTCATAGTGCCTCTTTGATACACTACAAGTGGGATCCGAGCTCCAGATCCTGGAGCTTTGGTCCATATCAACTCAATTAACATGGGAGCTAATAAGGAACTCGGGACCATAATCAGAGACCAAGATGCTCGATTCGCAATTCTCAAGGGAAGGTTCAATGGCCTTACCACTAACGCTGTCCTCACGCAAATCCAGTCACAACAAGAGAGACTCCTCAACAATCATGCCACATGAACCCTTACGAAGTGTTCACACCAGTGGTCATCACACGCAGCACAACCACCACCATTGCATATCACAATAGCAGATAATTGTGAAATACCTATTCCCAGACTTGAAATACCTAAGTCTCATGACCTAGATGTTTGTGGATGGGTGTGTAAGACTGAGTACTTTTTTAAGCTGCGTCCAATCAGTCCTGAATATCGAGTAGCCTATGCTGCTGTACATTTTGAGGAAAAAGCATTCAACTGGTTTAAATACTATATTATGCCTAAAGGACATGTCAAATGGGACACATTTGTCTAAGACATATACGCTAGATTTTGTGATATAGCTCAGGGAAGTGTAATCACTCTCAACCAGTTTTGAGGCACCGAGAGCACAACTTGGTTATGAAGGGCATGATTTTGGTGAAAAATATTTTCTTAAGTGTTTTGTTGGAGGTTTAAGAAGGTAGATAAGGAGCACTATGGAGATGTGGAGGCCACAGTATCTGGTCAGGTTTATAAATATTGGCTAGACAGAAAGAAGATGCCATCAATAGCATATTTCAAAGCCTCACAACCTCACGAAACACACCAAAAATTTTCCTTCACTACTGTAACAGATCTCCATTTTCGCTTCCAACCAAATCGTTGCCTAATCCCATACCTTTCAAGGCTCTACCACCTGCAAACTCCACTCGCCTAACCCTTAGTTCTACACTAGAGATCCCCCTGCCAACCAAACCAAGAGAATCCTCCCTAAACCATTCACCAACATGGCCGACCAAAATAAACCTTTCAAGCCAAACTACCCAAACTCACACCAGCAGACCACCAAACACTACAAAAAAAAGTGGTTTTGGCGACACTAGAAAAGTGTCGCTAACGACAGTAAAAGTGTCACAAAGTAATTTCCCGACACTTCATCAACGGTTTTATTAAGCGTCGCAAATTTGGGCGTCGGGAATTTCCCGACACTTGTTACAAACGTCGCCGTTCCACTTACGACACGTTTGTGCGACACTTTCAAGTGCCACTTATGGGGTCAATAGTCAACTCAAGTATGCGACACTTTTGAAAGAAGTGCCGCTAAAATTAGCGACGCTTTCACTAAAATGCCATTTTTATTTGGCGGCATTATTTTTGAAATGTCGTTAAATTAGCGACACTTTCTTCAAGTGTCAGTTTTTTTTAGCGGCATTATCTAGCAACACTTCTTTTCAAGTGTCAGTATTTATTTGGCAACACAGTTTTTGAAACGTCGTTAATTTAGCGACACTTCCATCAATTGCCAGTTTTGCTTTTTGTGGCATTATATTAGAAATGTCATTCCTATTTACGGCACTTTTAAGCAATTGTCACTGATTTTTTACCTAGCATATTGTGGAATCTATTAAAAGTACATTGGTCTAATACAACATAAATAGTGCACAACTAGTCGATTTATCGAGCTTATAAATTCATCATTAAAAACAAGCTAATGTCATTCATCAAGCATATCATATCCAACATTCACATCCTAATTACATAATCATCCGAAAGTTATCAATTTCAAAACATACAAATATAATGTAATTGAACAACCAACCTAATTAAAGATATATACATCTCATCCAAAATGTCATCACAATGCATATAGCTTCTTTTAAGTCCAATAAAAGCATTGATGTCTTCTGGTCATATGAACCTGAAAATTAAAAAAGTCAAGAAAGAAGGTTATAAACTTAACCGGTATAACATAAGTCAAATTAAACCGAAAAACTAGTCAATAAACAGAATGCATTAAGAAAGATAAACACTCGTCTACGTACCCTTTCATTCTTGCATCCTATTTTGCAAATTTTTCAAAGTGACGAAATTCTTCTTTACTTTTTTATGTTGAGAAACCTGAACAATTAGATAATACGTAATCATTAGTTACACAAAGGAAGAGACACAATCATATGAAAAACAACCATGCACTTAAGTAAACATTTATAAACCAAAAAAACAAAAGCATTAGTTTGTAACGAAAATCCACATCATAGGCAACGAATACGGACTTCACGCGACAAATAACAACATTTATGGTTTCTGCAACAACAGGGTTCTAAAAAGACTGGTGGCATGGTGTCAAGTTTCCTCGCTAATTATGTGGTTTAAACCAGCATGCCTATATTGAATGATGTTAGCTTCCCAACCTGAATTTCAGTTCAGCATGCCTATATTGAATGATGTGGTTTAAACCAGCATGCCTATATTGAATGGTCTCAAGTTTCCTCGCTAAGTAGGAGCCTTGAATCTACTAGATGGCACAGTGCTCTTGGATGGGAGCTTCCATTTCTTCCGTTTCTGGATCGAACTCTTAACAGATAGTTTCCAGCAAAATTATCATTGCAAGCTGGATGATGCCTACGTACTGAGCTATATCAACACCATCACCACTGCAATCCGAACACAAACTCGCTGCCAAAACTCTGAAGTTCTATATATAAATATGTGATTTGTATTTATATTTCAAAGCTTCCTTAACCTCTGAAGTTCTATATATAAATCTGTGATTTGTATCATCAAATTAAAGGAGTCACCAAAAGCTCTCCGAGAGCTTCTTTACTCTCTCCATTAAACAACTACCAAAGTAGCTTCTGAAATTTACCAATACTGTCTAATTTCTCTTCTTGATGCACTTTTGAAGCCTAGACAAATTATTTTCCAACCTAAACACTGTCTCCTGCCATTCCACCTAAATATGCAATCTTGACATGCACAATACAATCATTCATCCATACTGAACATATGACAGAGAGAATATCCAGCTAATAGTAAACACTTGAAAGTCGAAACATCATGATCGACACACCTCTTTCATTTCAGAATCTCTACAGCCTTTTGGTGACATACTTAAAACTTCTTAATGCTGAAATAGTTTTAACACACCTCTTTCTGTGGAGTAGAGCGTTTTCTTGGTGAAGCCCGTAGCATGTGCATCACGTTCCCTTGATCTTGAGGCATTTGCTTCTGTGGAATTGGCTGCACATTAAAGTGTTTTCTTGGTGAAACTCGTGGCACGTGCTGCATATTCCCTGGACGTACTGTACGAGATAATGATACCACTCGACGACTGCTTGATTCATCAGGAACCTGATACCATTAACATGGGGTATAATGTGTAATAATTAGATAAAAGAACTTCAAATTCTCACAAAGGAAATAGTGAAACTTAACTTGTCCAGTTCCGGAAGAAACGTCCTGGGAAGACTGCATCGACAACATCACAGTTCGTATATGGGACATCATGTTCTCTTGCATTTTAGCCTCCAATTGTGCCTTTATGGTTGATACTTGAGTTGATACTTGGGCTGCTACCTGAGTTTGCATCTCTTGTTCCATTTCAGCTCGCATTTCATCTTTCATTGTAGCCTCCAATTGTGTTTTGATAGTTGATACTTGACTTGACACTTGGGCTGCTATTTGAGTTTGCATTTCTTGTTCCATTTCAGCACGCATTTTATCTATCTCTTCTTGCCTAATGTCTCGTCTCTACTCGACCAACTCTATATGATGAACCAAAGGCACTACTCGGACAAACGCCTAACCCAAGCCCACGAACACGTCCATTTTTATCATTGCCCATGACTTTGGAGAATGTATCGTCGAAACCATAAGCTGGCTCTTGAACGGAATTTGGAAGTTCTGATGCAAACGTGTCCATTTTATCCTGCGTAAACAAGAGAGTAAAAAGGCCACTATTATCCAACTTATTATTGCTAATGTTTATAGTAATCTGAAAAAAAAAGACGGGAAAAAAAGACATACAACAGCATCAGCCACTTCTCCAATTGTATATTGCCCTTGCTTCTCCCCAGTCTTATACTTGTGTGTTCCTTTAAAAAACTCACGACGGGATGGGTCTCTACCGATAGAATTCCTTAGCTGCATACCCATTAAGAATTACATTAGTAGGTCACTAGTCATCTACACTAACTATAATTACATTAGTAGGTATATGAGAGTTTACCTCCACTCTTACTTGAGCACTACTCTTCCGACCATTTGTATGAGGGAACTTCATTTTCTCCCTGTTTTTTTTGTTTTTTTCACTCCTTGCCTTGCATTTGAAAGAAAACAGAGAAGCATGATTAGGTATTAAACAGAGTTTATAAGTACATGCTACTAAAAAGTCAGTCCAAGCCATTTGAAACATACCTTCACGTTTTTGCCACCCCAATAGTGGACAAGAATAGGCCATTGATTCTCTTCCACCCTATTCGGGCGATTTGCCAAGCGCTCAACATCTTTATCATACGGATCATAACCCTTGGCCTTCACAGAATGCTTCCACTCCTTCCATTTCTTCCCAACAGACATCATGAGAACTCTTTACATCTCCGTTGTTGCATTTGTGTTCTCCTATATATATATGGTGATGACATACAAAGAAATGCTACTATTAGACGTGGGAATTAATACTTACCATTCATTCAAATTTCAGCAGGAAAACAACTATTTTGCAGATTTTTTATACGTATAATAACCAGCTATTTTGCTATTTTTGCCGATTTTTTTGTGTAAGTTTTGAGTGCTCTTTCACTAGCTGTATGGTTGTTCTCATTTTTTGTTGTCTCTCATTTTCAAAATGAGAAACAACAGTCTAAACACCCTGTAAACCCACCCACGACACAGCACCATGGCTGCCCACCATGGCACCCACCTTCGCCTTCCCTTTTTCCATTTCTATACCCACATAAACACAATCAACAATCACACAACATGGCTGCAACAACAGTCATTCCCACAAAAACCAATGTACATGCCCACCCACGACACAGCACCATGCATGGCTGCCCACCATGGCAGCCACCTTCTCCTTCCCTTTTCCACTTCTACACCCACCTAAACACCCTATAAACCCACCCACGACACAGCACCATGGCTGCCCACCATGGCACCCACCTTCGGCTTCCCTTTTTCCACTTCTATACCCACATAAACACAATCAACAATCACACAACATGGCTGCAACAGCAGTCATTCCCACAAAAACCAATGTACATGCCCACCCACGACACAGCACCATGCATGGCTGCCCACCATGGCAGCCACCTTCTCCTTCCCTTTTCCACTTCTACACCCACCTAAACACCCTATAAACCCACCCACGACACAGCACCATGGCTGCCCACCATGGCACCCACCTTCGGCTTCCCTTTTTCCACTTCTATACCCACATAAACACAATCAACAATCACACAACATGGCTGCAACAGCAGTCATTCCCACAAAAACCAATGTACATGCCCACCCACGACACAGCACCATGCATGGCTGCCCACCATGGCAGCCACCTTCTCCTTCCCTTTTCCACTTCTACACCCACCTAAACACCCTATAAACCCACCCACGACACAGCACCATGGCTGCCACCATGGCACCCACCTTCGCCTTCCCTTTTTCCACTTCTATACCCACATAAACACAATCAACAATCACACAACATGGCTGCAACAGCAGTCATTCCCACAAAAACCAATGTACATGCCCTCCATCATGGCTGCTCCTACATAGCTCTTATTGCAGTGGTTATTCCCTGCTTCCATATCCTCCATATATTAAGATAAATACCAAGAACATATATTAAGTTTTGGAGACAAATGACTTCAGCTATTACACACATTATATAACTTTATACCTTAATGTGGTTCCATATAGCATCCTTGTTAAGCTTTGGTACCTTCCTCCACTCGATATAATTCAGTGGTGCCAAAATCCCGTTGCGTGCAAGAACTCCCAAATGTGATGCAAGTTTATTCCCTGATTCCAGAATTGGTTGGCCAAGCTCATTAGTGGGAATCTCCAAAATGCTTCCATTTTCACCCCACCCACCATGCATCATTGTTGGGCCTCGAGTATTTGTCTGATCAGGCTGCTCCACGCTTATATCTGTTCATCAAATTCAGGTTACTGCTACAAGACATTCCATTTCTATCGCTCAATCACTATATATCAGATGCATAGATCTCATGCTTGAGAGTATGTAAATGTTCTGTGCTTTAATGAAATAAGGGACATCTGACCCAAAAAAATGCACCAGCAAAAACAAAAATGAAAATTGTAGCCCTTTGGGTGTTTATATATTGACATATACTGGACTTTTCTTAACAGAAAAAACACATGGAAACTTGACATATACTGACATATACATGAAAACAGGCCATCATTGCCTAACTAGGACTGTGTTTCTGGTGCAGTGAAAAGTTTTCTACAGGCCATCATTGCCTAAACAAAAGGCCTATGACTATTACTAGCCGAGCCGAGAATCCCGTGCCAAGCACGGAACGGTTTATTAACAGTAGTTTATTTTTGTAATTTTGAAATGTATAGTAAAATATATTATACAATTTTATAATTTTATGTTTATTTCATCAAAGATAGTTACTTTAATTTTGGGCTTAAACTTTCTTGTAATGAAATATATTAACCCTTCTGATGAAATATCAATAAGTAATGTCCTTGTGCATATTTGCTAACTCTGATTGGGTAACTACATAGATAAAAACAAAAATTAAAAGTTTATTTGTACATAAAAAAGAAAAAGTAAATTCTATTGATAAAAATATGCTGAGAATATATTGAGATCAACTTGCTATTACACACGACATTTTTATGATTTTCTAAGTATCTTTTAAAAATAATTTGTACCTTTGAATGGGTTGCCGATAACGTTAATTACATATTAGTTTAATTATAGAGAAACTTTTGGTCCATATATTTGTTTATAGCATGTGATTTATAAAAATTAATCAACATGACTAATTAAGTAAGGATGATTTGACATTTTTAGAAACAAATGTAATCCACCAACAAAGTATAGAGAGAAAATAGTAATCAGTACATGAGGTAATTATATAAAATTTAAAAAGTTTAACTAACATGACTATATATGATAGCTCAAAATCTCGTAATAAGAAAATTGTTGAATAAAATTTAATCAGGATTTCATAAAGTATACAATAAGCATACTTACAAAGTAAGATTTATCTTCAGATATAATAAAATTTTCAATCAAAGTTTTAGTCTACATTCATCACAGCATAACTAATATCTTTTTAAGTTAAGGTTTTAAATTTACACTATTTTCTTAATATATCTCATATAAATCTGCATATTATGATATTTTTACATTTAACCAATGCAACTAAATAAGACAGTACAAAACCTTAGAGTTAGGAAATTATTGACTAAAATTTTTAACCAATTTATCAAGTTAGATTCATAGTTGAATTTACAAAAAACTTAAATATGAATCTAAAATAGTATCTAATTTTTCTTATTAAATCTCTTAAGTAATTTTTGTTTTAGAGGTTAATATTTCATGTTAGAAGCTTTTTCAATATATAATATTCAAATAAAGTCATAATACGTTACTATATTGGTTATGCTTCGAATCGATTTTCGAATTGCATAAGGCTTATTATTTAAATGTTTATTATATTTGTCAATTTAAGTAATTGCAAAATTAAGGACCCCATTCAAAATAATGTTTGGAGATCATTAGCAACATTAATATATTTAACATTAGTTTTTATAACTCTTATTATATTAGAAACACAATGCAATGAGGTGTCATAAGTTATCATTACATTTCTTGCTAGAGTTATTAGATATTATAACTCAGGATCCCAAGTCAAGCTCGATTAAGTTAATAAAATATTTTAAAAAGTTACAAAAAGTGTATCAATGCGTACCATATTTCAAGAAACAAAAAGAGATTAAGATCTTATGAAAATAAAAAAATCTATTTTTACTAAAACTATAATTGTTGGCAAGAATTTTTAATGCTTTATTTGTAACAGTTTTAAGTAACTTGTCAAGACTATATTATTATTAAGTTCTTTTAGTGGTCCAACCTGTAACCTTTCAAAACCAAGTCTCTTAACTTAAAAAGTTAAGTTAAAAGTTCTTTATCTTTGGAATCATAAATCATAGTCTATTCTTATCTTCATGAATTATTGTTTCGAGAAATCACCAACTTATTAAGGTACGAACATGATATCCAGTAGTATATTTTTTTGTCTCATAAACATTTAAAATTACAGTCTTGATTAGATGGTCATGCAATTGTTACGAAATATTTGCATAGGAATATATGTTTGCTTTTGTTTCTCTGAACTGTAAGTTCAAAGAACAATGAGTAGATTGTGTTATAGTGCCGCCACTAGCTTTATGTGTTCTTTAAGTTTTTCTTTTATATCGTCAAGTGGTACTGTAACACAATATACTCATTGTTCTTTCTACTTACAGTTCAAAGGAAACATATATGCGTATTCAAAGCAAACAGTTCAAAACAAATACATATGCGTATACAAATATTACGCAAGAATTTCAAGACACCCTAACCGAGGTTTTAATAGTCAAAATCAAAGTCTAATACAAATATAAATGTCTTAGCTGGCATAGAGTTTAAACGTTATACAATTAATTTTCTTGAATTGTAAGGTTTATAAATATCGCGACAATTATAGCACGAATTTTTCAACAATAAATTATACTAAAGAGTTTGATTTGTATTCTAAATCCTTATATTTGGGATATAACCAGTTTGGTGATCATGATGTCTTATTTAAAAAATATTGACTTATGATTCATTTATTAAATCTATATATCATATTATTTGTTTTTAACGATGACTATCTTATATATATATATATATATATATATATATATATATATATATATATAGGAAGCTGATCCGTTGCTAGCGCTAGCAGCGCTAGCACCGTCCGCTATATAATGTAGCGGACGATGAATTATCGTCTGCTACATTATATAGCGGACGGCAAATATATATATATATATAAGTTTTTATATTCATATTAGAGAGTGGTTTTGTTGATACAATAGTCAATATTAAGTCCTAATATGTTAGTATAATGATTAGGTTGTGTTTTAGAATAACTAGAATTAGTTTTCGAATTACATAGACTGACTTACCGAAAACCCTCATTACTCCTGTAAAATTAATTAGATATAAAAAAAGGATCCTATCAAAATATAAATTAATTATTAGATCACGTTCTTATTTTAAATCTCATAAGTTATTTTTTGGGTCTATGGATTTTAATTTTCATATTAGAAAATATTTTTTTAAGGACATAATTGTCAAAATGAAGTCTTAATAGATTAATATATTGGTTAAATAGAGTTTTAGAATGATTAGAATTAGTTTTTTAATTAATTATTTCTTCTAAATCTAAAGTATTATTTTCATTTTTTATTTATATGAATTTTTATATTCATATTAGATAGTAGTTTTGAAGATACAATAGTCTATATTAAGTCATAATAAGTTAGTATAATGATGAGGTTGAGTTTTAGAATAATTAGAATTAGTTTTCGAATTACATAGACTGACTTACAGAAAACCATCATTACTCCTATAAAATTAATTAGATATAAAAAAAGGATCCTATCAAAATATAAATTAATTATTAGATCACGTTCTTATTCTAAATCTCATAAGTTATTTTTTGGGTCTATGGATTTTAATTTTCATATTAGAAATATTTTTTTAAGGACATAATTGTCAAAATGAAGTCTTAATAAATTAATATATTGATTAAATCGAGTTTTAGAATGATTAGAATTAGTTTTTTAATTAATTATTTCTTCTAAATGTAAAGTATTATTTTCGTTTTTTATTTATATGAATTTTTATATTCATATTATAGAGTAATTTTGAAGATACAATAGTCTATATTAAGTTCTAATAAGTTAGTATAATGATTAGGTTGACTTTTAGAACGATTAGAATTATAGTTTTCGAATTTTAAGGACATAATTGTCAAAGAGAAGTCTAAATAAATTAGTATATTAATTAGGTAGAGTTTTAGAATGATTATAATTAGTTTTTAAATTAAATAAGACTTACTAAGATAGAAATTAATTATGATGATGTGTCGCGCAAAGAAACTATCAATGTCTTTCTCGATTCACTTAATAGATCACATTCTTATTCTAAATCTCATAAGTTACTTTTTGGGTCTATGTATTTTAATTTTCATATTAGAAAACATTTTTTAATTGCTAAAATGAAGTCTTAAAAGATTAATTTATTGGTTAAGTAGAGTTTTAGAATGATTAGAATTAGTTTTTTAATTAATTATTTCTTCTAAATGTAAAGTATTATTTTCGTTTTTTATTTATATGAATTTTTATATTCATATTAGAGATTAGTTTTGAAGATACAATAGTCTATATTAAGTCTTAAAAAGTTAGTATAATGATTAGGTTGAGTTTTAAAATGGTTAGAATTAGTTTTCGAATTTTAAGGACATAATTGTCAAAAATAAGTCTAAATAGATTAGTATATTAATTAAGTAGAGTTTAAGAATGATTAGAATTAGTTTTTAGATGTGTCATGTAAAAAAGTGATGATGTGTCGCGCAAAGAAACTATCAATGTCTTTCTCGCTTTACTTATTATATATTATATAGATATAGATTCTTGCAGATGACATGTTTACAGATGAGATGTTATAGAAGGAACTCACTCAACAATTGTCTCTCAACACACTGATCAGAAAAATGAGCAACCTAGCATGGCAGAAACTGAAATCTCCTTGCACGCTTCAACATGCAGTATGGTGCAAAACATCATTACTGTTAAAGGCTGAAGGCATGGCAAAACCACCTCAATCTCAGTGGATACAGGATCCACTAACAACTTTTGGATCCCATAGTAGCATAAGAGCAATATTGCCATGCCATACAAGCCCACCAATTGATCCAAGCTCAACAGTAATACCATTAGTCTATTAGAAGTTCAAACCCAAATCTTAGTCTTAAAGATGAATTTGATTGTCTGGACAAGGGGTGCACGAGCCAGAAGTGTTGACTCAAGAAGAAGTCTTCATTGCTAATTGTATTAGGGCGGTGGCCGATTTGAAGATAAGGCTGAAGCTTTGGCATCTCATAAGCTGACGACTTAATAGTGAAGTTGCCAACTTGGGGGAGGTGCCGGCTTGGAGGAAGTAATGGCGGTGCCGAATCAATCATCCTAGTGGTACCAGAGTCACAAGTTCATGTCTATATTTCAAGAAAGTGAAGAGACGACCAACATAATTCAACCTCAGATTCCAAAATTAACAAAGATGAATTATGGGAATTGGAGCATCCAAATAAAGGAGCTCCTCGGGTCAAGAGTGTTACGAAAAATTATTGAAGATGGGTATACGAGCCTGCAAATGTGACTGTCGAAGTAGCTTTATCAAACGCTCAGAAAATGGCGCTAAAAAAAATAATGCAAGAAGGATAAGAAGGCCTTCCCCTTGTTCTTAATTTTTTAAGGAGTTGACAAATCGACCTTTGAAAAAATATCAAACGCGTAGACATCAAAGGATGCGTGAAAGATTCTGCAAAAATCTTTACAAGGAGGGGAAAAAGCTAAAATGTTACGGCTCCAATCATTTAGAGCTGAATTTGAGACGCTAAAAATGCAAAGTTCAAATGATTACATTTTTTTATTTGAAAATGTTGGTAAAAGAGATGAAAAGAAATGGAGAAACTCTTGATGACGTGAGGGTAATGAAAAAACTTGTACGTTTTCTGACTCGAAAATTTTAATTATGTTGCCACTGCCATTGAAGAATCAAAAGAGTTGTCGCAAGTTTCTACAGATAAGCTTGTAGGTTCTCTTCAAGCTTTTGAGCAAAGAATGAACCAAAATGAAAATACTGGTAATTTAGAGCAAGCTTTATAAAGCAAGTTATCTCTTGGTGACAATCAAGCTAACATCAACTATGGACGAGGTAGAGGAATTCGAGATGGCTATAGAGGTAGCTACCGAGGTGGACATGGAGGACGAGGACGTGGTAGACAATCTTTCGAGAGAGGCCAAACAAATGAAGGCTATCAAACATATAGACACGGTCGAGGATTTAGATGTAGAGGTAGATGCAGTTTTCAACAACAAGGTGATAAATCCCAATTGCAATGTTATAATTGCAACAAATATGGCCATTTTAGTTACCAGTGCAGATCAACTCCTAAGATGGAGGAAAGAAATCAGTTTGCAACAGCTGAAGAGAAAAATGTGGAACATGCTCACTTATAGAGGAAATAAAGAGAGTAGAAAAAATGTTTGGTATCTCGTCACTGGTGCCAATAACTACATGTGCGGCCCAAATTTTTTTTCACATATTTGGACAAGACAATCAAATGAGAAGTTACCTTCGGATACTCGTCAAAGATTCTGGTCAAAGGCAAAGGTAAACTCGTGATTACCTTGAAGAATGGAGATAGGAAATATATATCAGATGTTTAGTACATACTAACCTTAAAAAGCAATATTATTAGCCCGAGTCAGCTCTTAGAAAAGAGGTACAACATACACATGAAGGGTTGTTCTCTCGTCATCAAAAGCAGAAATAGAGAATTAATTGCTAAAGTTGAAATGACAAAGAATCGTCTTTTCACACTCGATACCTAATAGAAGAGAGGAAATGCATGAAGTCTGTCATCAAAGATGATTCATGGTATGGCATTTAAGATTTGGTCATCTTGGTTTAACTGGCTTGAAGTTGCTATCGAGAACAAAGGTGGTGAATGGACTGCCAGAAATTACTGAACCAGATCAATTGTGTGAAGCTTACATCAAATAGGAACAACACAGACAAAGTTTCAAAGTTAGAAAATCTTAGAGAGCCAGAAGGCCACTAGGGATTGTGCACTCAGGTACAGCTGGTCCATTCGATATTCCATCACTTGGCGGAAATAAGTACTACCTCACTTTTATTGATGATTTCAGCCAGAAAAAATTGGGTGTATATTCTCAGTGAAAAATCAGAAGCCCTTGATAAATTCATGGAATCCAAAGGAATGGTGGAAAAACAAAGTAGACAGTATCTGAAGACATTCAAATCTGACAAAGGAGGCAAATACATCTTGAAGCTGTTTGAAGGTTATTGTAAAAGGCATGGAATTATTCATCAGTTGACAGCCTCATATACGCCACAACAAAATGGCGTCACAGAAAGAATGAATCACACGATTCTCGATACGACAAGAAACATGGTGAAGGGAAAGCACCTACCAAGAACCTTTTGGGCTGAAGTCATTCTAGGTGCTGTTTATTTGTCAAATATATGTCCAACATAGAGTTAAAGTTCAAGACACCAAATGAGCATGGAGTAGTAGCAAGCCGATAGTTGAACACCTCATAATTTTTGGGTGCATTCCATATGCCTATATTCCTGATCAAAAGAGAAAAAAGCGAGACAGAGGAGAAAAATGCATATTTATTGGCTACAAGAAAATGAGTAAGGCGTATAGCCTATATAATCCTTTTACCAAGACAATGATTATCTCATGAGATGTTGAGTTTGATGAAGCAGATTACTGGAGATGGAGCAAAGCAGGAAAAAAAAAGTTAAAGGACTGTTTTTTAATGATAATGATGACGACGAATTCAACACGCAAGATGAGCAAGGTGATGATCAGACTCATCCACAAAGTCCTACTCCAACAACTATCGTCATCTAGCAGCAGCAGCAACAATTCAGGGGGAGCACATACGAAAATGTGAAGTCTAAATGACATCTCTGATGCCGCTGAACCTGTTCAGACAACAATTTGATTATTCACTATTTTGTTTAACGACAGAGTGTGATCTAGTAACATACTAAGGGCTATTGAAGATGACAAGTGGAAGAAATCCATGAATGAAGAAATTGATGCAATAAAAAGAAATGACACATAGGATCTAACTGATCTTCCAAAATGATACAAGGTAATGAGAGTCAAGTGGGTGTACAAGACAAAGACTAATCAAGAAGGCAAAGTGGAGAAGCATAAGCTAAGGTTAGTCACTAAAGGCTATAAGCAAAAATAAGGAATTGACTATGATTAAGTATTTGTTCCAGTTGTAAGAATTGACACTATTACACTTCTCTTAGTACTCACATCACAAAATAAATGGAAGATTTATCAGATAGACATGAAATTGGCATTCCTGATTTGTCACTTAAAAGAAGAAGTCTACATCAAGCAACTACTTGGATATATAAAAAAAAGGACAAGAAGACACAAAGTCTACCGACTGAAGAAAACTTTATATGGATTTAAGCGAGCTCTGAGAACTTGGAACACGAGAATAGACGAGTACTTCCAGAAAAATGATTTTGTGAAGAGTCTGTATGAACATGCCTTATACGTGAAGAGAAATCAAGATGGTGATATCATGATTGTGTGCTTATATGGAGACAATATGACATTCACGGGAAATAATCCTGGTATATTCAATAATTTCAAGAAAGCTATGTCTAAAGAATTTGAGATGACATATATTGGTGAAATGTCATACTTTTTTGGAGTCGAAGTATACCAAATGGAAGATGGAAAATTTATGTCGCAAAAAAAGTACGCAGAGTAAATTTTGAACAGGTTCAGAATGAAGCAATCCAGTAGCCACACCAGTAGAGGAAGGCATAGAATTGGGAATCGACTTGAATAGAGAGTCGGTAAACTCGATACTATTCAAGAGTATGGTTGAAAGTTTGAGGTACTTGACTTTCACATGACCAAATATAACATATTCAGTTGGATTGGTCAGCAGATACATGGAGAGACCAAAACATGATCACTTCAATCCAGCAAAAAGAATTTTGAGAAATGTGCAGAGGTATGACTGATCATGGTTTAATTTATACACCTTCTCAAAATTCAAGATTGATAGGTCATTCAGATAGTGATTATTGTGGATACTTGGATGAGCGGAAAAGCACCTCTGGATATGCAGTTCATATTAGATGAGCAATATTTTCATGGTCATTGAAGAAGCAACAAATATTTGCTCTCTCAACATGTGAAGCCGAGTATATAGTTGCAGCAGCACGCATGTGTCAAGCAATATGGCTGAAGAATATTTTGAGGGAGTTATGTCTCAGAGAAGAAGATTCGACAATGATATACGTTGACAACAAATCTTATATATCACTTGCAAAAAATCCAGTGTCATGGATGTAATAAACATATAGACACGAAGTATCATTTTATTTGGGAGCAAGTGAAGAATAAAATTGTGAAGCTGGTTCAATGCAAATTTGAAGATCAACTTGCGAATTATTTTTACGAAACCTCTAATCTAATACCTTGAAATTTTTCGTTTTATCAAAAATTTTGTTTTAACCTTGACCAACTTATTTTTGGGGTCTTTTCGTAATATTAAAACGTTTTGGGTGAACTAGGAAAAAAAAAACTAAAGTTTGGGTCTTTTGGGGTAAATATATATAATGTGAATTTTTTGGATCAGCCATCCCATGTGTGTTCTCCTCCTTCTTACGTAAAATCCCTAAGAGAAAGGTGGCTATAGATAAAAAAAAAATTCCCGAATTCTCGTACTGAGCATACACCCAAAACTTTGACAAGCCGTAATATGCTCTTACGATACCCAATTTAGGTAATTCAAAAGCCTAAATTGTGTGTTGTGTCAAGAACTACAACTTTGTAGAAGAAGTCAATTTTATTTGAGATCATCTTTAGGTCCAAAATAATATTTTCCCAAAATCAGATAGATTTCCTGTCTAAGTTTCCGACTGACCCTAACTTTCTAATTCAATATTTGATTTAGGCAATTCGAAAGCCTAAATCATGTATCTTTTCGAGATCTATAATTTTTCAGAAGGAGTCGAGCTCTTTTGAGATTGTATTCAGGATGAAAATAGCAACTTTCTACTTGGACATATGTTTTCAGGTATAATCCTTACCCTTTTCTCTCGAATTCAGCCTTGTTGGGTGTTTTAAGTGTGATATCATGTGCGAGTTTGGTGTTGTTGTGTGTGTACCATGACTGAGTGGGGTGGCTGTGTTTGATGAGGAAGAAGAGAGAGAGTAGCAATTATCGTTAGGGTTAGGGTTTCTTGCGGAGGAAGATGATGTAGAGTAAATTTTTAGCAGGCAGTCCCTATTTTTATTTTTAAAAGCCAGTTATAGACTGATTTAGGCAAAGTGAAAAGAAAATATCCATATTATTTTTATGAGATCTACCTTGTCAAATATTTTGGGATGTTTTTGTGACTCTAAAGGGAGTTAAATAATTTATGATTAATGAGGTGTTCCCGATTTAATTAGGGTACCAAATCAGATTATTTTTATCCAAAATTTATAGGGAAACCTTATATTACTAAAATGGTTTAGTGTATAAACTTTTGTAGCATTTTGAGGCTGATAGATATTTTTATCAGAACCGGCCTCCGAACGCTCAATCTGGTTAGCAAATAAGGATTTTTGAGCGGCACGTTTTTAAAATTCTTTTTAGTCCAAAAATGACTTCAAGATACTTAAAAGAGTATCTTAAAGTATTTTTGAGAAATTTCGGAGCGAGGGCGACCGAGGGGTGTTTTGGTAGTTTGCCACCCGATAAGCGATTTTTTTTTTGGTAATTTTACCTATTGGAGGGCTATTTTGAAAAAATTCACATACAATAAGGGTGTGTTTGAATATAGGATTTGAACTGGGGATTTGACTTTGATAGGGTATTTGTAAATCACTTGGATAAAATATCTTATTTGGATAGTTCAAAAGGAAATTTTTAAAATTTTGGAGTGATTTGAACTGTGGATTTGGGGTCACCAAATCCACAGTTCAAATCACTAGTTTGAACTAGTTATTTGTCAAATCCACTCAAATCAGTAATTTACTAACCCACAATAACTAGTTCCCTATTTTTTAGGAATCTTGTCTCCCACATTTTTTAACAACCTTTTGCTTCCTTTCTTCCAAACAAGATATTTCAAAATGATAGAATTTGTAAATCAGGAGATTTAGAAATGAGGGCATTTAGAAATACCCAGTATTTCAAAATCTCATATCCAAACACACCCTAAGAGTATTTTAAGGATCCTACTTATAAGGAAGATGTTTTTGTGATTTAGACACGAGAGGGGTGTTTTGGGTAATTTCTTATGCGAGGAGTATTTTGGAAATTTCGCATAATCGACGAGTGGGTCGTTCTAAGAGTAGGAGTTAGTTGGTGCTAGGTTTAAAATATCATAAGAACAAATTGTATTATGATAAAATGATTGTTTCGTTTAAGTCAACACTGAGGAATATCCAATTAAGACTAGCATAGCTTGGATCGAGGTAAGGAATTCCATCCGAACCCTACTTCATTGCTCTGATTTCAAATGTTTTATTTATAGCGTCTTTACGAATTCTATTGAACTCTGATTTTATAATATTCATTAAAGTGTAATGAATTTCTATCTGAAACCCAATTCATCAAATTGCCTTCGTATATGTTTTTCTGATCAGTTACTGAATCTCTTTGGACTCTGTTATCTTTGTTATGAGAATGTATTATTTGCCTTTAAACCTTATTTTGAGCCTTAAGCGTTTATTGAAAATCTTTATCAATGCTCGATATTTATTACTCATCGGGCATTGATTTATTCATTGTATTAGCGATTGTTGTCATTCTGTTTATTGACATGGGATTCTGAATTGGTGTATTTTCGTGGAAGCTGGTGTGTATTGGAGGATTTGGTGTGTATCAGTTTGGGCTAGTACCTTGATGAACTAGCCGGTGTATTGGTGTGGGCTAGTACCTTGTTGGACTAGCCGGTGCATATGTAATTATTAGTGTTAGTGAGCATCGCCTTTGTGGCTTTGCTAAGTGATTTCCCTACATTGCTTGTGTGGCTTTGCAATTGCTCATGTTCAATAGCATTTGTGATTGTTTGCATCGTATCTGAAAGTCATATCAACATCTGATCGAACTAGTTATAATCTTTTTGAAAGCTCTGGAAACCATCATCGAATTGTATCTGTGAACTAAACCATCATCGTATTGCATTTGTAAATTATTTTTGTAATTTCTTCGTTTGAGCGACCTTACTGAGCTCACTCTCGTTTGACTTCCTTTCCGCATGTGATATCCAGCATTAGGTTGCTTGAGTAAGGATTAGAGCCAAGCAAAGAAAATTAAATTTAAATTTTAGAAGTGCTCATTAGAACCCCTGCATGGGTGAATGCTATTATTTAAAAATCCTTCAGACTTATATTGATGTTCCATTTATGACAGCCTAATAGGAGTATGCTTTAATTGATGGTTTAGTTGCTCTGACAGATTTGTATTATTTGGTTGAGTTTGAGGATATTATTATCTTAGGGTGAGTGATTGAGTGAGTGTCTAACGTTCTGAACTTCCGGAATGTTACATCTGAAGACATACATGTTCTACAAACTCAAAGAATTGCTTGGAATGCAATTCGAGTTCAAGGGGGAGTGTTAGAAGTTCAAACCCAAATCTTAGTCTTGAAGAATGAAATTGACTAAACAAGGGGTGCATGGGCTAGAAGTGTTGACTCAAGAAGAAGTCTTCATTGTTAAGTGTATTAGAGTGGCGGCCGGCTTGGAGAAAAGGCTGGGAAATGAAAGCTTTACATGAAGCTTTGGCATCTCATAAGCTGCCGACTTAACAGTAAAGCTGTCGACTTAGAAGAGGTGCTAACTTGTAGGAAGTACTGGCAATGCCGAATCAATCATCCTATATATATATATATGGAGCTGATCCGTTGAGAGCGTGGGCAAAATAGGAGAAGTTGCAAACGCGATCTGACCGTCCATCCCGAAAGATGGACGGTCCAGATCGCGCCTTTTTCGGTCGTCCGCCATACAGTATGGCGGACGGTTTTTTTTTACCTTCTTGCCCCTCCGCGCATGTCTGCTACACTGTATGGCGGAGGACATTATAGTCCTGATGGGAGACAGCAAAAAGACGTCCGCGATACTGTGTAGCGGACGTCTCCCAGTCTCTCAGGCTGACCCTTGCCTGACACAAGACAGCAAAAAAGGTATCCACTATACAGTGTAGCGGACCTCGCCGGACCTGACAGCTGTCAGGTCCGGTCAGAACCTGACTTTCAGTTTTTTCGGCAATGACGGTTATCTTGTCCTTATCTGTCACGTCAACAGTGTCCGCTATACAGTTTAGCGGACGTTATAGCCATCCGCGATATTGTATCACGGACGTAATAGCCATCCGCGGTACTGTATTGCGGACGTTCAATATAATTTCAAATGACAGTAACTACGACACTCTTCTCCACTCTTTCTACTCATAAAATTTCCCAGCGGCGTTGGCAAGCATATCGGCGCAATTTCGTCTTAAGAACACCTTTAATATCCTAAATCGATCACGTAAGTTCACAAAATCTACACTTTTTTTTTTTTGTAATCTTCAGTTGTGATGAATATTGCGTTTTATATATGTATGTTTTTGTTCATTTGCAAGCGTTTGTAAAATCCGATTCCGTATATGTATATATATTTATACATATGAGTACATATGCTAACATGGTATGCATCATTCATGTGCTTGCGTTATATGTATTATGCATGTGCTAGCGTCGTATTTTTGCGAGCGATTATCAAAATCCAAAACGTAAAATCCAAACTGAGAAGGTTTTTTCCATAATTTCAGTTACAAAAATGGAATTTAACCCTGGACCTGAAGACCCATCAGTGTTATACGACCAAGCCAACCATATCAGTACGCTCATATGGGATGGTGGAGTAAGATACATTATTTATTGACTTTCTATCGCTTACGAACGTTGTATATACCTTTTGTTATGCTTAAATTGTATTTATTAATTCGTAGGAAAGAGAACTTATCAACACCGTAGAAGTATCTCGCGATATAGTATCGTGGAAACTGAACACCGCCCAGAAGAGGATACTGCGTGGAATTGGGTTTGGGATTTTCACGCATGGGCAGATATTTCAACAGCTTGACCAGGCCTTGATAGGTGCCCTTGTTGAGAGGTGGAGAAGTGAAACGAATACGTTTCACTTCCCGCTCAGAGAGATGACAATTACCCTAGAAGATGTAGGGTTCATCTTAGGGTTGCCGGTGACGGGGCGGCCGGTAATTGCTCCTCCGTCAGAAGCAACGAAGACGAGAACCGCTAGGGACTTCCTCACTTCGATACCCCATGATCAATTTAGCAGTGGTGGTATAAAGTTGAAGTGGTTGGTAGATACGTACGGGGTTTTACCGGAAAACTATACGGGCCGTGAGCTTGTGCTTTTTTACACAAAATCCTTCCTCTGGTGGGTGATGGGGGCAATTTTATTCCCAACGACGTCGAAGAACACGGCCAGCGTGAAATATTTACCATTGTTGGGTAACATGGCTGAGGTTGGAGATTATGCATGGGGTGCAGCGGTTCTTTCGTATCTGTACCGAGCATTGCACAAGGCAACGAGGCCCGACTCCAAAGCCATATGTGCATGTCTCTCGCTATTGCAGGTATATCATATAAATCATGTCTTCGTTATTGTTTTTTTTTTTGCTTTTGTTGAATCGACGATATAAATATAATTTGCCCATGTTCTCAGGTGTGGTCTTATGAACACCTTGCTCCCGGTGCACCAACGCGTAGGGATGGAACCGATAGAGTGTGGCCTCGGTTGCGTGCTTGGGAGTACAGCCGGAAGAATAGCCACTACCGCAGGAGAGTCGATCCCCATCACAACATCACGTTCTATCGAGGGGAGTTCGACCGCTTATCTCCGGGCCAATTGCGTTGGGCACCGTACATACGTTTGGCGCGACAGGTAGAAGAGTCGTTCGTCTTCACGCTCTCCGGGTTGCAGCGCACACCCCTCATCCACTTCGAGGTCGCAGAGTGGCAGCTGCCAGACCGAGCAATGCGCCATTTTGAGTTGGAGCAGGGTTTGCCAGCCGGTGCCCCAGATATGAGGGTTAACAGGGACCCACCAGATGTCCGGCAGTTTGGCAAGGCCAATGCGCAAGAATTGTGCGCGGCCGAACTAGAGCTCTGGACTTCTTGGCAGGACACACTGGCGGCCATCGTCTCGGAGCCGGACCCCGTTATCAGCATTGCGGAGTACGATGAGTGGTAGTCCCGCATCACGCGGAGGAGAGTAACCCCAGTGAACTTTCAACGCGGGGTAAGGTATGCGCCTAGGGGTCAGATCGACGAGCGTATGGCATACAATCTCGTAAGTTGCCCAACTTGTCTTGAATATAAATGTCTGATTAAAGTTACTTATTTGTTATCTCTTTGGATGTAGGTTAATGCCTCGCTTGCATTCTTCCAGAAGTTGAGTGAGCGGAAGGATCTGATGAGCGCAATGGGCGAGGATCTTCGCCAACAGGCTGCTGCACTGGCTATAGGCTGCGGGAATTTTGTGCGGCAAGCATCGAGACAGTCTTCGGTCGACAGCCCGGGAATGGGTTATACGGGCGCCAGCCCGTATAACGTTGATCCCTCCGGGCAAGCTTCAGGGGTGAGCCAGGGAGTTGGTGGTCCCTCTGTACCGGGGATGGGACATGCTCAAGCGTCGTGGGCCGATTACAGCGGCCCGACCTTCGATTTCTTCCCTGAACCCCAACCCCTCTCTCAGAGTCAAGTCACGCAAGAATGGCCTTACGGTTTCAACGAGGCACTGCCCATTGTCCCTTGGGCGGGACCACTTGGCGGCCCCGAAGGGCAATATCAGACGGCAGAAGAAACGGCGCGAGCAATATCAGCCGGCCGGGGCCCCCGAATGCGATTATCAGCCGGTCGGGGCCCCCAAGGGGATTATCAGCCTGCCGATCCGTTGGTTGGAGG
Source organism: Escallonia rubra (assembly GCA_033065855.1). Taxonomy (NCBI): domain Eukaryota; kingdom Viridiplantae; phylum Streptophyta; class Magnoliopsida; order Escalloniales; family Escalloniaceae; genus Escallonia; species Escallonia rubra. Next base: position 195,128 of record JAVXUO010000581.1, on the reverse strand, counting down.
CCAATTTCTTCCGTTGCTCTTGCCCCCCGACGGAGGGCAAGAGCAACCAGTCGACCCCCGAGGGCAATATCCGAAAGGGCATCCAGCCAGGCCCCTGAAGCCACATAAACATGACCTAATCCATCACCGTTATTTTAGCGCCCCCCCCCCCCGACGGAGCGTCGTATGACGTGGATAACCCGCAGGGCTTGGATTACAATGTCTCGTGGAGAGAACTGTCCACGCTGGTGCCGGGAATGTGGTTAGACAACTTTGTCATCTCGCACTACGCGCAAATTCTGCGGCAAAGGAGTCGGGAGCAGCCTAACTACGGTCCGTGCATTTTTATCCTCGATGCTTACTTTCATGGCATGCTAGTACAAAAGTATAACGACTGGGACAAGGCGAGGAAGCAGGCGATAAAGGCGAATGCCCCCCTCACGTGGAGACCGTCCGCTAACCTACAAGCATATATTGCTCGGCCGAGTCCAGAGAGCGCAAGTGTGGCGGATGTGTTTCTAATCCCAGCTATAGTGAATGCCCACTGGTTCTTGATTTGCTATGAACCGGTAACGAATACCGTATCAGTCCTCGACAGTCTCTACGATGATACGGACGTGATTGGTGTGATTGAAATGCACGGAGGCTTAGGGATGTTGGATACCATGGTAAGATCATGTTTACTTCTTATTGTAACTTGCATATTGTAGAACTGATTAATCTTATTATGTTTGCTATGTTTAATGTTTAATGCTTATTATTTAAGCATATAAAATTTTTAATGCTTATCCTGTTTCTCGCAGAATCTATTTGCTGCCATGGTCAGTAGAGAGCGTGCTCGAGAGAGTCGAGGGAGGGCACCGGGCGATACGCAGCTTGTTCTCCGATTGAAGAGGACTAGGCCAAGGCAACTTAATTCCTCGGACTGCGGCGTCTTCGTCTGCATGTACATGGATTACATCTGTCGGTCGGAGAGCCTCAAGAAGACCGTCTGAAGCCAAGAATGCATAGACTACTTTAGGTGTAGGATGGCTTGGCAAATTATCAATGGCCGGCCTAAAGCTATTAGATTTATTGTAAATCTGTGTAATTGACAATGTTTGCGTATAATAACATTATATTCACTTTTTTAATTGTCCTTAAACTTCTTGAATCTTATCGTTGAATGCGATTGATGATTTCATCTGTGTTGACTGAGATGTGATCGTTGTTGAATGCGATTGATTTGATTCACTGATATCGTTGTGTTGTTGAGCTGAGTGTTTTATTTGTTCTGTGTGATTTGCTTTCACCAGGGGGAAACAAAGTGTAAAAACCAAGTGAGACTGTTTATGTTGGACTGTCCGCTATAACATAGATAGGGCGGAAAAAAAACTAAGTGTTGAGGAGTCTTCCTTCTGCTTGGCTGTCCGCTATATAGTATAGCGGACGTAGATAGGGCCGAAAAAAAAAACTAAGTGTTGGGGAGTCTTCCTTCTGCTTGGATGTCCGCTATATAGTATAGCGGACGTAGATAGGGCCGAAAAAAAAAACTAAGTGTTGGGGAGTCTTCATTCTGCTTGGCTGTCCGCTATATAGTATAGCGGACGTAGATAGGGCCGAAAAAAAAACTAAGTGAAAAAAAAACTAAGTGTTGGGGAGTCTTCCTTCTGCTTGGCTATCCGCTATATAGTACAGCGGACGTAGATAAGGCCGAAAAAAAACTAAGTGTTGGGGAGTCTTCCTTCTGCTTGGCAAAAAAACTATTCGCGCACATTTTAGCACCAAATTCATAGATTGTGAAAAATGTTATAATTGTTTTGGTCACTTTTTTTTTGCTCATTGCATCTTAGGCACGCTATATAGCCCATTTCTATGAATTTTGGCGAAAAACGAGACAAATTATTTTTTTGATTTTCCTATGAAGGGTCTATTCACGCACACTTTAGCGCCAAATTCATAGCTTGCGAAAAATGTTGTAATTTTTTTTTGCTCATTGCACCTTAGGCACGCTATATAGCCCATTTCTATGAATTTTGTCGAAAAACGAGACAAATTATTTTTTTGATTTTCCTATGAAGGGCCTATTCGCGCACACTTTAGCGCCAAATTCATTCATAGCTTGCGAAAAATGTTGTAATTTTTTATGTCACTTTTTTTTTGCTCATTGCACCTTAGGCATGCTAGTTACCCCATTATAGTATGACGGATGTAGTTAGAAACATAAATTCCCAACATTTTACATGCTTCAAAAGATGGGATTCGCTAATTAGAATGACATGTGGATAAGTGCCGGTTTGAATGAAATCCTAACATGCAGTAGGAAGAGATATATATATATATCACTCTTCATTTGACATATACTCATCAGATAAGTACTGATCATTGGTTAAAATATTGTTTCTCTCGTTTGATTTGAGCTGCCTCCCACTAACCTCGGCCATTTCTTCCGCAAGTTGAAGCATATAAAATCGTTTTCTACGCAGCAACATCCGGTTATTCTCCATACGAATTTGGCGCACAGCTTTCTTACACTGCTTTACATTACGCCGCGACATAGTAAGTGAACGACGTTGCGGCACAGGTGCTCTCAGCGTGGTGAGATCTTGGTGTAGCGCTTCTGATTCCTTAACTCGATATGCCCATTCTCTCCGTAAACCGCAATAATACTCTCTGGGATCCGTGTACTTCACTTCTTTGTAGTCGTCGTTCCTTTCACACAACAACCACACAGTCTCACGTCCCCGCAGACTAGAACTCCCAGGAACTCCTGCCATTTAACTTAGGCGGTTCTAAAGCGATGAGCATGGCTAACATATATAAATAAGCCCACACACACATACACAATAGCGGGCATGATAGCTACACAATAGCCTGCCCATCTCTGGTGACAAGACAACTTTCTGGACATTGAAGATGACAATAGTTGGAGACAATAGCATGCCCGTGTCATAAAGTTGACAGGTCTTTGGTGACAAGACAAGTCTCTTCTGCAATAGACAAGTCTCTAGTCTATTACAGAGGCTTGTCACATCTCATAAAGTTGATCCTGTAGCATCTCATAAAGTGGTCCCGTTTCAAAGTATATATAAGTACATGCATTGCACGTAGGGCAAAGGGCATAGAGTGATATACTCCCAATTTCATAACAACTCTGGGAATGTCATATACTCCACGAGATATTTTTGAAGCAATGGGTCGTTACTGGGCGGGCGAAGATGAATTTCACTATTCTTTGCGTCCAAGTTTGCGTTACTCATCAAGCTATGTTAATACATTACGTGCAGAATGGTCTTATCGGATGAATGAATATGAGGTCTTAGTAGCTGATTCACAGCGCATGAATATACCCATACCTCGACAAAAGGCAATCAACATGCCTCGAATTACGCACATGGAGCTTGAAAGGGCACTGCATCGAATACGTGAGGAAAATAATAGAATGAGAGTTCGTCAAAGTAGGCATAACTTACGTCGTATGGCACGTGATGCACATGAAGATGGAAACAACAATGAAGCATAAGTATACTGGAACATGAGCTTCGAAGAAGGAAATGTTTCCGATGCTCCAGTTTCAGATGAAGATGACTGAAGATCGAGTTCTTCTAAGGCTATAAGGCCTCCGCTTAGGCCGGGGTTCGGGAAGGTCGAAACTAAGTGTCTGGTCCGTGCCAACCATTTTCTGGTCCAAGTTGCAGACAACCATTTTTCTCTCCTAGGTCCGCTATATAGTATAGCGGACAGCCCCGCAGAGGGAAAGTCCCCAACACTTAGTTTTTTTTTTTCTCCTATCTATGTCCGCTATATAGTATAGCGGACAGCCCCGCAGAATACATGACCAAGCAGAAAGGTGCACAGCTGAGGATCTTACGTCATAGTGGTGCAGCAGATCATTGTCTGCAACTTGGACCAGAAAATGGTTGGCACGAACCAGACACTTAGTTTCGACCTTCCCGAACCCCGGCCTAAGCGGAGGCCTTATGTCCGCTATGTAGTAGAGCTAGACGTTGTAGCGTAATGCAGTTTTAATAAATTGGCGCCCAAAGGCTTGTTTTAGTCGCATTGTAGCATAATGTTGTTTTAATAAAGTGGCGCCCCGAAGACTTGTTTTGGCATCAGAATCAACAATCTCAATATCGATAAACAATAAATAACGTACGATTCACAATCAACTATCTCAATATATCGAGGGAATCTCAAACGACACAATTAACGTACGATTCACAATCAACGATCTCAATATATCGAGGGAATCTCAAACGACACAATTAAGCGAGGAAAATTTTCGAAACACAATGAACAAGAACATAAATTAATTTATTAATAATAAATTAGGGTTCACATTGGGGGAAATATTTTTTTTTCACAAGTGCTCCGATCAAAGATTACAACTTGAAAATCCCACCACCCAAGGTGTTCAAACACTACAAAGTCCCCGAGTTCGAGGCCATGCTGGCGCACGAAGACGTTCCAACCCTCTGCGAATTGCTTTTTTTAGGGTCGGCCGGGCTTCAGCTTGATTTCAACCTGCCATGCCCCCTTGCGGCTATATAATCTTGCACTGTCATGAATTGTTGTAAATTGATTGGTCAAGGCTTCTGGTATGTCCTAACAAACACAATACAAAAAATAGGTTAGTTTTTAACCAAAAGATCAAACTTTTAACACACGAAAATACATAGAAAGAGGGATGGCCTACAAGTTCATTCTCAAACCCCGGCATCATGACTTTGAAAAAGTGTTTGCCTGCCAGGTGCAAGTTGCCAATAAAATCGTAGGTGGTCTCCGATCCAGAAGCCATCGAGGTCGGCGTTGAGGGGAGGACGGTTTATCGCCGGAGTTGTGGGTCACCGGAGATGTGGGTCGCCGGAGATAGAGTAGTGGCCTGGGCTAGATGTTCGAGACAGAGAGAGTGCCCTCAGCGGACTGATAACAGTTGATTGCCCGATATGATTAATATATATAATAGGATAAAGTTATCCGCTACATTGTATAGCGGACATAAAAGAATACCAAAAGTTTTTCTTCGATGACGTCCGCTATATTGTATAGCGGACATAAAAGAAGACCAAAAGTTTTACTGCGATGACGTCCGCTATATTGTATAGCGGACATAAAAGAAGACCAAAAGTTTTCCTGCGATGACGTCCGCTACATTGTATAGCGGACGGGGCTTACAAAAAAAAATTTAATAAAGACTTTAGATTTGATTTGATGGCCTCTCATAGGTCCATTTTTTAAAAATTCCAGTATCCGGTCAAAAAATTATCTCTCTGAAAATTATTACAAATGTCAAACTTATAAAAAAAATTAAAGGTCCACTGCAGCTTGTTCGTCCTCATCTTCGGCGTCACCTTCTTCCCCGTCTTGCAAACCCCCTAAACTTATCCCCAGTGCCTTGTAATGGTTCCGCTTGTCGTGGTCGGTCATTTTGTTGCACAATGCACACATTCGCAGCTTTTTAGGTTGAGTTGCTGTTTCAATAGAGCTTTTCATCCGCGTAGATCGCTTGCGGCCTTTCGTTTGCGATATAATTGGATCCAACGGCCGGATATCATTGTCGTCTTCCTCCCCCGGCTCGTCATCTTCTGATACCCCCGTCGTAGGCTCGGTGTCAATCGCATTGGTGACTGAAGCTGCTTCCAACTGGTCGACGATGGGCTCTTGCTGCTGAGCTACCTCGAGGAGATGTTTATAACCGACCATTGAAGCAGCAGCCTTTACGGACAAACGGGTAAAACTCGTCACCAGATGATTATACCGCAACGTCTCCGATTCTTCAAAGTCAGTATACGGGTGCTCCGGAAAGGCAATGGTACCGTGCAACCTGTTAGCACCTTTCGTCCACCGTGGTAAGACGTATTTATCAGGGATTGTCCTGATATTCTTCTGGGTGAAAAAGCGCAGAATGTGTCTACACAGGATGCCATGGAACTCAAACTTCTTGCAAACACATGTCACCGAGTCCGTCAATGTGTCGTGGCTCGCCGTATACATTCTGCGCAGCTTCTCAGGAACGAGGTCATTCACGAGCGAATAAACCTTGTACTCATGCGTAGACTTTTCTGCCACCTTGTTTATACAGTACCGTCCCGATTTCTGCAGCTCTACTTGGTATAGCAAGAAGATCTCCTTCGTATAGACTTTGGCACCGTTCAGCTCCAGCGGGGTCTCAAGCAACCTTCTCCTCTATTTGTACGTGGTTGCAAAGTCTGCAGCCCTTTCTTTCACGAACAACGACGCAACCGCTCTCTGTGCGGATGTGACGAAACTCTTCAAATTGGTAGATGTACCCACGTAACTATCGAACGTGGCATTCATAGATTCACTCCTGCCCGTCTTTTTCACGCCCGCAGAAAAATGCCTCCTCGTGTAAATGCCAATCCATTGCTCTTTGAGCTCGTACAAGTGCTGGAGCCACCCGTTGTCTTGCAATGAGTAATCCTCAACAAGCTTTTCCCACCTTTCCTCAAATTCCTCAATCGTTAACGACTTGCTAACGCACGTGTCAAAATCCTCTTTAAAGTCTGGAAACTTTGCGTACACGTGATGCAAACGTTCGGGGTATTTGTTGCTTATGTGCCAAGTGCACAAGTTGTGTCGAGTATCTGGGAAGACGGTGGCAATAGCCTTCTTCATTGCCAAATCTTGATCGGTGATGATAACGTTGGGTGTTTTGAAGTTCATGGCTTCCAGCCACACACTAAACAACCATTCAAAAGAACTCTCGCTCTCGTCCCTTAACAAGGCGAACCCGAACATGATGGAGTGATAATGATGATTGACCCCCGTGAAAAGGGCAAACGGCATAGAGTACTTGTTGGTACGGTATGTGGTGTCGAAAGTCACGACATCCCCAAAATGCTTATAAGCAAGCCTTGAACGACCGTCGACCCAAAAAATTGTGCTAACACGATGCTCGTCGTCAAGTTTATAATCGAAGGTAAACTGCGGGTCCCTCATCTGCATCCGCTTCAATAGGCTCATTGTGGCTTGAGCATCATTGAGGTCATACGCGGCTCGTCTATGGGTTCGGACCGCGTTGCGAACGTCTGTCGTGTTAAAGTTTAAATTTTGAATTCCCCCGACCTGTTCAGCAAGAACATTAATCATGTCGGTAGGTCCTAGCCGTGCATCGCTCATTGTGTGAATGAGGCTCCTCGCGACCTTTCCCATCTTCTTGTGTTGATGCATCTGACTCACCTTAGAAAGGGTTACTAACGGGTGATTGTGTGCCAGTTCCAGGCTGGTAATAAGCCAATGATCTTGCTTGGCTTTATAGCTTACGAACATCTTGACCTGGCAATTCGTTCGGGCAAAGAAGTCCCGTCTTCTGCGCGAATATCATATTTCGTCATCATTGTCATCGTTGCCTACGCGTGTCTCATTTTGCACTGGGTTTCTGCCCCTATGGCACTCGTATAAGCGAGAGCATATCTTTCTCGTTATGTTGCTCGTTCTTGAAGTATTTATTCTAATGCCAAATCCAACCCTCAATGAATACGCTCGGAAACATTCTCCAGCTTCCTCCAATGTTTGAAAGGTTCGTCCTAGATACGGATCAACAGCATCTACGGGGGTGTTGGAGCTCGACACGAAATCAGACATTGTGAAACAGCTCCCTATATGTAGAAATATAGACTACGCTTAACAATCAAATGACATTTTCAACTGAAAATATTACCTTAAAATTATCTTGACGAATAGACAAATTTAAGATGACAAATATACCATATACATAATCTCAAAAGTTTCCCATTTTGCTAATTATAGATTTATTGAACATAACAAATTAAAATTACTAAGAGCGTTAGACAAATTCATCATGCCAAAATACAACAAACGTATCTCAAAAAATTTGAAAGGCAATAGGATAGATGTGCCGAAGTTAGCGCCCCTCAAAAAAATCAAAATTAACTACAATAAACTTCTTTAAAGTTAACAAATTAATTTCTAGAACATCATCAAAAATCTATATTTTTTTGCCCAAAAAAAAATATATACTTTATCAGTCAATCCACCCAGAAAATATTTGAGATCAGAAACTTACCTTGCTTGAGTGAAGAAGATTGAAGCAAGTTTTACTCGAAGCTTGAGGGGAGCCGAAAATGGAAGCAAGTGAATCCGAAGGAGAAGAAAATTTTGCGGAAATAGCTGAGAATCAGGAACTTTGGGGTATACGGGAAAAGCCTGTCCGCGATACTGTATAGCGGAAATTATTCCCGACACTCTGACACGTGCAGAAATAAAGTCCCTGAAAGTCAGGTCCTGACCGGACCTGACAGCTGTCAGGTCCGGCGAGGTCCGCTACACTTTATAGCGGATACCTTTTTTGCTGTCTCGTGTCAGGCAGGGGTCAGCCTGGGAGAGTGGGAGACGTCTGCTACACAGTATCACGGACGTCTTTTTGCTGTCTCCCATCAAGACTATAATTTCCTCCGCCATACAATGTAGCGGACAGGCGCGGAGGGGCAAGAAGGTAAAAAAAAACCCGTCCGCCATACTGTACGGCGGACGACTGAAAAAGGCGCGATCTGGACCGTCCATCTTTCGAGATGGACGGTCAGATCGCGTTTGCAACTTCTCATATTTTGTCCACGCTCTCAACGGATCAGCTCCCATCCATCTCCAACTTCTCTCACAAACATGAACTCCGACACCACCATAACCCAATCCCAAATCCACCAGAACTATTGACAGTCGCCAAAATCTCCTAGCCGTCGACCTCCGCCAAACTCCCCACAACCACAACCATTGGCCACTAATCTAACCACTGTCTCCATCAGCCTATTTCACCCATACCCATCTCTGCACTACCAAGTTTCCCCAACCTCCTTCCTTCGTCGGCATTCCCACCCAAAAAATGTCTTATTATTTTATTTTTTTATCAATTCTAGGAATCACAAATGTATGCAAATTAGAGTAAACCCAGGAAGTGCTATTGACATCATACCGACACTGCCGTTAGTACCACCATCATATACGCACAACCACTACCACCGTCTACCACCATCACGCACCCACCACCACCACCGTCATACCTATCGCCGTGGAATTGCCCAGCACAGCCGCCCTTCACCATCATAAGCAATCATGTAATCGCTACTGTCATTACACCGCCATCGCCATCATACTACCATTAGGCAACCAAAAACATCCAAAATGCATAATTACCACCACCGTCACTACCACCATGATTGACGCACCACTACCATCATCATACCCATTATCGTGAAATGGCCGAGCATCGCCACCCCTTGCACTAGATCGACTACCGTCAGATACCATAACCCATTTCACCATCGAATCATCGAGTGCCATCTTACCATGAAATCGCCAACACCATCTTTACCGTGAAATCTTTAAGTAGCACCACCATAGCCGTTGGATCTGCCGACCACCATCTCCTCCTACCACCACCAGATGTATTGCCGGCCACAACATCATCATCAACCCATTGGTGCCTTCACATTACACGATCTCGGTGGTGGAAGAGGAATGGTGGTTGCCTAGATGATGGCCTCGGTGGCGGCACCGATGGGTATGGGGGGGAAGAGAGAGAATGTGAGAGAGACAGAAATAGGAAAGACAATTCTGTGAGGATAGAACACGGAGAAGACAATAAAGGGCATTTGTGGAAAAAATGCTAACCACTCCTCTTAGGGGCGGTTAAACGAAAATTATTAAAAAGAAATCATCTCGGCCGTTCGCGATTACACGTGGATGGCTGGATGATAGGTAGAGAAATAAGGTTTTCTCCACTGGTAGATAGGGATTGCCCCCCCTCCCCCATATATATATGGAGATGATCCGTTGTTAGCACTGACAACTTAACTTAAGTTGCCAGCTGTCTAGTTAATTTTATTTTTAGCCCCTCAACTTCTAAGCAGTTCACTTAAAAGACCTCATACTTTTCAAAAGACTAAAATTGACCTCTATCAAAATTAGAACATGTCTTTCCTGACCAAAAGAAAATTTGGCCATACAAAATTGGTATCAGAGTCTAATCGAAGGCGAGATCCAACCGAAAAACTCATAGAAATTCCTTGTCTATTAAATCATATGATATGAATTATACACTTAGACCATGAATTTGGAAAAACTGAGATAACAAGATTATTAAATCAAATAATGGATGTATCTCATGAAACTATAAATGTCTGTAGAACTCTCAACAAGATAACATCTCATATATTAACTGAAATACACAACTCAGATAAAGGGTTATAGGAAGTGAAAACCAAGTCCTAAACTCAAATAACTTTCTTATCAAACTTTGGAAGTTATGACATTACTAATAAATACTATAACAACAAAAGTTCATATGTATTTGAAGAGGTTATAGCACACAGTGGGAGCGAAGACGAAAGAAAATCCTCTTCAAATGGCTCAAAAGACACCAAAGATCCCCTAAAAGGAATGGGTGATGAAGAAATAGAAAAAATAATAAATGACTACTTAGATAAAGTAAAAAAATAAAAATTATTGAAAAAACCAATGATTGATGAAATAGATCCAGCTGTTCTAAAAGAACAACAATATAAACAAAAAGAAAAAAGAATCATATCAAAAGTAAATAAGGCATTTGCTGATATGAATTAATGGAGTGGAAAATCGATCCAAACTATATAGGAGTGTGAAATTCAAAATTAAATGTTGAAAGAAATTCTAAATTCGACAACGTCCCTATAAGGACAAATTTAAAACAAGAATTTGTCCGCAAAAATAGAAGAAATGAGCCCGTAAATCAATACAGTATATATCTTGATATCAAATGTATTTCAAATACTAAAGAAACAAGCGATAATTGAGCACAAGCCTTAAGAATTGGCATAATAGGTGGTAATTTAACATAAAGGTATGCTATGAAATATTTTATTCGAACAACCCTGTGAGGAAACGCAGGTAGGTTGGGGAATAGCATATCAGATAATGAAATGAAAATTGAAGTCTAGAGCAAGCTTAATATTTTTGAAAAATGGATAATGTTTTATGCAAATAACATCAAAAACGAGTTCTGCAGAATATTTAAAGTTAATATAGGTATTCAAGAAAAAAAAAATTCACAAATTTGAAAAAATTACAAATATGAGATATGTGCTATTTTTTAAATTATACTTGTGAATTTAAAACATATTTTTACAAGTTAGAACTTAAAAACAACCTCTATTTACAAAAGTAATTTATTGCCAAACTTCCTAAACCATGGAACGAGTTAGCAGAAAAAGAATTTACTAAACTCCTAATTGACGGAATGTTTACGATTCCTTAAGAGGAAGAATAACAGTTGTAGAAGAAGTTCTAAAGAAATGTTGTACTTAAGGACAGGTAATAAAAGATATGAAAAAAGTTCATATGAATTACCACTACTGTTTAAAAGTAGATAACATGGTAAATAGTTACTGGATGCGAAAAGAAGCCAAATTTCACGAAGAAAAAAATTCGAGAAGAAAATAATTGGAAACAAAAAAAGATATGTGAAGAAATGAAAAAACGAAAATTTAATCCATCAAGAGAAAAACCAAAATCATGGGAAATATATTAGTTCACAAACTAGTGCGTAGACAGGAGAGAGTTATGAATTGTAATTGATATCAGAAAAATGTGAAGAAAATGACTCAATTTTATAAAATTTTCAACCATTACAAAAGACCAAAATGCCTATAAAACTAGCTGTCTATAGTTTCTTGGGATGGGTAAGTATATAAAAATGCATAAAAAATGTTATAATAGATTTAGACAAATAGATCTCTCAAATTAGCCATTATATAACTGTTGAGAGTAATAAGTATTTTGATAGATTATGCAAGTTGGGCCTGGACTAGATAAGGGCCCAACCTTTGTCAACCGGGTTGTTCCACGTGCTTGGTCAAACCCTAAAACAGAGGCCGGGCCTTTTTTTGGGGGAAGATGAGATCCACCCCGGTCCAGTCCCTTTGACTTTTAGCGAGCATACACTATTCATTGTGAGAGCCGGGCACTTGGGGCTTATTTTGGGCTGGACCGGGCTAGCCCTTGGGCCCAGCCCGTTCGACATCTGTCTGTACGTGGTTCCTTCGGTTTAGTATTATTTCAATCCCAGTACATGACCAACCAAGTCATGCTCATTCTTACAAATCCTGTATAGACACAGTTGCATTATGCAACCGCCCAGGGGCCCTTGAACCTGGGGTAGTATAGACGAACTCATTGAACTAGATGACTGACAAACTGAAGGTGACTAATGATTATAGACACAGTTGTAGCTCACCAACTGAAAAAGAAAAGAAATAATTTGGGAGATTATAGATGTATTTTAGAAGACATCAGTCTAAGATTGACTTCTTGTGTTACAAGATATATTATACTTTCCATTAAGAGGGGAAAGAGGAAACAGAAACAACAATCACTCGTCTATTTTCCTCAAATTTCTCACCGAAAAACCTATCAACATAAACCTACTTCCTTCCCTCCTGCATACCTGCCGTCGTGTTCTTCAATATCTGCAGATTGCAAAAATAAGTTCGTAAAGCTGTTCATAACACATACCCAATGAAGTGCGACAGCCAATTATTGAATCTCAACTAAGTTGCTTACACAAGACTGCATTTCTTCTATCTTTCGCAAATATTCAATATGAACTACGAGCAGTTAAGTTTTTAATGGAAGTTCTAAATGTTAAACTAGATTCTCATCGTAACCAAGCAGTGTGTAAACTAAATTTTTCGTCTTGCTGCAAATAGTTGACAAAAAAAGAACACAACTTCATGGGAATTCCCAAAAGGAAAGAAAGCAAATATAGTTCTGGTGACATATATCCCTTGTAATTGTTTCATGATCCTACTGATTCCAGTGTCAACTGGGGAAGGAATATTCCCTAGTGGGTGTTGGCTTGGAACCAAAATGATCTTTTAGGGCGTTAGGCCATAATCTCATCCTTGTAGATATTAAACTTCTTTTGCTTCTGACCAAAGAAAGAAAAAAACAAAGAATATACACTGACCAGCCAAGAGCAATCTAGAATAATGGGTCTATTTTAGCGGAGGTGGAGATGAGCCGGCATTTAACCCCTGAACCTTACACATTAAAACTTCATGCATGAAGTGGAGTTGTCAAATTCCATATCTATGTGAAACGGGGGCTGATTAAAACCCAAACCTACTCTATCGGGCATCTCAATAGCGATAATGAAGACCCTAAGCTCCAAATCAAGGGTGGAGATTGATCGTTTGGATAAGTATCACATTTGAGTTTAACAATAAGATATTTCACTGAATATCTCTTTGAAAACCACTAGACATATTTAGCGACATCTAATTGTCACTAAAGGGGGGTTGGGGTGGATTTGCAGCCTTTGCCTACAACCATGGTTGCAGCAATAAATTTTTCCTACATAAAGATGTAGACTTCCTAATTGTAAAATTTAGATGGCATTACATCGTTACAACAAGAAAATTGTTTCAACGCAACTAAAATTCACGTTGGGTTCAATGTAATGCCAATTAGAACAAGTTTCCATCCATCAACATAAGCCTGCTAAACCTAAAATATTTATTTCACCCTCTTAGAAGAACCTTCAGATTATCTAAAGTGCTTATTACTACTCAGTATAATTTACTAATAAGTTTTACTGCTTGTTTTTACAGGTTAACAATGTGAGTTTTCATATTAGTCAGGTTTTGTCAGGTTACACTGTCATTGAACTTGTCACATGGTTGTAACTGGTGTTACATGTAAAGGGAAGAGGTAGTGTAAGGGTTAAGGGTCTAGATCCCTCTTGCTTTCATGAGAACCACTAATCGTATCCATGCATAGTCCTAAAAAGAACAAGCAAGTTGCTTTCAATAATTCTGGTCCCTTGCAGGCAGCTCGCTAAAATTACACCAAAGATATCGTAACGATCTAAAGTTCGTTGTTGCATCAATTACCATATTACAAGGCCTTTTTACCAGGACAGTGGAGTGTGGTGTCACCATATGTTTAAGGGTTCACCTCAAATGAACCAAACATAAATCAGAATGATCTTTTAATCCTTTAAGTACATAATGATAAGCTCACGACCTTTCCCTTTCTTACCGCGTTCACGGCCTCATCATGCATACTCATGGCCCATAATCTGTGTCCACAATTGGTCCATCAAATTGCCATGGTTGCATAATTCAAACCAATTACGGGTGAAAGGCCATATATTCATTGTGCACTAATGATCTTATGCATCATGTGACGGAACAGTGATTAAATCACAAAAAAAATGGACCCAAAAATAAAAAGATTATCAAGGAAGGTGTTCTTTCCACTCGTGAGAACTAGGAAACACCACATTCGCCCATGACATATAGTCATATAGTGTACTACTAAATATGAAGTCGGCCTCATCGCTCTTCCATAAGAAGCCTACACGAACTGCATATTTTCCAAAGCCTCCTGTCCTAAAATTATTAGGATAGCTACACAAGTTTATAACTTTGTAGTTTGCCCGAGTGCGAGCAAGCACCAACATAAAGTAATTGATATAGAGATTTAAATTCATTCATAGTTACAAACTACCATTTCAAATGGCAAAAAGTAACATAACAAATTTGGATTTTGACTAGATGCTTACTAAGGATACTAGCAAAATAGGGCTAACAGTAAAAAGTTCTCTTGAGAGGTACCACATTGGTAGAACCATCCCCAAAATAACAAGGGCTTCTTATTCCCACTCCCGAATTGAACTAGCTCACTCCAAAATAGCTTCAAGTGGCACTGTTAACATGCCACTTGTTCAATCATTGGTGACAAAATAGAGTGTGCCGGTAAAAATATGGAGAGAGAATATCAATTACAAATAACAATTGCTCTCTTGGCATATGACGTGATGTACTTTACAATAAATGCTACAGCCTATCGTTGCTAAAGGCACTAGTGAATACCATTATTGCAACATTGGCCATGCGTACCTATAACAATTGCTCTCTTACACAGCTACACTCTCCCTTCCCCCATTTGAAATGGTTTCCTTCTCCACCCTCCTCGACTCATTATAGTTGTGTTATATACACTAAAAGCCTTGGGAGCAAAATTAAAGACTACTGCCCGTATGACAATAGCGAATTAATTCCACACTGATCATGCACAAGATATGATCACAGTATGGAAAGACATGCAAAAATGCCAGTAATAAGTTGGGTGAGAGTGGACATACATGTCTAAGCATCTGGTTTTCGTTTTGCAAAGTGGACAGCCTCTCCTCAAGCTCAGAGTTGTTCTTTTCCAAGTCCTTAACCCTCACCTCCAACTCACTCAAGTATGCCTTCTTCCTCTCCCTAGCTTGCTGTGCTGATACTCTGTTCCTCAGCAACCTTCCCCACAATTGCACCCAAATGAGCACAAAATTACCCAAAAGCCACTAACCCACACAATCAATCACAAAGGGGCAAACATGGCCTAATGGGTCCAAAAGCCTATTCCAGATCTTGCCACGTCAGGCTGAACGAAATTCCAAGTGGGTCCACGACGACGTGTCAAGACCTGGTTGGACAGCAACTAAGGGTCCACGGTCCAAGGTCCAAGCTTACCTTTTCAACCGCTTGTTTTCTTTGTCAGCCGGGCTTCTTCCTCTCTTCTTTGTACTGCCTTCTCCTGAACCCTGAACCCGATCCGGCCCGCCACCCGAACCCCCGTCCCTGCCGGAAGCTGACATCCCGGCGGCCTCTCCACCAAGCTCCGGTACCCTTCTTATCTCGTCATCACTTTCGATACCTTCAATTCAAAATAAGGTCAACTTCTATAACAAACGAAAGGAACCCAATAAAACAATTAAATTACTAGATCTTTCTGTCGAATCGACATTCTCGAGAAAATCCACATACCCAGATGAGATAAGAGTGCATCCTTTCAATACCCAGATGAGGAATCTCTAAATTATTCAAAAAGCCAATTCTTTTAAAAAAAGAACATTCACTTATAGCAACATTCATAATTTCATGTGACATAGAGAACCTTAAACAGTCATCTTAACCTCTTCAAACCAGCTAAATTTTGTAAAATCAGCGTCAATGCTAAAAAAATGACAGAATTTCCGAGGAAACTTTTGCCAAGAAAACTGGGACAAGAAGCAAATAGTACCTTCTTTCACTTCAACTTGAAGAGCAGAGCTGGAAGATCTTTCACTGCTGGAAGGTATACTGGCAGCAATGGAACTTGTCGCTTGTTCTTGCATTTTCACTTCACAGATCAACACAGCAGAGATGCGCGTGTTAGTGTGATGGTGGATATTTTTTCTGTCAACACCCAGAGAGCGAGAGAGAGAAAAAGAGCGGGACATTAATGAATGTTTACAGTAAGTAAAGAAACTGGTGAGGCTACTAGGGCCGGGGGATCAGAACTGATCTGACGGTTCGGAGAAGGTGATCGTGGAAGCGGGAGAGCCAGGAGGTGTTTGGGCAATCAAAGGCTGACGGGCAGGAAACGTGTAGGGTTGGGCACCGTCCAGATTATGAAATGATCGGACGGTGGGGAGGTGATAAAGTGGGATGCAATGAATTGGGACCAGTATATATATATGCCGGGCCGTAAAGTGCTAAGATTTGTCGGCTTCTCGAAAGGCATGATTTTACTAAACTGCCACTTGAAGATTTTTACGTTCATTTCCTAAAAAAAGACAAAGTTTTAACGAAAGTCCCGTTTTAAAATCATTTGATTTTTAGTTTTTACTCAATTTTATAAACCGGAAGAAAAAAACTTGTTTGACATACAATTTTCTTTTTTTTTTTCATTCAGTTTGAAAATCAGTTTTTAAAATATGGCTGTTTTGAAAATTTCAATTTTAAAGTTTTGAATTTTCAGTTTTGGTTTTTATTTTAAGACCACCAGCACCACATCCCCTCCCCCCACCGCCATCGGCCACCTTTCCAAGGGCGGATCCAGGATTCTGTATCGAGGGGGGCCAAAAATTGCATGTAAAATTTTTAATTGCTAGTGTTATAAAATTAATGTAATACGACCACGTTTAGTGCAGGAAGAGACATCAAATAAACTTGAATCATTTTTAGTCTTCAAATGCATGAGATATGCAAAAAGAATAATATGTCTATGTATTAGTTCCGGCGTCACATCTATATTGAAGTTATATACTTGTGTGCATTTATATTTCCACAATAGTTTAAAATATAATTTGATTGAATGCTACTCACACGTAGCATTTGTGAGTATATCAGTTGTACATATATGAAAAATATATATTTCAAATTGAGTAGCGACAAAAAATATTAGTTAAACTTTGAATTTGTCTACAAAAAAAAAGAATAACCAAAATTTTCTTGTGAATTGGAATTACAACAACAAAATATAAGGAATTAGATATTCACTCCAAACTTAAACTCTCTCAAACTCCAAAATGGTTTTTAGTGGCACTTGTTAATAACACGATTTGAATATTTAAAAACAACAGTAAGTTGAAAGTGTTCAAATGTTAAAATATATATTAGAAATTTTTAACTTTTTAATTTTAATGCTTTAACCAAATGTCATTTTGATAATATTAAAATCTTTTAGCGACATATATTAGGAGGGGTAGGGGGAGGGGGGTGGCCATGGTCCCCCCCCCCGGCCCTACATTGGTTCCGCCCCTGCACCTTTCGCCGCCAGTCACCGCCGTCGCTGGCCACCGCAATCGCCTGGCCACTACCGCCAGCTGCCGGTCATCGCCACGCCCCACCACTGCTACTACAACCACCACAAAATAAAAACTCAAAATAAAAATTGGGTAATCAAGCACTTAAAAAGAAAACTCAAATAAAAAATTGGGTAATCAAACACCCATTTATTTTGGTAAAAAAATAAAAACTAAACTGGTTTTTTTTTTTTTTAAACAAAAAACCAAAACTGGAAGTGATTTCAAACAGACCCAAAAAAGTTTCTGAGGTTATGACATAGTTACATCCAACCGCACAACAATGAAAATGCATTGTTTGCATCCAAACTTTTCTTATAAACACAACCATTTTGGTCTTTGATGTGCCGCGCATTTTTATGTTGTAGTTAATTTAATTTAGACATCTTTCTTCTCGTGCCTATGAAAATCTTGCCATACCTAAGTACGGCGTAAGAATATCCTAAGTAGAATGACAGACTCTTGTCGTAGTTGGCCCGACAAACTTCCGTATATCATTTGGGGCTATAGGACATCAGTTTGGACATCCATCGGGGCTACACCATACTCACTGGTTTATAGTATGGAAGCAGCGATGCCGGTAGAATTAAAAGTGACTTCTCTGAGTGAATTCTTTTGAAAAATTAGATGGCCGAGGAAGATAGAGTTTGGAACCGATTCGAAGAGTTAGCATTTGTAGACGAAAAGCGATTGAAAGCTCTCTATCACATCCAGGGTTATCACATACGAATCGCCCGAGCATTCAACAAACGAGTGAAAAAGCACGATAATTTAGGTTTTTTCCCCTTTCGCTAGTTGATTATGACAGAAGGTGTAGCCCGATTAGTCGATTTAGATGGGACTGAATTGTCACAACTTTGCAACTTAGATCAATTCAAAAAATACCATGCTTTAAGCAAGTTTGTAAATGAACTATGAATGACCTGATCTTTCCTTAAGAACAGTATCAACACACACATTTTGATGTTAACGCTTCAGATGTAGGTACATAGGCAACCCGTAAAGATACATCAAGTGCGGTCAAATTTTAATAAAATATTTTATTTAGCTTACGTCGACTTTGACTACATTTTCGGTAAAGAGAAGAATAAAAAAAAAGCCTTCTATGTCGAAAATCCTGCAAAAGGCGGCCTAGGCAAAAGTTAGGGCAAAATAAAAGAAAGAAAGAATATGCTTCTAAGTCCTATCACCAACTAACAGAGTATTCAATCTGCCATTATGTTATCATGTTCCTCTTTTCACTTAACCATGAGAGCGGTTATCCTCAACCAAAAGAATAGTCGAGCCAAATTTTCACTTGCCTTTCCATCCAAAAGTTAGCTCTCCAATGTTGAAACTCTCCCTTTCCCAGTCACCAAATCATACCCCATTCTTTTGATCTTTACCCTTTTATTGTTATCACATCCTAGCTATGCATATTTGGACCTCTGTTATCCCGTTTGGTGACCCCGGTCGGCCAGCTTTGGTCTGCCGGCCCCGGTCGATCAGCTTGCCCCCTTCGACCGGCAGCCTCAGTCGACTGGCTGTAACGGTCGGGGCAGCCCTGGTTGACTCGCTGCAAAGGTTAGCCAGCCCTGGTCGACGGGCTACACCGGCTGACTTTTCTGCCTCGATCGGCTGACTGGCTGACTAAGCATATTTAGGCTGCCATGCCCGTGCACCGACTCTACGACATCTGTTACCGCACCCAAGCACCGACTCCACGACACCCATCACCTCGTTCGTGTGTTGTTCATGCTTCACGTGCCCCCGACATAACGCTCGACTATGCGACACTTGTCGCTGTGCCCGTACGCCATTTCCATGTAATGTGCCCCATGTACTTTACACACTCCACCACATCCATGCGATGTGCTATTAATACAATCGCACCTCTTGGATTTCTCTCACATTATCGTGCCCTCGGCATCGCACAGTCTTCTGCACCCATGCACCGCGTCGTTGATTCGGTCGCGCCCCTGGGCTCTCTACCACACTATCATGCCTCAACGTTGGTCCATCTCTTTACCACACCATGCGTTCCTTTCCTTGGTCGTAGAACATGCTTCGACCCACTCCCTGAAGTGTGCAGCATCCCGTGGGAATAGGCGATTCCTCCGAGACACTACATTGGCGCGCTCTAAGTGCTCTGGCACACTGATTCACTCGTAGGGATAGGTAACTTGTAACATCCCCAGAAATCCGGAGCACCGCTGCCCCGAATCCCCGAGGTCGTTAGCCTATCAGATCACATCAAACCTGTCAGATTTACTCACTAACACATACTCCAAAACATCAAATTCGACACCATCTTAAATTCTTCAAATACAAGCTTACAAAACTGCCTAAGCTCAAATTGTTAAAATCTAAGTTCTTTACAAACTCGAGTCCTTATAAATGAATCGACAGTACCGACCCGCACATGGGTCTCATTACATGGAAGTGGCGGGCTCACCGGAGCTCACACAGATTCTAACCCATTCCCAAATTTGATGCAGCTTATCCTCACCTGCAGAAGGGAGTCAAACGAATGGTGAGCTTTTGAGAGCTCAGTAAGGTCGCACAAGGACTAACAACAGGATTACAAGCTATTTCGAAGAATCTAACCAATGAAACTTCCCAGAATACTTCAGATGGTAAAAAAACTCAATGCTTTTTAAAAGGGTCAAAACTCATCAGAAATAAATACCAAAATAAACCAGAATGAACACGACGGATTCCAAATCAATCAATAACAGATCATTTTCAGAAAACAATGAAGATTTTCCAAAGGATTTCAACATAAGCACAAATCATTTCAGATAATACTTTTCATATTTCTGTAACAGTCACGGCAGTATACAGAGCAGATAAAATCAAAAATCAACGTTGATCCTGGGCAATAGCAATGCCATTCCGGCAAGCTAACAGAATGTACACATGCATGATGTACCAAAATACTAGTCCACTTGGGTACTAGCCTGCTTTTCCTGCAGGATTCAGACCAGCCTTATTACGTCCTCCCACAGAACGGAAACCCAGGTCAACACAGAAAATCAACAATATCAATTAGCTTTAATCTAAGCTCAATCACCGAAATCAATTCGGATTCCAATAACAATAATCATACTGACATAAAGTCAGCATTCGAAATTTTCAGAAGAAAGCAAAATTTTCACCAGAATCAGATCAGATTTCAATAACCATAACATATCAAAATAAGTCATCATTCAGAATTTTCAGAAGAAAATCACAATAAGTAGCAAAACGATTATCGAATTTAGGCATAACAATTCGGAAGAATGGGATACAAAGAATTATCATATTTACTCAGCATGAAATACATGCGAGCATCACAAGATTTCCAAATAATCGATTCAGGTTCAATATTGGGGTTTCTGGGCAATAACATGCTGATAGCAATACACAATTCAGAGTTCGGCATTAGCCATAAGTAAATTAATGAGTACTTATGAGTATGAGTTATCAAAATAAGGGTTCGGACAAAAGTCCTTACCCAGGGTTCAGATAGAATTCCTTACCTGGATCCGCAGCTAAATTATCCTAACCGGAAAGTCTTTAGCTTTAACCTAAACGGAATAATCGAACCATTAGAACACAGACTATAGCAAAATATTATAACTTAATACAGACTCACGCATACTCCCAAAATGAACCTCCCCTCACCGGTATGTAAAATTACCGAAACGCCCCTAGGGTGTAAAATTACCAAAATGCCCCTCTCGGACTTAAATTACCAAAATGGTCTTCCTATAAGTAGAATCGCTGAAATAAGCTTCCCATATGTAAATTTATGCAAAAATACCTTTCTTAGGTCAAATTACCGAAATACCCCTTTCGGGGTGGCAAATTACCAAAATGCCCCTGGGGTTTCCGGCACCGGAAAAATCTAAAAAATATCTTAAAATGCTATTTTAAGCATCCTGATATCATTTCTGGTCTAAAAAGTATTTTAAAGAATTTTCACCCGAAAATTTTGAACCGTTGTCTGGACCGAGCGCTAAAAAGCCAGTTTTGCGAAAAATACCTATCGGCTTCAGAATTCCTCGAAATTTTATAATATGAACCGTAGCAGTAAAATAGAGTTTCCGTAAAAATTTCAGATTAAAATAACTTAGTTTACTAGGATAAATAATTCGCTAATTTAGTTTAATCGATGCCCTAATTTCGCGCCCTTCGCGGACACCAAACATTTCCGAAAAATTCCAGAGCGTAGGTCTCGTAAAAATATTATGGGTTACAGTTTTGGACTTTGTCTAATTTTGACCCTAACCATTTATAAAAATTCATTAAAACCCTGTTTAATTTAATGTCCATTTTTAGCGACAATAACAGGTACTATTCACATCATTCACACACACTAGTTCACCTAAACACACACACTTCATCTTCTTCATCTTTCAGCCAAAGTACACTCTCTGCTACACACTCTCCACTCACAAATTCACACAACAAGACACCTCCACTCATTAAAACCTTAACCTCCCACCCTAACACACATTAAGACATGTTCTAACCTAATTTACACACAGAATCACACCCCATTATACACACATAATTCGGACACACTCAAAGCCGAAAAACACACCCACACTTTGACACACACTAACACACAGTCACTATAAACACGCTCTTCGCACGCAAAAAACGCACCAAATTCCTTAACCATCCACTGAAACTCACCCCCATTTACTCATATTCACCCCAACACAATCAAACATTTAAATTATACGCACAAGCACACTGCCGTAGCCATGAACACGAACACAGCAACTCACGCACACACCTGCTGCAACCCACGGCAGCCCTCCCCTCCTCACACATACGCGTATAATGCCACAAAACCTCACTCAAATCCTCACATCCTCCCTAATACACAGATTTACGGCTGCTAAGCAGCCTTGCTCCCCTTCCCATCCACGAGCACTCCCCTGCCCCGAAGTTACATATACATAGAACACAGTAAACACGCACCACCGTTTCACCCGCTGAAATTAAAGGGGAAGATATTACCTTACAGCTCTTTCAAATCTCTCTTCTTTGCCCGAAGCCCCTTGTTTTCCCTGTTGTTCCCTCCATTTCCCCTCTGCTCTGTTTCCTCCTCTGTCTCTGTCTTCTTATTCCTGTTTGTTGTTCTTTCTCTCTCTCTTCATTTTTTCTTTCTTCTTTTGTTTCCTTTTTCATCTTCACCCGAAGTCATTATCTACTCTAATATTTAATATTTTATCTAGCTTAGTCATTGTAACAAGGAGGTGGCAAGACTAAAAAAAACATGGTTATTAAATTATTTTTATAAAATTACATAAATGCCCCTAAACTTTACATATTTATAAAAACACCCCAAAGTTTTCCAAAATTACGAAAATGCCCCCAAATTTTCAAAAATTATATTCTTGCCCCAAAAATCTTTTAAGCTCCAATACGCTAGTAATATCCGGGCATTGCCCAAAATTAACGCCCGTCTATTTTTCGAAGCACCAATGATTATTTTAACTGGCTCCCGAAGTTCGGGATATTACATAACTCCTCTGAGATATTATCTCTGCCAGGGAGCTCTAAGTGCTCTTGCATGAAGGCTCACATTCCGTCAGGTAGACGGCTCCTCCGAGATGCTACATCGGCCCGTCGGGTAGGCGACTCTTCCGGGATACAAGACTCCCCTTCTATCAGGTAGATGGCTCATCTAAGATGCTACCTGTACCCGTCAGGTAGGCGACTCCTCTACAACTCATCCACATAAGGATTCACTCGCGGGGATAGGCGACTCCTCCGAAATAATATCTCTGCCAATGAGCTATAAATGCTCCAACATGAAGACTCCCCTTCTGCCATGTAAACGACTCCTCCAGGATGCTACCTCGGCCCATCGGGTTGGGATTGTTCTGGCACAAGGACTCGCACTTGAGATAGGCATCTCCTCCAGGACACTATCTCCGCCAAGGTGTCTACGTGACTAGCTTACGTGGTTCGGCACTAGGGGCTTCATCGGCACCCCTAGGAACTATGACCCCCTGGTCACTTCGAGACGGGAACATGTCTCCGGAGGGCATCGCGCTTAGTCTGCCTGGCAGTTGGGCATCAGGTCTTCCCCATGCTACCAGGTTCTTCGTGTCTCTCGATGCCCTATGGGACTCTACAAGGGCCTTGGATTGGTGGCTAGATCAAGGGGACTCTCTGGCCACACTGGTGTTGTGTGGGCCAGTCTTTCTAAACAGACAGAGTAATGTTGTGTGGGGCAGGCTAGGTGAATATGCGATTTGACAGTCCATGGAGCACCGGCACCTAAGGACCCCTCCTCACACGGTGATGTGTCACTCCGGGAGAGTGCCACGTGTCGGTTGATGACATCATCATCTCAACCTTTATAAATAAGGGCCTTGAGAATTCATTTGGAGGACTTCACATTCATAAAACTCATTCTCACATTTTCACTTTTCACTCTAGAATTCTAGAGAGAGAAACATATAGGACCTTGACTCTGGACCTAAGCATCGAACTGTGACTGTCATCGTGTATTCAGCCCGCCCCATCGCCCTCATAGCCTTGCCATCCTCAGGTTCTGTCTGGGGAGCCCTTGGTCTCTGCCCTTGCATCATCCTTGTTGTGTCCCACATTAGCATACTTGGCATCTGACTCAGACTGCATTCCTTGTGGCACTTTCATGTCAACTACAAACCCACTTTCCTTGGCATCACCCTTTTTCCTCTCTTTTAATTAAATTTGCTCTGAAGATAAGCATATATTCTGTCTTCTGGCGCGGTTCTAAGATTGGCATTAAGATAGTCTCCTTGGTAGTTATATTCATTAGCAGGTAGAGTGGAAAATCGATCAATCTAACGCCCATCAGAAAATAACTTCCTATTCGAATTTCTATCAGGATCGAATTTCCATCAGGATCGAATTTCTTTTCAAGCTTTCAGGAGCAGATCCAAGATCGTCCAAGTCCAAATGACTCAAGTCTCCTCTTCTGTCTAAGGTCGATGGAAACCCTGAATAGCACTTTGGGATAATTTTCGGGGATCAAGAAATTCAAGTGTTAAACCTTCCAGTAAATGAGCCTTTTCCTTAGCCTTCTGGAGAAATTTGGTCCCCTTGCTGCTAAGAAAGTCAGAGTCTAGTTCTACTCACAATCTGCCCTTACCAAGCAATATAAGAATCTGATAATAAAGATGGATCAAAGAATACACCATGACTATTCATTCTGGCATTAATGGAATGATGGCGGTGTGAGTAGGTCTCCCATCCTTGAAAAAGGTCTGAACCAGAAAATGAGTCAGTTCATGCATAGAGAAAAAATTGATGTAAGACATCAAAATGATTTGCGCATAACCAAACTGCTGAAGAATCTGACAAGTGAAATAAAAAGATGAGAAGCGCAGTCTCAGACACAGTGATATACATAGCATCGCAGAACAGGTATGTGAGTCCTCCACCAATTATAATACAATGAATATTTTTAGACTCTTTAGTACAGAAACATTGTGTCCAGGCATCGACACCCGAACGACCCTCAAAGAGAAAATGTTTTGATCTAATGGAGCGGGGATGATACCTTACCTCAGTTGATTCAACTATTAAATGCATATGATCCAAAAGCCACATATGCATGTCGCTATTCCTGGAATAAGGGAGTATGTTCAATGGAATAATTTCTTCGATGTAAAGTAAATGGCTACCTCTGAATTCAACATTAGGGTCTCGATGTACCTCAGTGATTCCATTAATGGTCTCTGCAACCACTGCTGGAACTAAAGTCTTTCCCTGGAAGAATACTTGAGACACGAGGTCTGCTAACCTCACATTAGCAAATCCCATATCGACAAAGGTGAGATACTTAGCAACCAGACATAACGACAAAGCTTCCATTCGACAACTAGCATATTGTTTTTCATGTTTGTCCGGTTTAACAAATAAGCATTCCATGAGAGAGGAGAGAAGAATGTGCTTACCTTAACCGAAAAACTTTGCCCACTCCACAGTGACTTCTAATAGACGCATGAGAGACAAATGATATCCTTCTTGGATGACAGGCACGAAAATAGGTAGTTCCGCAAGGTTATACATCAGAGCTGCCAATTCCTCATAAAGGTAAGCCAAAGTTCATCAAGACTTAACCAAAAAACATGATTTTGTGAATCCCAAAAGTTGCAAACCCTTGCCTGGAGAATATCCCCATCAATTGTAACATTGCAAAAGATTATGATCCTTCGTCCATTTAGATGGATGAGTTTTATCTTTTTGAAAGAATTAGCGAAGGATCGAAACTTAATCTCGAAAGCTAATCAGACCACCTTCGTCATCGGCCATGGGGATTCACTTGTGAAAATCGAACTCTGTTATTTGATATTCATAAAGGACACAGTCATGATACCTAGAGTTGTCAAACGGGCCGGGCGGCCCGCGGGCTGGCCCGACCCGGCCCGGTTTTGGCCCGGGCTGGCCCGGCCCCGTGGATGAACAGTAGAGGCCCGCACACATAGGGCCTGGGGCCTGGGCCTGGACCAGGCCTGAAGAATCTGAGAAAAAGGCCCGGCCCGGCACGGCCCGGTTTTGGCCCGGCCCGGTGTTGGCCCGGTTTTGGCCCGGGCTTGGCCCGGTTACCTGGCCCGGATTTTGGCCCGGTTTTGGCCCCACATTTTTTGAATCTTTTGCTTTTCCCCCCCTTTCTTCTCCCCCTTTTCCAAACTTCCACTTTTACCCCCCCAACAGCTATATAACGGCTAGTTTGGGGGGTATTTTAGTCTAACCTATATTTTTCAACTCCTTTACACTCTTACCCTCCCCAACAACTATAAACGGATAGTTTGTAGGGGTATTTTGGTCTTTTGTAAAGTTTCTAAAATCTATAAATTCACACCATTTCTCTCTAATTTTTCACACCAATCTTCTTACTCTCTTCTTATTCTCACAACAAGCTTTGCTACTATTTTCCTCTCCAATTACTACTCTTTCTAATTACTACTAGTATTTACTAATTAGTACTCTTGTTTATTAATTACTAGTCTTGCTAAATTCTTTTTAATTACTAACTCTCTAATATTTGTTACTCGTTCATTCTTTTAATTACTACTAGTATTTACTAATTAGTACTCTTGTTTATTAATTACTAGTCTTGCTAAATTCTTTTTAATTACTAACTCTCTAATATTTGTTACTCGTTCATTCTTTTAATTGTTATTTCTTATTACTACTCTTATACTTGTGTATTTAGTTACTCTTACAAATTTTAGCGTGAAATATGGCTGGAATATTGAAGAAAATGAGGCGTGTAACGTCATCACGAAAGAAATCATCATCATCGCAAGCACCACCACCAGCAGAAGCGCCAGCGCCACGGCCATCACAAACACCAATCCAAGCACCAACACAACCATTCGTTCGTGGACGAATGAGTACAGGCTCTATGATAGATACCCAAGCCAATTGGGAGTTCAATCAAAATATTCCAGATTTTGAATACACGCCTGATGAAGACCCCCCGCATTATAGTCAAGGACGCAGCTCGGTTGGCGAAGCTACTACTCAGTGGCATAATCTCAACCCTATGCCTGGTCATGATGAAGAAGGGCCGAGCAATGCCTCTGATAACGTGCCAGAAGTCCAAAGGGGGAAAAAGAAGAAAGCCGAGTGTTGGAATCATTTCGACGTAATTACGGTGGACGACATCCGAAAAGCTCAATGTAAGTATTGTCTTAAATTATTTTCGACTGGTAGTGGTAATGGACATCTTAACAGGCATTACCCTCAGTGTGCACCTCGACAAGGCCACGTCGAACCTACCCAAACGCAATTATCTTTTGACGGTAAGTTATTTGTTTATAATCAGCGAGAGCAAAGAGACGGTCTCGCTGAATTTGTTATTCATGATGAACAACCTTTTTCTTTTGCCGATAATCCTAAGTACTCTAGATATATGAACACATACGTCCAACCTTTGTACAAAAAGGTTACTAGAAACACAACTAGATCTGATGCACTCCGACAGTACAAGGCTGCTAAAGCACGCCTTATCGATTATTTCGATAAATTTGACGGTAAAGTTAGTCTTACTTCTGATATTTGGCAATCTCCTTATACTTTTGTTAGTTATTCTTGTGTGACCGCTCATTGGATTGATGCAGATTGGGTTATGCACAAGAGAATCATCGCTTTCGAGCACTTCCCTTATCCGCACGATGGAATGAACATTGCTATTCTTATATTAAAAGCATGCAACACATTTAAAATTAAGGATAAGATTATGAGTGTTAGTTTTGATAATGCTTCTAATAATAAAGCTGCTGTTGCAGCTTTGAAGGAGACGCTTCAACCTGTACTTCATGGTGAACTATTTCATGTTCGCTGTGTTTGTCACATTATTAATTTAATTGTTCAAGATGGTTTAGCTGCTGCAGGAGATATTCTGCTCAAAATGAGGGGTATGACAGCGTATGTTAATGGCTCCAGTTTGAGAACACAACAATTTAAAACGTTGTGTTCTCAATATAATATGCCTCGCAGGAGAGCAGTTACAGATGTGGTCCACAGGTGGAACTCTACATACCACATGCTCTTACACATTCTGGCATACCAAGAAGTCTATACGCATTTTCTACTAACCCAGTTCCCAGACGGCTTGCCAACTCAGGAGGAATGGCAGATGGCCAAATACCTAGCTGAATTTTTGGAAGTATTCTACACGTCTACCAATTTATTGTCTGGTACGTACTATCCCACCTCTCCTCTCGCTGTAATAGAAATTCTGAAGATGGCTACAATGTTAACAAAATGGAGATATATAGGACCCTTTAGGGAAATAGTAAAAGTGATGGATCAAAAATTTAATAAATATTAGAGTAAACTGCCTGCTATTTTTACTGTGGCTACTTGTTTAGATCCTAGGTTAAAGTTGCATGGCGTGAACGCCTCGATACAAGAGATATCGAAATTAATGCGCTACACAGCAGAGGACACAACCTTGCTCACAGCAAAAGTGAGCAAGAGGTTTGAGGACTTGTTCAACCTCTATCGTAATTCTGCTGACGTGCGCGGGCGAGCTACATCATCATCCACTGCTGAGAGGTATTATGCGCCATACCTTCAAGGCTTTGAACATCTAGTAGCAAGACAACTACCAGGTGAAGGTACTTCTAATTCGGGAGGTTCGTATAATTTTTCCTCTTTTAATGAGATTGGTGTATATGCAAATACTGATAATTATTCTGATTTATCAAGGCAAGAACAGGTTAATTTTAATTTGTTAAATTTTTGGAAACAAAATTAAAACATATATAAAACTTTATCGCAAATTGCACGGGATGTACTGCCAGTGCAAGCCTCCACGGTTGCTTCAGAGTCGGCATTTTCAGCAAGCGGGAGGGTTTTGGATGACAGGAGGAGTCGTCTTAACCCCGAGTCGCTCGAGCTATGTGTATGTTGGAAGGATTATCTTGATGCGAATTACCGCGAGCAAGATAAACCGATTGATGATAGGAAGAGCAGTGACTCGGATATTGAAATACTTCCGGATGATTAGGTAATTTGTTTTTATTTTCCTCTTTTGATCCTTTTGGTTGACGCTGCAGATTTCTTGATCTTTGATTGCTAATATTTTGGATAGACATGCATTATTATTTTGATTGTTAGAGTTTTAAGAATAAATTTTTTCACAAAATATACTTTTTTTTCATATATATAAAATAATTTTTTACAAGCAAGATATATATTTTTTCGTATATATAAAAAAATAGGTAACTTCGCCTGTTTGTTTACAAGCAGCCGGTCCCAAGCCCAGATAAAAGGAGGAGGGCCTATGAACACATTTATTATTTTTCTATATAAATTGTTATGTGTTAAGATTTTATTAATAAAGCTCACCAAGAAGAGTATGAAAATGTTTAACATATAATAAAAAATATAACGGCTAACAAATATTATTATTATATACATACATACATATGTATATTACTTATAATGAAATAAAAGGATAAAGATTAGGTTCGTTAAATTGTGAATATTGCCTAGAGGCTAGAGATGGAATTTAAAATTGAATAACAAGAAGAAGAAAAAAAAATTTGGGCCCGGGCCCGGCCCTAGATATTGGGCCTAGGGCCAGGGCCTGGACTGGGCCTAGGTTTCCCTTCGGCAGGCCCGGCCCGGCTCGGCCCGGTTGGCAGCCCCACTGGCCCGGCCCCACAGCAGGCCCGATGGGCTTGGGCTGGGTCGGCCCAAGCCCGGCCCTTTGACATCTCTAATGATACCCAGAGAAAAGAATCCTGAAACTATAGAAAGTTCAGAATAAAAAAAAATCTAACTTAGTCGGAAGAACCGAAGGGTTTTTTTTAAAAAGTGGCCTTTTTTCCCAACTTTGCATGTAAGAAGACCTGCTGACCAACATGTCGGTTTGTGATTCCAAAAAATAAAATATTTCAAACAAGACCTGTTGGTTCTTCTCAATAGAGATATTTTCTAGGGTCATTTCTAGATTAACCGGCCGGTTTCACTCAAAAGTAAAACTTTCTAAAAAGGCTGCTTCCTGACTAATCGGCCGATTAGTCAGTATTATGGGGTTATCTTGTTCATTGTTTGGCCTATCCCTGTACATGTTCTCAATCAATCCTTCTACCTATTTTTCATCTCAATCTCCTCTTGTGTTAAAAACATGTAGAAGAAAAACATGAAAATTATATATAAGCAAAGCATTGTAAACTTTATTTTAATTTAGAGTTTGAAATAAAATTTAACATTGTTCAAATCAAGAATCTTAGGAATTAGAACTCCTAGACCTAATCTCCGGCATCACTTCCGAGACCGCTTTGAGCTGGGCTTGATGTCTGAGGAATCTGAGGCATTTTTTTCCTTGCCTTCTTCCCATGATCTCTCCTCGGACTCTGAAGGTGTGCCACAAACCCCTATCAGCTCATTTATAAAGACCGGTCTCGACTTTTGCCAAAAGTCAATCTGAACTCTATTAGACCGACAAATCGAAATACGGATAGCTTCTCTTTGCTTTGGACTTTGCAGTAGTTGGGCTTTCTCTTTAGTAGAACTGGGGACCTCTTTATCTTTTGTCAAGTCGGAGTCAGACTTGTGAACAGGCTTGGAAATGACTTTGTTAGTGGCTCGCGTCTTCACCCTAGCATTTTCTTCGTTGTAGGGTCGTAGGGGTGATATCCGCTCAGTGCGATGGAGTTTTTTTGGACTAGCCTCGGATCATGTACCAGATGGTGGTGTGAATGGAGTCATAGACACATCTGTGGTCTCCTTCATCAGCCCATTGACCATAATGGTATCATAAAAATTTGATGCCGTGTCCTTAGACTATGAATCATCCTGTAAACATCCTTAAGCAATCTGCTCGGGACCTATAAGCAGAAGATCATGCAATTAGGATTTGACATTGAAAAAGAAAGGAATGAAGGGATCAAAAAATAACCGTCTTCTTTTGGGCTAGCTCTTTCAGTCTTAGCACATTCTCATCCTTGCCTCCCCTTCCTTCTCTTTCTGCTTCTCTCTCCCCTCTCATGCATCCCTAATCTGCTTTGCCCACTCCACTGTCAAAAGAGGGCCTAAGTCATCTCCGGTGAATGCCTCATAAGTCCGAGGGTCATTCAGTCACCTCAAGGAGGATATAATTATCCCCCTTAGAAAACTCTGTCTCAAGACCTGTCTAGAGTCTCCGTCCTATACATCTCCACCGGGGTAGCCGGGATCCGAGGCTTAGTATCGTAATAGTTCTGGAAGATCACCCTGTTACCCAGGTAGAACTCCTCATAAGAAAGCCCTACCAATAAGACCCGACTCCCGGTGAGTCTCAACTCTTCTTCATATAGGTCCTCGGCCCACTATTTCGAGAGCGAGTCATATGTATGAAATCAAATAATGAAAAAAGAGCATCACAAAAAAATAATGACAAGAACAAGTAGAATAGGCAAACAATGAATTTACCGGTTGTTAAACGAGATTGCTGAACCACTCTCGTTACACCTTAGTGGTCAAGCCAGCCCTATTCTACCCAGAAGTTCTATCTATACATCAACGGCCTCATCTCCTCCTACTTTCCCTCGGCCAGCTGTGGATAGCGTAGCTGTAGCACCTCGAAAGCCAAAATCTGTGACGATAAGAAGCAAATTCATGAGAGAGAATCTAACATATTCGAGATGGACAAAAATAAGGAGCTATAAATGGAAAAGAATACCTCATATATATCACTATATCCGATGAAACTCGCAGCCTGGAGTCCAAAGATGGATTCCATATAATGGTCCAGGTGGACCAGCACCGTTGTCCCTGTGATGACCCAAGTCGTCAATCACCCAATTTGATATTTTTCAACAAAATCACAACATAATCCCAATCAGATTAGAAGACCTAAGTGGCTGATATTATATCTTCAACACAAGTACAAGTAATCCCAATCAGATTACAACTCATATAAATAAAGTTGCGAACGTTTCTAAAACTCCAAAATTACAAGTCTTGCTCACATCCCTGCTTGCATGTGCTCATCTAATTAATCATTTGCACTAGAAAGGTAAATGATAGGGGGTGAGCCGGGTAGCCCAGTAAGTGGAATAATCATAGCACCATATGATCAGAATCAAACACGCTAAATAATTCAACATCAGTCAATATATTTGACGGTCAAACCTCAACACAACCATGGCTTAGTACCCCGAACAATTAGTAAACCAATTCACTATCCAAGTTGCACATCCAAGATACCACTTCAGCATCTTGCTTCTGGTATCCTCAAAGGGATCCGCCAAAGCTCAGTTGTATCATAACATAGCATGCACATAGACAAATCACTGGAGCACTGTCATTGATCAAAAGTACTTAAGCCACGTCCCGCAAACATATTTCAAAAACAAGATGTTTACCAATATCAAAACAAAACATTTGAGCAAGATTTCAGGACAACAGTGTTTAAGAGTACAACAAACGTTAATAAATAAATAACCACGTGGCATAAAAGAATAATGATATGGAATTCCCCTTACCTAAATCACGAAGAATCCACTTATACAATAGCTCCCAATCAGGCCATATGGTTCCTTTTTTATAACCGCGGCTAATCTTCTTCTCTCACTCTTTAGTTGTCAATCTACTAATGAAAGTCAAAGATACCTTAAAGTAATTTGAAAAAATCAAAGGCCTATTTAAAAAAAATTCTAGGAAGCACGAGGTGGAAAGAAACACGTCGTGGCGAGACATGGCTATGCCACCTAGCAAGCACGACAATGCTAACCAAAGCACGAGGTGGTGATACAAAGGGTTGTGCCACCTAGCAAGCACGACAAGGCTTGAAGCACGAAGTGGAAAGAAACAGGATGTGGCGAGACAACACTATGCCACCTAGCAAGCACAACAATGCTAACCAAAGCACGACAAGGCTCGAAGCACGAGGTGGCGATACAAGGTTGTGCCACCTAGCAAGCACGACAAGGCTCGAAGCATGACGTGTCACAATACTTTTTTGACACGTCATAAGCACGACGACGATAGGTAGCACGAGGTGTCAATCAAAGAAATAATCAACACTGACTCCTCAATAAGTACGAGGTGTCACAATTGCATGATGACACCCAACAAGCACGACAATGTCAATCCCAATTCGTACTTAAAATCATCATCATTTTTCTCTCAACCAACTAGTAATATTTTGAGTACCTCTAAAATTTTGGGGTATTACAGTCCCCCTATCGTCTTCCCCTACCTGCTCGATGTTCTCTAGCGCCCTCAAACACTAGAGTTGCACATAGTCATCTCGATTGTTAAACAAGATCTCTCCAAGCGCATATAGTAAAACCTCTAACAAACTAATCCATCGCCGTCATATCGGCATGTTCTAATGTCATACCCTCATAATGAGATTGAAAGGTAGCAAGCAAAATCGAGCTGCCTTTCTTGAAGGAGCGACATAAACCCTAGTAACCTCTCCATGAGGTCGTGATCCTGGTTTAGGTCATAGGCCCATGGTATAGGCCCCCTTTACCTGAATGCCCATAATATGTACGAATTCGTATAGGATAAGGGTCACTTCCCTGAGGGAAAAATGAAAAGGATGGCGCAATTTTACCGGCACTCGACTAAGGTCAAAAGGCACTTTTTGCTAGGGTTGATAGAATGCAACCTGTACAGAAAAAATCAAACCTTGTCAAAGCTACCCGCTCCTCCACCATGTAAGGGACATTCTTCCACCACTCCCTCACCAGATTGGGAGAAACCCTAAGCCTAATATTTTTAGGGAGTGGCTGCATGCAATCAAAGCAAGTGAAAGAGATAAATCGGAGAACCTGTTACTTCATGCATGGGTTGGCAAAACATGCAGAAAAATACATGTGGGGCCCTATATTGCATGGGAGAATCCTAATATCAAATATTACCTATCGATGTATATGATTTATATGAGGAAGAGAGAAAACATCTATGATCACTGAAGAACGAATTGCTCAAGTGTATGATTTGATCTGGAGAGAGGACCATTCTATCATACATCTGAATCGTCGGACAAGACCATTAATTTGGCCGATTTGGGGACCTACTTCATAACCTCTTTTTACTCCCTTCATGACTCTAAGGTTGAAGATGGGGAAAAAGAAGGGAGCCTTAGTTTTTTTACTTGGAGAAGGGAGAGATTAGAGTTATAATAGGATTGAATTCAGGAATTGCTTTCAGACTATGAGAGTAGAGAAAGATGATAATAGGCAATTGGACCCAATTTCGAACCCTAAAATCATAAAGTTTGTGCCTAAGTTTTATACGAAAAAAACGACCGACTTTCCCTATAATTTTTCCAGCCTTCTGATAAACCGTCTAATTTTTTGTTAATTTCTTCTAGTCTTCTGACTAACCGGCCGGTTTTATCTTCGTTATTCTTGCCCTCTGACCAATCGCCCGTCCTAGTTTCTTTACAAATTCTATTAAATCAATGTTGAGAACCATCCGGTTTAACTAAAAAAAAAAATCTTGTGTGCTTTGCTTGAGATTCTCCATTTTCTTCTGTCGTGTGTGCATGTTTATAATGTTAAGCATGTCCTAAAACATCTTGTACTTGTGTGTCTGCATGTGTGTGTGCTTGTGTGCCCTTGTTGTCAAAATCAATAACATTTTCATTGGATGATCATTCGAGTTTGTTACTAAATTTGGTGATGTTGTACAGTCTAAGGGCTCCAAATCAATTAAGGAATAAAATGATATAGCCTGACACTCAATGACCAACAATCCCTAGACATCGCTGCTTTGGCTTTGAGTGATCTCTTTACAGATTTTGTGTTTATTTCCAAGCGACCAACCGCTTCCACCTGTTGTTGGGTTCGGCTTTTTCGACCATCGTTTGGGTTGCTCCGGTAATGGACAGAGTCATGCTTTTTAGTATGTCTTAGACGACTATAGTCTAGATATGCGCTCCTATGTTCGTCGACCATCTTTTGGGTGGCTCCAGAATTTAACAGAGTCATGCTTTAGCATATTTAGAAAAATGTCGTCTAGATATGCGCTCTTCTATTCGTCGACCATCATTTGGGTTGCTCCAAACGGATAAATTCATGCTTTTTACTATATCTTAGACGACTATCATCTAGATATGGCTCATCTATTCGTCGACCATCATTTGGGTGGCTCTGGCAACAGACAAAGTCATGCTTGTTAGGATATTTAGACAACTATCGTCTTGATAGGCGCTTCTCTATTCATCGACCATCGTTTGGGTGGCTCCGTAACAAACAGAGTCATGCTTATTAGGATATTTAGACAACAATCGTCTTCATATGCGCTCCTCTGTTCGTTGGCCATCTTTTGGGTGGCTTCGGCAATAGACAGAGTCATGCTTTTAAGTATGTTTAGACAAATGTCGTCTAGATGTGCTTCTCTATTTGTCGACCATCATTTGGGTGGCTTCAGCAACGGACAGTCATGTTTTTTAGTATATCTAGACAACCATTATTTGGGTGGCTCCGGCATCAAGATATGCACCCCTGTTCGTCGACCATTGTGTAGGCGGCTCAGGCAACGAAAAAAATTATCTTTCCAATATCGTTCCAGATTACTCCACGAATAATCGTCGTTACTGTTGACTACGGCTACGAGTGATATCCTCTCTATTGAACTAAGTTGGTCTGATTCCTCTTTAAATGATACGTAGTAACCTTATAAAGGTCCAACCTCACATATGTGTATTATTTTCAAGTCTGTACACAGTCTTGTGGTCTTTTCTATGTTTTCACTATAACAATGCCTTGTTTTTTGGTGATGCGGTGAACTCCCTCACTTAGGGACTATGTAGACATCTCATTTTTGTAGTCTTTTTGTCTATTAAATTTTTTTTTTTTGTAATTAATGTTTATTATTATTATTATGGGATTAGTCCGAATAATATAAAAAGCCGAATCTATTTAATTAAGTCCAATATGTGGTCCAGTTTGGTCCAATTTGTCCAATCCAATAATCCCGTCAAGTTTGAATCCAGTCTAGTCTGGGTACGTCCGGTCCAGTCCAGTGTGAGTCCAGTTCAATTAGAAGATTATGATTGCTTAGAGAATCCAAAAATATCCTGAGATTGTTTCCTGGTGAATGCAAATATCCTTGATTTATATGATAATTGGAGATAATTCTCATTCTCAAAATCAGTTACTTCCCTTCTATTTTATTAGAGATAATTATCGAATTAGGCGATAGATAATGTCTCCAAATTCGAAAAACAATCTTAAAATATTAAGGGATGAACCATTCGATTTTTGACAAACCGGCTAGGTAGTTGACGTTAGCCCAATCGGTGATTTTAATAAAAAAATCTGACTGTATCAAAGATCTTAGACTCAAAAATTATTCTTTATCACTTCGGTAAGCCTCATATCTCAATGAAAATGGTCTTTTGGCTATATTTCAAAGGGGCTAGTCTCTCAAGAACTTTTCGACCATTTCTTCTAAGAAGTGATTACATCATTTCTAAAGAGAAAATAAGCATTTCATATAACACTCTTTATATTAGATCTACATTGCTTCGTGGATTCATCTTAAGGCGGTTCTAAGTCTTCAAAGCCATGGTCATCTAGGGCCAATTTTACCTTGCTTTTTTGTTTAGTTTAGGGAAAGTCTAGTTTATCCCCCCTTCCCGCAACCAAATTTTGGTCAGCAAAACAAGCTTTACAAAATAGTTTTTCAAATTAATTTTCCTATATTCGTGTCAAAGATCAAGTTTAGGTCGCCTCCCCTAGGGTCCGGGTTGAACTACAATGGTTTTGATCCTACTTTATTCGACTATATTCATAGGTCATTTGACATTGTAGGTCCCTAAACACACTGGGGGGGGGGGGGGGGCTAAATAGATGTTTATAGCTCTAATTTAAAATTTAAAAATCTAGCTAACAAGATAACAACAATCACAGATTGGACCATTCTTTATAAGAATGATCGGACCATTTTCTACGATATACCACACATAGGTTTCCTGACTCAAGAAGCTTCTCATTCGATTATTCCAATAGCTGTAGTTGTCATTCTTCAGCAATCGTGGTCGAGTGGTTGTTGAACCCTCTTCCATACTTTGAAATTTGGCTCTTGACGATTAAGTCAAAGCATAAATAACAGAGCAAACGGCTCTCATACCACTTGTAGGTCCCTAAACACACTAGAAAGAAGGGGGGTGAATAGATGATTATAGCTCTAATCAGAAATTTAAAAATTTAGCAAACAAGATAACAACAATCATAGATCGGCACAAAGATTTACATTGGTTTGGCCCCACCTGCTTACGTCCATTCCCTGAGCACTCCACACAATGGAGACCTATTCGAGCCTTTCACTAATCAGCTAACTTCGGGTGCTAGTTCAAACCACATTACATATCTAAAACCACTTCAAGGTTTCCAATGGTTACAAGTGAAATGAAGAATACAATTGAAATACAACTCACACTCCTCAATGAGTAGATATTACAATGAAAATAAATGAGCTAAGCTTTCTTAGGTGGGAAGATATGAAACCTTAAAGAACTTAACCAAGAAGCTTGCTATTCAAGATCTCAAACAAGGAACTCACTCAAGGAATAGAGTGAAGATGTAAGAGTAAGTTAAAATTCATATGATATGAAAATGCTAAAAGCATTCGAATAGCTTCACGTCGAGCAACAGGGACTAAGGTTTCGTCAAACTCGACCCTTTCAACTTGATTATATCCTTGAGCTACTAATCTAGCCTTGTTTCGAACAATGTGGCCATCTTCATCAAGTTTGTTTCGAATAACCCACTTGGTGTCGATGACCTTTTGTTGAACCGGAGGCGGGACTAGAGTCCAAACATTGCTTCTTTCAAATAGATTCAATTCTTCTTGCATGGCAAAGATCCATCCATCATCTTTGAGAGCCTCATGAATAGTTTTTAGCTCAATTTGAAAAAGAAAAGCAAAATCAGCACATAAAATATTTACCAAAGATTGGGTAATTACCTACGTTCAACATTGCCAATTACTTGCTCCCTTGGGTGGTTAGAGGAGTATCTCCAGCTCTTGAGAAGAGGTTGAGTTTCGGTATTTCCTTTTTCAGATGAATTTGAGCTGCCCCCTTCATTTGTTGAAATATCTAATTTATTGAAGTTTAGAGGAAGATTCTCGCTGTCATCATCTGCATGCTTGCTTGGATTTTCAATATTAGAATCTTCAAATACAACATGCATTGATTCTTCAAAGGCAAGAGTCCTACGATTATAAATTCTATATGTTCTACTCTTCACGGAATAACCAAGAAAGATACCTCGTCACATTTGCATCAAACTTGTCCAAGTTCTCATGATTATTCAAAATAAAACTCTTGCAACCAAAAACCTTGAAGTAATCAATTTTTGGTTTTTGATTAGAGAAAAGTTCGTAAGGATTTTTTTCAAGAATGGGTCTGATGAGAACCCTATTCACCACGTAACAAGAAGTGCTGACGGCTTTAGCCCAAAAATATTTTGACAAAATTTTTTGTGAAGCATAGTTCTAGCCATCTCTTAAAGGATACGATTCTTTCTCTCTACTACCCCATTTTGTTGGCGAGTCCGAGGAGCAGAAAAATTCATGAGTAATGCCATTTTGATCACAAAAAGGAATAATAAAATCTTTTTCAAACTCGCCGCCATGATCATTACGGATTTTCACAAGTTTCAACTCTTTCTCATTTTCAAGAAGCTTTACAAGGCTAAAGAATTTTTCAAAAGTTTCATCCTTATGAGTTAAAAATAGAACTCAGGTATCTAGAAAAATCGTCAACAATTACGAAAACATAAAAAATTTCACCAAGGCTAACATGTTGTTTCTACCTCCCATCTATTTCAACTCCTTCATTTAGATCTTTTTGGCCCTACAAATCTCAACTTAGGTAAGCCTCTAATAAGTTCTTTCGAGAGTAACTTCTTGATTAAGTCCATATGCACCTGACCTAATCTATGATGCCACAACCAAGTATCATTTTGTTGGACAGAGAGACAAAATTATTGAGAAGAATAAAACCCATCGAATGAAAGAGTATAGATGTTACTGTCTCGCTTGCCAACCAAAGTACATCCATTTGAGGCGTGATGAATCAGACAGTGATCACCTTCAAAACATACTTTATGTCCATTATCTATTAGTTAAACTCATGCTAATTAAATTGTATTTCAAGTCATCTACTAAAGACACATTATCAATAGAGATCGAACCCTTACCAATGATTTTTTCATTTGAATTGTCTCCGAAGGTAACTAGGCCACCATCCTTTGGAATGATATGAAAGAACAACGAACGATCACCTGTCATGTGCCTTGAGCATCCACTGGAGAGGATTCATTTGTTTAGATCCACCTTTGCTTTCGTGCGTCCTACAATAGATTCTGATTTTGATCCTTTAAGTACCCACACTTTCTTGGGTCCTTGAAGATTAGGTAAACGAGATTTCAGCACCCAAACTTGCTTCTTTCTACCACAGACATAAATAAATTGTTGACTTCTACTATCTTTATGCGGGCAATTTTCATTAAGTGTCCTTCTTATTATAAGCTGTACAAAGTGTGAATGGTGAGCAGGAGACTAGATTCTTGCCAAAGAAATTTTTGTAATCCTTTTACTTCTTAGAAGGATCATAACCAATCCCACACTTTTCAAAGATACACCTTTGTCTTTCCAGAATTATATTCAAGTTATTTCTTCCTTGTGTAAATTTTGAAAGAGTAAAATTCAGATCTTCGATCTCCTTTTCTAATTTATACTTTTAAACAATTTGTGAAAGGCAACACAATCATACGAGCCATGAAAGCTTCAAGCCTTCACCTATGCTTTCATCAATTAGACTTGCTTTAGTTCACGACTCTTTAAATAAAAATCTTAATTTGAACGGACTATTTGCCTTGGGTCAATCAGTTCTTTGGTCGGCTTACCTTAACAATACTGGGTAGAACCGCAGGAACATTTGAGGACAAATTCCTCAGCCTTTCATGTATAATCGGTTTTGAGCACGAAAAGAAGGCATTCTTCATCGCTAATGGAATAGTTTCACGGCACGAGCTTCCGAGCCGGCTTCTGACCGATTTGGGCGTATATGCAGAAATCTTCTAGCTTTCTAGTAAATGGAATTCCCTTCTTTGGCAGCTACCTTCGCGGGCCTCTCTATTCAATCAGAAGAAAAAAAATTCAATTGAGATTTTAATAGCTCATTTTCTACAGGGTTTTTACACATTTGAGAGATTGAATTTTAAAAGACAAATCATAGTTTTCCTTTTTAGAAACAATCAGACTATTTTTCAAAGAAGTGTTTTCATTGATATAAAACTCGACCTTTTCATCTAGTTCTTTTCTTTTCACTAGCCAACTCTTCAATAATGTTGATCAAACAAAAGGCCTTTCTTTTCAGAGCAGCATTTTTAAGTTTTAATTAGGCTAATTCAAGTTTATCATAATCAAGATTGGTAGATGGAATTACCTCATCTGATTGACTCCTTAGCCATAAAGCACAGTTGATCTATATCATCATTTTCGCTCTTATCCTCATCGCTTTCATCGGAGTCATCTTAAGTAAGCAGAGCTTTTCTGAATTTGAACTTCTTCTCTTTGGTGTCTCTGCTACTGCTACTTGTCCACTTGTTCTTACGCTGCGGGCAGTATTTCTTGATGTGTCCAATTTTGCCGCATTCATAACAAGCATCAAGATTTTATCTTGAACTCTAATCACTATTGTTTCTTTGTTGTGATTGGGTTGATTGATTCTTTTTCATCTTCCTATCTCTCTGATTTGCTAGGAACTTCTTGAACTTTTGAGTGATGAGAGCCATGTCTTGGTTGTAATCATCAGTGCTCTTAGGTTCGTGAAGGCTTCAGCTTTGAGAGCCAATTTTTTCTTCTTCGATGTGATCTCTTCCTCATCATGAATTTTCATCGTGATTTTGTGAGTCATCAGGGATCCCACCAGCTCTTCCAGCTTGAGCACATTTAAGTTTTTAGCTTCTTGAATGGCTGTAAGTTTAGCTTCCCATCTCTTCGGGAGAGATCAGAGAACTTTTCTAACCATCTCCTTTTCGGGGTACACTTTCCCCAAAAGCTTGAATCCATTTGTAATGAGAGTGAATCTGGAATATATCTTATTAATAGACTAATTTTCCTTCATCTTGAAGGCTTTGTACTGCTGGACCAGCATACAAATCTTATTAGGGTTCGTTTGACAAATTTTTTTTTTTAGTTTTCAGTTTTTAAATAACAGTTTTGTAAAGAGTAGCTTAATTTTTTTTTTTATAAAAACAAGTGGGTGTTTGATAACCCCTTTTTATTTTGACTTTTTTTTTTGGTGGTTTGCGGTGGCGGTGGTGGAGTGTAGCGGTGGTGGTGGTGGTGGCCGGCGGCCGGAGCGGCGGTGGTCTCCGGCGGTGGTCACCGGCGGCCGAAGGTGGCTGCCGGTAGTCTCCGGCAGTGGTCGCCGGCGGCCGGAGGTGGTCGCCGGCGGCCGGAGGTGGCTGCCGGCAGTCTTCGGCGGTGGCGGCAGTCTTCGGCGGTGGTCGCCGGCGATGGGAGGGTGGTGGTGGTGGTCTAAGAAAAAAAAACCATTTTCTGGAGTTTTTTTTTTTACTCTTCAGTTTAAAAACTAGTTTTTAAAATTGAAAAAAAAATGGTTACCAAACGCTCCTTTTTTTTCAGTTTTTAAAAACTGAAAAAAAAAAAAAAAAGAGCAAAACTTTTTTGTCAAACTGGCCCTTAGTTTCCTTTACATGATTTATACCTTCATGGGTAACCTTCAGCAGCTTCCACATCTCTTCGCTGTCTCACACGCTGATACCCAGTTATATTCATTGATGCCAAGGCCACAATTGATGATGTTGTTTGTTGTATCATTCATAGAGAAAAGATGTGCCTTAAGAGTATCCATTTCAAGGATTCCCTTGGGAACCTGGGTTCCGTTTGGGCCATTCTTCATATGAATGATTGGACCATTTTCTACGATATACCACACATAAGTTTCCTGACTCAAGAAGCTTTTCATTCAATTCTTCCAATAGCTGTAGTTGTCATTCTTCAGCAATCGTGGTCGAGTGGTTGCTAAACCATCTTCCATACTTTGATCTTTAGCTCTTGACGACTAAGTCAAAGAATAAATAACAGAGCACACGGCTCTGATACCCCTTGTAGGTCCCTAAACACACTAGAGAGAGGGGGTGAATAGATGATTATAACTCTAATCAGAAATTAAAAAATTTAGCAAGCAAGATAACAGCAATCATAGATCGGCACAAAAATTGATATTGGTTTGGCCCCACCTGCTTACGTCCAGTCCCCGAGCACTCCATACAAGGGAGACCTACTCGAGCCTTTCACTAATCAGCTAGCTTCAGGTGCTAGCTCAAACCACAGTACAGATCTGAAACGTCTTCAAGGTTTCCAATGATTACAAGTGAAATGAAGAATACAATTGAAATACAACTCACACTCCTCGATGAGTAGATATTATAATGAAAATAAATGAGCTAAGCTTTTTTAGGTGGAAAGATCTGAAACCTTAAAGAACTTAACCAAGAAGCTTGCTCTTCAAAATCTCAAACAAAGAACTCACTCAAGGAATAGTATGGAGATGTATGAATAAGTTGAGAGAGTCTTTTTTACAACAATGATAGAGATTTTTTAGAGATCAGAAAAGTTAAGAATAAACTCTCCAGGGGTCCCTTTTATACTAGTAAGAATATGACTGTAGAAAAGTATTTAAAGCGATAACACAGAGAATCATTCGCATCAATGAATAAAAATCATTCGGAGGGATTTCAGTTAAGAAACGTTAAGTCATCTCTGAAGAATTCGGTCGGATGAATACAAGATTCATTCGAAGGAATTATAAGGAAAGAGAGATTTTGGTGCCACTGAAACATTCAGTCGAATGAAAAAAAAATACTTCAAATGAAAACTTTTCCTTCGAATGAAAACATTTCTTTTCGAGAAAAACACAAATTTAAAATCAGACAAATGAGGACTGAAGAATTCAGTCAAATGGAAAACTTTTTCCTTTGAATGAATTTTTTTGCTTTGAATGAAAATTAGA
Source organism: Escallonia rubra (assembly GCA_033065855.1). Classification (NCBI taxonomy): domain Eukaryota; kingdom Viridiplantae; phylum Streptophyta; class Magnoliopsida; order Escalloniales; family Escalloniaceae; genus Escallonia; species Escallonia rubra. Next base: position 152,052 of record JAVXUO010000581.1, on the reverse strand, counting down.
TTTAAATGAAGACTGAAGAATTCCTTCAATTGAAACCAGATTTCCTTCAAATGAAAATCTTTTTCAACTGAAGACTTTTTGGTTTGTTCTTTTTGAATTTCTTGTAGATCTTAAAGAAGGCTTAACTTAAGATTTATTACAATAAAAGAAAAATAAACTTAGTCTAAGTCCAGAGTTTTTGACCAGAGAATTTTTCATGCCATGATTGGTCCTGAAATCATACATAAATAACATTGTTAGATTAATGTTAGAGCAATAATCTTGGAATCATCAAAATAACGAATCTAGAATTTTAAAGTCAGCAATCTCCCCCATTTTTATGATGACAATTCATTAATTTAACATAACACAATATACCCCCCGTGAAAAAATCAATATCAACTGAGAATAAAATTATGAACTGTTTAATATTTCCAAAGAAAAATTCTACAACAATCAGTTCAACAATTCATGTCAATAAAATATTCTCGCCCTTTGTCAAATCAAAAAGTGGGGAAAGCATCAAGGTCAGAAAAATAAAAAAGGCTAAAAAAATCTTACGACGACGGCGTCCACCATGGGTAGAGGAGGAAGGATCCAGAGCCGGGGGGAAGATCAGAAGTAGGGATTTCGACAACTTCGACCACACGAGGCGACCGCGACGGTGGTGGATTGTAAGGGATGTTCAGATTGAAGAACCGCAACTCGCCATCGGTTCCGCCACAGTGGGAGGGAAAAATGTCAGGACGAGTAACTCAAAAACCATGCTATGTGTCTAAGATTTGAGGTGCCAAATTTAGGTTTTGCTCAGTCATGATACACATAGATAAATAGGCTTGGGGATAATTGACTTGAAGAGTAGCTTCATGCTGACGCTGTAGATCTTATTGAATGCTAGTCAAACGGTCCAAAATTGGCGAATGGTTAAGGGGAATGGAGGAAATGTTGAAGACGAGATTATTTAAGAAAGTGTGGAAATCAATTTGATTGGAGAGAAGTTGGTTTGAGGAGTTCTGAAGGGTAGACAAGTGGTGAAGAAGAGCATTATGGTTGGCTGTGACAGTAGCTACTAGGGTAGTTTGTGACTCGAAGAGAAGTTAGAGGGAGTTAGATATGCGAGAGAGCTGGTATGAGAGGAAGGAGCTGTCAGAAGTAAGGAAATCATCAAAATTTAAGGAGGAAAAATCATTTAGGACTAAAAAGGAGGTCAAAAGACGGAGGCGCGCAGAAGAGCTAGGGTCAGAGGAGTGAGGTGGTGGTAAAGAGGAACTTGGTGCAGTGGAGTAATTAGGCGCTTGAGTGTTTATGGTGGTGCTGCCCGCTCAAGAGACAAGACTCGGGTTGTGGGGTCAGTTCTAACAGTCAAGCTGGCTCGACGAAGAGTGAAAATATTGAGGCAATGAGTGGGAGGAATGTGAATGCACTCGGAGATAAAAATGGAGAGGGGAACTTTGAAGTGAGCAAAAAACATTAGAAAGAAGGAGGCCATAAGGAATATGAGCAATATTTTTTGCTTTGTGGGAAGCCATGCTCATCATCATAATACCCGCAATATTTAATGGAGAATCGTGAATAAAGTGGGTAAGGAGAATAATGTCAAGATAGGTAAATGAAGCATGAGAGCCTGAACGGCTTGCAAGGTTATATGTGAGAATTAAGTGTAAAACACGGTGTATAGGTGGAAGTTCGGTAATCATAGGTTTTTTAGCTGAAATAATAGAAGGATCATTGTACAAAGTTTAACTTTGTTCAACAGGGCTGAAGAATCCGCTTGTAGCCCATGAATTTCCCAAAAACACAACAACGAATGACTGGTTGGAAAACTTGAGAATTTGGGCTAAGGAGGTGGCAGTGAGACGAATAGTCACACCATTGACGTAGGAATCGAGATTGGAGGAAGTGGTGGAGTTGTACGACATGCTGGCATCAAACATTCGTACCAAACGGGGATAGTATTCAGAGGGTGTGGAAAAAAGAGACGTACACCCTATTCGAACAAAGAAAGGCATGACTCCAAGTTGGGTCATGAGGTCAAGATCACAAGACCTAGGACAATCTCTCGAGTAGCAAAAT
>JAVXUO010000581.1:0-145000 GCA_033065855.1 Escallonia rubra | reverse complement strand
AGGCCACGCGCGCTAGCTTTATCATGCATTGGGTATGGTGGAACCTGGTCTCTGACAGACCTAATGCAGACTCATAGGTTGTGGAATTACCGGCTCTTGCTGTCAATGCAAGGCCTTAGCTCTCTATGATCTGCACTTCCTTCTTTTTGCATCAGGTGATTTATTTCCTCCGGTGAAAACTTGTTTTTCCAAACTGAACCCGAAGAACCTTGCCTCCTAAACGTTGATTATCTCTGTAATGCAGCCATACAGTGCTGAACTTGAAAGCCGAAGTGTTTTGGCTTATAAATAGAGCGAGGGGGAGGGAAGTATGTTGAAGGAAGAATAAGAATAAAGGGATTGGATCTTGATGAACATGGTCTGGGCATGAGTAACAAGATGTACAAATAGATGCACGGACATATGCTTTTGTATTCCAATAGAAATTTTACGCAAGGATAATTCTTCTGTGCCAAGACTCAACTAAGTAGCTTCGTGCCTGCTTTCTGCTTGTCCTTAGGCAACACCCCAGCTGTCTGGGGCATGACATGTCCATGCAAAGCTGAATGCCCCCATTTCAAATACGTTTATTTTGTCCCAAAACCTAATAGCCATATCTTTTCAGAACACAACTGTACAAGTCAATGGTTGCATTTGGATGTTCATGTTCTTCATGAGTTACCACGATTTAATGGTTTGACACGAGTGTCTTAGAAAATGAGTCTTGAAAGCGACAAACAAACAATTATTGGCTTTCAATCTAACTCTAGTAGCCGTCTCTTGTGTAATTCAAAAATCAACTTTGAAAATGTTGCTCCATGACTGCATTTTCGTGATATAAACGTTTTCAAAGAATGCTAACGACTGTCTGAAGTTTTTGCATTTATGCTCGGGAACTAGCCCATAACCTTGATAAGTAAATCTTATTACTACTCTAAAACTTAACTTAGTAACTAACTATGGCAACTCAATCCAAACATTTTAACTGATTACCAGTTGCAAAATTTAAATAAGCACATCAAAGAAGATGACAATAGGAGATCACTAGGGACTACTACGGATGGACTCCCCGACAACCTACTCACATCTGCTAAGAAATGTGCAAAAGATGTTAACAACTGGACTATTGCATAAAAGTAGGTAACTATAAAAGCAGCTAGTTATTCAAATACCTTCCAAGGGCGTGACATCCAGAAATATGTTACAACGGTGTTCTCTAAGAGGAAGAGGCAGCTTCAGAAGTGGACCTTTGGAATGGTAGGCGTTTATCAGGAACTCCATTGTCAGCACGTTTGTCTTCAAACCATTTCACGACTCTTTTACGAGGCAGATTTGTCACGTGCACAATATTGCTAATCATGGCATTCTGCAGTAATGTTATTGCAGTCATACTCATCGAAAGAAAACTATCAACCTTTTCCCTAACAACATATGCTATCTTTATTAAGGAAACGAAAACGTAGTGTTTCCCAATCTGTAATACAAGTTCAGATGGCATAATGGCAGAAAAAGGTGACTCTATATCCACCATGTTCTAGGATTCCACGGTTCTAAAGACAAGATTAATTCCTAAAAAATAACATCAAGGATAGTTATGTTAAATAATCTAAAATACAAGCTTCCTGGTGACGTTAATCTTATTAGCCTTAAGTTGCTTCAGAATTTCAAGTGCCAGTTAAACAAAATGGCATAATGCGATATTCGTTTAGAAAAATAGTGATCGAATTTGTATTAACCTATTTGGGAAGTTACAGAGCTTCAGGACCAACGCATAACCTGAAAAGCAGGCCAGTTGCTCAGAAGGTCCTAAGGGATGTTGAACCAGACAGCCAATAAGCGAAAAACTTCCCTTCATCTTGAATTGACAGGAAAGTTGCCTCAACTTAGAACTTTAAGATCCAGAAATAAACAAGCAATTATTAATATTTCAACTTATAGGTTACTCCTCCTTGGTGTTATTTCTGTGCAAAAATCCCTATACGTGGCATATCAGTGCTCTTCAGTCTTCAGAAGTGAAGTTTCGTAAGATATAAGTCCACACTACGTGTTAGTTGTCGACAAATTTTCTTTTGAATAAAAAATGCATGATAAAGTTAACTCACCGTGGGGCGCTTTGTTCGTCTGTAGACTCGTTCAAGAGTTTCAACTTGGACTTTCTTAATCCTCTTTTGAGCGGACCAGCTGCTTTGCATGACATGAACAGGAGCTTTCACTTTAGCCTCTGCTTTTGCTGTACTTGTTGCTGTTACCAGAGGAGTGGTCTCCAAGGATTTTATCTCAGGCTCCACAATCATAGAAACAGGTTTATCAGGCAAAGCAGCACTGAGCATAAGAAGATTTGGAGGTGGGTCACGAAGTATTTTGAGAACTACTGTTCTGTCAAGACATAGATCAGCAGCAAGATTTTTAATCTGCAAGAGGAGTAGAAGACAGCATTCAACATCCCACAACTACAAATTATCATAATCCCACCACCCCCTCAGCCAAAAAAGTCTCAGTTAGGTGTCAGATACCTCTTTTCATATCCATAAAATAAGTACATCGATTTTAACTCAGAACAACTAGACATTTCGACACTAACCAACAGAAAACTTTCGACATTCTTTTGGTATACAAAGGTACATGATTGTTAGACAAAGTGTTTGGACATAGGAAGAAAGCTGTAACATCACATCATGTATATTTAAGCCAGCCCGCCCGCCCATCTGTCAGATTTTTTATGTTTTCCTGAACAACAATGCAAGGCGCTAAGGCCTCTTGAAAGTTGCAAACATCTTGGCTTCTTGCAAATGGTGGAAAAATCTCAAGATTTTGAGCTGGGATCTTGGAAGTTCTTTTAAAAATCTTCAATGGTGCCCAACCTCATCTTCCAACAAGGATTGAAGACCTTTTGACTTTTTGGCTGAGGGTAGCCAGTTTCGGCTGTGGAAAGAGGCAGAGGGGTAGTCAGAGAGGTACTATTAAGGCGTGAGAATATCCAGTGGTTTCGCAAATCTTTAGAAGAGGCATCAAGTTCATACAAGGGGTCCACTAGAAAACTTTGGGGCAGAAACAGTGCTCAGGCGAGGGCAGTTTTTTGTGGGTGGAAAGCCTGATTTATGCTTCAAGTAGCTTCATTCATATTCCGGCAGAATATGGTGAAGATGGGTGGAGGTTGGTGGCTTGAGAATTAGGGACTTCGCGGGTATCAAGCTCTCCCTTCTAATAACGCCACAGAAATCGTTCCTTGTGGTGGATTCCTTAACCCCTTGGCCAGATTTACCCAAGTCGTCACTCTCCTCTGCGAGGGAACCAGGCATTGATTTTGTGGTCAATGACGAGTCATGCGAAGAAAGACTACATTTCTTGAAACGTTGCCTACTTGCGAGAATAGAGGATAAGATGGATACGCCGTCGTTGCTTGCTGAGATGCAGCTGCGAGTGGATGAGCGGTGGAAAAGGGCAGGTGGTGCTCTAGTTTCTGATTTGGATGGAGCATTATTCTTATTCGACTTTTCGTCCCCCTCTGAGGCATCAAGGATTTTGTTGGAGAAGGAATGGGTGGTGAACGGTGCACGATTATTATTGGACTTCTGGAACCCCCTGGTGGGTTTCCACGGAGGAGAATTTAAACCAGATTCTGTGTAGATCCGTGTTGTTGGCTCACCGATTCACCTTTGGTGTGATGAACTGGGGCGTCAAATTGGCAACAGATGTGGAGGTTTTGTGCAAGTGGATCATGCTATAAAAGAGAGAGAATTTAAGATGGGCGCGAATTGAAGTTCTTTTTGGAGGATCGATCCCTCCATGTTTGAGTTTCCGGTGTAGAAGTTCACGGCACCGATTTGGGTTGAAACTCGGGCAAGCTGCCTTAGAACGAGCAAAGTTGCAGAAATTCAGTCGTTCTCTTCAGGGAAGAGGACGTGTGGTAGCCACGGAACGGAGACGAGTCCAGTCGTCAAATGCTGGCCGACAAAGAGTGCATCAACGAGTCAGGAGAGTAGAGGTGAACAATAGGAGCAGCATGCAGTCTGGTCTGTATTCAAAATTTGAAAAATCAAAGTCTAGGGCGGATGAGTGATGACCAAGTAAGCAAGCTCGGGAATTTGGCCATTTTCTCTGCTTCGTCTAATAGTTTTGGAACTGCGCTGCCCAATCCCTTGATGGATTCAAAGACCGCTTTTTTAGGGGTGTTCTGTTAGCCCTGTTGCGGAGGTTTTAAAGGTGAAAAGCTTCTCTGACTTTTTGTATTTTGATGAAAAAAACAGAAACTTATTTTCGATGGGGTATGTACCTCTCTGATGATTTCTTCTTCCCCTTCTAATGCTTCTTCGTTTCTGGCGTTGGTACAAAGACCCGCAAATACTTCACACAGGTCGGAAGATACTATTTCGGCTAGGGGGCAACAACTTTACTATTATCCAGAACTTCGAAGGTTTGATGACGAATTTTGTTCACTATCTTCCTTGAAACCCCTGCTGGTTCTTTAAAGGTGATCATCAGTCCTGGCCAAGTTTTCAAATATCAACCTCAGATTTCAATTCTTGGCTTCAGGGAGATCCTTTATTCTCAAGCAAGGAGGTTGCCTACGTTTTCTCTTGGGAGGAAGATGTGGAATCAGTGGGTGGTTTCACCTTTTGGGACTTCTCAGAGGTTCATAGCAGTGACTTGAGTGAGAGCGGATGGGGCCCCTTGGCGCAATGGGGAAGAAGCTACCAGGAAGCTTCCTTTTGTAGTCGCCAAGTTTGTTGTGCCTTTGAATTCCAACATGTGAGTGGTCTTCAGGAGATGTTTGTGTAGGGCATAATACCAAGAATTTTGCAGATTTGATTTTATCGGAATGTGTTAAGACGAAAGCTAAGGGCTTTGGCAAATTCTTGGATGTGTCCTTAGAAGGGTTTGAGAGGAATATTGTTGTTGGATATTGAAACATGTAGTGGTAGCCAAACTACTACATCTTTTCTTTACTCTGCCCGTGTGTCTTACAAAACAAGCAGTAAAAAGGTGAGAGAGCTGAAGAAGCTAGAGTATTCTATTAATTATGATTGCAAGAAGACAGGAGAAAGGAGAGAGAAATTTGATGGTGATAGGGGAAGGTGTATTCGAAAAAAGTTGGTCTGAATATGCGTATCCGGAGCATATCTTGGAATGTGTGTGGCCTTAATAGCAGGAGAAAAAGCAGGGTGGTTGAAATGCTTCTTAAAGATGGAAACATGATTTGGTCTGCATTCAGGAAACAAACATGGATACCATGACAGCCACAGATACTCGTTCTATCGGAGGAGGTCAATGGGTTGATTGGGTCACTTTAGATGTTATGTGTGGCTTGTTTACAGTTTTATGCCTTCTAAGATTTGTTGACGAAGATTTCACTTGGAGTTTATAAGCTGCTTATGGTCCTCAGAATGTATTTGATAATAGGATTTTGTAGTCGGAGTTAGAAGCAAGACATTGTAGATGAAGAAGACCGTGGTGCACTGGAGGAGGCTTCAATGTTACACAATTCCGGGCGAGAGAATTGTTACCAATCCTTTCTACCGAGATATGTGAAAATTTAATGATTCCATTAGTAGAAAGGAACTCATTGATCTTCCGTTGGAGGGAAGCAGGTTCACTTGGTCTTGCGGTATCAAGGATCCCTCTTGTTCCAGAACTGATTGATTTCTTATTTCACCCAAGTGGAAACAGAGGTTCCCTGAGGTTACTCAAACGTGCTTACCCACACTGATCTCTGATCATGTACCTTTGCTCGTAGACAGTGGCCAGTGTTCAAAAAAGGTAAGTCGTCTTTTAGATTTGAAAATTTTTGGCTTCTTAAACCAGGCTGCTTGGACTCGGTCAAAGATGGAGGGAAGGCTATGAGATTGACAGAAATCCGAGTTTTTACTTGGCCCGTAAGCCAAAATTTTTGAAGAATTATCTGAAAAAGTTGAACAAGGAGGTCGTAGGTAAGGTGGAGTTAAAACTAGCAAGAGCTTTGGACAATATGCAGAACCTGAATGCTTTGGAGGGGGTTCATGCTTTGAATAAGGAGGAGATGCATAGGCGATTGGAACTGAAAGTCAAGCTAATAGGTTGTTTCAATCCGAGGAAATTTGTAGGCGACAAAAATCTAGAGGTCTTTGGTTACAAGCAGGAGACAGAAACACTCATTTTTTTTCCAGAAAACAGCTGAGGCACATATGAGGTCTAACCAAATTAGGAAGATCATAGTTTATGGTGCGGAATTTTCGGATGAGGGAGGGAGCGAATGAGGCCATTGTTGGTTCCTATCAGAGTTTGTTTCAGGATGAAGATCACGTGAGACCGAATTTAGATGGCCTTGATTTCAGTATTCTTGAGCGAGATGATGCTATGGTTTTCGAATCCTTGTCTAGCGAAGAGGAGATTGTGACAGCATTGAAATCTATGTCTAGGAATAAGGCGGCAGGAACCAATGGCCTTAACATGACATTCTACAAGCATTTTTTACTGGTGATTAGGGCTGATGTTCTGAACGTCTTTCATCCATTTTTTGAGCTTGTTGAAAGACACAACTTTCATTTCTTTGATCCCTAAAAAGGGGCATGCTGGGTATTAGAGATTTTCGTTTGATTAGCTTAGTTGGCAGTGTGTATAGACTTATTTCCACAGGTTATGACAAGCAGGCTCCAAAGGGTGATTGTCTCGGTAATTTCAGAGATTCAAAATGCTTTTTTCAGGGGTGGACAGATTCTAGATGCAGTTTTAATTGTAGAGTTGGGAGGCTGCCTCTTACTTACTTGGGACTTCCTTCGGGTTAGTTTTTTAAAGGTAAAGCCTGCTGGAGTCCGGTGTTGGAACGCTTTGAAAAGAAATTGGCAGGTTGGAAAAAACAGTACGTTTCCAAAGGTGGTCGCCCTACTCTTGTTAAAAGCATCCTTTCCAGCTTCCGGACTTGTTTTATGTACTTGCTGGTGATTTCAGTTGCTATAGCAAAAAGATTAGAGAAGCCGGAGAGAGGCTTCCCATCAGAAGAAGCTTCAGAGAAAAGGTAATACCACTTGGTAAATGGGAGGAGGTCTTACCGATTTGGCACTTTGGGCAAATGGTTATCGAGGAACATGAGGGAAAGAACAACTTTTTGGAAAAAGCTTATTGTGGGAAAGTTTGGGATGGGTGTAAATTCGTGAACTCCAAATGTGGTTTGTAGATCTCATGATTGGAGCTTATGGGTTGGCATTTGCAATGGGTGGTAAAGCTTTAAAGAGCATGTTCGTTTCTCCATAGGACATAATAGTCGGGTTCATTTTTGGCGAGATGTATGGTACGGAGATGAAGATCTGTGTAAGTCTTTCCCTGCCTTGTTCTCTATTGCAGAATATAAGGAGGCTTGTGCGGCAAACATGATTTCAAACGTAGGCAGTGGCTCTGTGTGGAATCCAAGTTTTAGAAGGAACTTCAATGATTTGGACCATAGTTGCAAAATTCTTCAATCCTAGTCACGCTCCCACCCCGGAACCTCGCTCCCAAATCTCGCACTCTCTCCCGCTCGCACAAAAACCCACTGTAGTAGTGACGCTCCCGCTTCGAAACCTCGGACCCGCTCCTGTTCCCACCCACGCTACTTGCAACTAAAGACTGGGAGCTTGATTCGTTCTTCTTTTTCCTTGAGCGCTTACAGTCTGTGACTTCTCTCGAGATGAATCAGACAGGATGGTAGAGAAAGAAGACAGCAGGGATCTTTTCTCGGTTCGTTCTTACTACTTCCTACTCTCTTCTCATGGTAACTCTTCTTTTCCATGGAAAGAGATTTGGCATTTGACAACCCCTCTTAGGTGTCCTTTTCTGTTTGGGAGGCTGCTAGAAATGCAGTGTTAACGGGAGATAACTTGAGGAGGAGAAAAAAGGTTTATGTGAACCGGTGTTTCATTTGCAAGAAAGCTGGTGAATCTGTGGACCATCTACTCTTACATTGTCCAATAGCCAGGCTTGTGTAGGGTTTGCTGTTTGCTCTGTTGGGGTTGCGCGGGTCATGCCACTTTATGTTGGTGATATATTAAAGGCTTGGTCCCTGTACAAAAAAAGACGGCATCCGAAAGCTAAGCTCTTGATGTTGATTACTCCATGAGTTTTTTGGTGTTTATGGAAGGAAAGGAATAGCAGAGCTTTTGAAGGGTTGAAGTGTTCTGTCTATTTTAGCGTTCTGGGCTGCGGAAAGTGTTACTCCCGACGAGGCTTTCTTGATTTTTTAGATAGTTTTACATTTTGTATAGGTGGCCTAATTTGGTATATTGTTTGTGTACATGGGCTCGCCCCCACTGGCGTCTTTTTCGATATAATCTTTACCTTTCAAGAAAAAGGATGGTTATTATAATTCATAAGTTACAAGTTCTCATTATGTCCATACAATACTAGACTTATCATACGTAACGTTACTTCTTTATAGATATGGATCCTTTCCTTTTTCTACTTGATGCAACCTCTGTATGGTTACATCCTACTTGATTGGGTATTCTCCTATGGGCGTGCCCATGTTGCATCATTTCCGCATCTCATGAATATCCAAGGCAATGCTTCATTACAAAAAGATGTTAAGAGACCTATTGCCCATGTACCAATATAGTACTACAAGGATTATTGTGCTTTAATAGACAGAAGTTCATATGTCATTACGTTGAATGTTTAATAACGGATACAGGTATATCAACACTCCCTCCGACAAAAAGGAAAAACAAGGACATTACCAGATAACCCTGACCAAAACCAGTGTCACTAGAGCGGGTGCCTTGGCACCTAGTTGCCATATGGGAGAAAAAGGCATGGTCTACAACTGACTAAAAGGGCCTGGAAAACAAGTATCATCCATTGTTCCTGATGGAGGTTGACCTTGCTATAGATCTGAGGTTGATGGTACATTTTACACACTCAGGCGAATCCATGGCTTCTCAAGCATGGTCTTATCCGGCTCTTAATTCTGGATGTTCTTTTCTTCGCTCTTTTCATACCTCCATGGTCATGAATTCTTCTTGACCTTCATTATCTAGATAAAAATTAGTAAAATTGATCTAGTGTATTAGGGTATGAAGTGGTTTTCATATGTTTTTGTTCTAGCTAGTAAAGGTTGATGCAATTTTGTTCAGGTTTCAATAGGGCCTGTTGCAACTGTGGAACTCTGGAAGAGCTCTCCATCTTGTCTATGCGGACTCCTCCAATATAGCAATAGTATAAGTAATTTAGCTAAATTTCTTCGGCTTTTAATCAGTCTCAGTGCTTCAGCAGAAGAGAAACTTGAGCAGGTCTTTCCTGGTCCAGAGATGCTTGACTACAGGATTTTATCACTGTCTGGGTTGGTGGAAAAATGAGCACTTGTTTTAGGACAGCCGGATGTCAATCATCCGGCCTTGGCTCGCCTGGGCAATTTGGCTAGAGCCACAATAAATAGCAGCAACAAAGCTCCAAGAAAAAAATCATAGGCAAATTCTAAAATCGACCCCCCCCCCCCCCCCCAACCCCCCGCACGGAAAAAGGAGTAGCTTGAAATGAGTGAGTATGCTTGTCCGACACAATCAAACCAAATAAGACACAATGGCGTCATGCTCCAACTCCTCGAGCACTAGTATTCCGATCAAGCCAGCATATCCAACTGCTTCAAGAATCACGATGTCCGAAGACTACCATCCAATAACCCATTAACAAATTAGCATATGACCACCTGACCATCATTTCTAGACAACACCATCACCACAACCACCTGACCATGAAACCAATCATATCAACCACCACCAGAATGGTCACTTGATTCAATTCCTCCAGAACCATAGCTGTGACTTTGCAAACATAAATCTCTTAACTTTAGATCTTAGTTCTATTAAAACAGTCATTCTTCAAACCCAATCAAAATACTGTAAACCTTACCTCACCTTCGTTCTGGCTAGGTGCATAAATCTTTTTATGCGATTCAGCTTGGTCCAAAGCCGTGTGATTTGTTAAACCATAACTAATCATCAGTTCCACCAAAATCATAGCTGTGACAAGCACATATATGAATATCAACTATGAAATTTAAGTCTCTTAAAACAGTTTTTCTTCCAACCCAATTCAACACTACAAAGCCTTATCCCACCTTGACGTTTGGTTAGGTGCATGTATCTTTTTCCTCAATTCAGCTTAGTCCACGGCCATGTGTATTCTCAAACCACATGTTATCATGTCGTTTCTTAATACATCTCCATATTAATTTTATACTAGCTTCCCTAAGTATTTCAATATCACGTCATTCTCTAAAATTGAAGTGATGGAGAATCCAATTTTCCCTCCACCTATGTCTCATTGGTGCTACCCCTACCATCTCCACAATTTGTTCTTGATGGCATATCGATTACCTAATTTTTTGAGCATGTTGTCTCCAGGTTTCCAAGCACACTGTCTAATGCATGGATGGAATTATAGCTATTCAGTGACTTCCTCTTTAACTGCATTGCTCGTGGGTTATAGGGAGACCCAACTTCTTTCAGGCAGTACATGAAAAGGAAAAGCAGGTTCTTCAGAATTCTTGACATGGCTTTTGAACAAAATCAACCCCAGGGACAGAGGACAGTTCACGACCCACCAGGAAAATAACCCAAAATGAGATTGACAGGCTGATGTCTCAACCTAACAGGAAAACATCTTTAAATGTACTTCTGTGGCAATAACATCAAATCAGCTCCGCTTCTGCTTATATCAACTCATAAACAGCTCAAACAAAGGTTCACCCTAGAAATTGCTAAACATTTTCATCAATAAACGAGCTGCAAAATAGAACAAGATCAGAAGGTAAGGATGCTTACATTCGATTTGCGTCGGCCACTTTTCAAAGCATAAGCTAGTCTTCTAAGTTGCCAAGTTCTCAACTTGAGTGGACTTTCTTCTTTGTCATCTTCTTCTTCCTCATCATCATCATCATCTTCTTCTTCTTCTTCTTCTTCTTCCTCCTCTTCTTCTCCTTCTTCCTCTTCACCTTTTTTGCTTTCTTCGCCTGCTATCTCACTTTTCTCGTCAAAACTTGAATCAAGCACTTCCAGTAACTCATCATCCCCCAGTGCTGCTGTTAATTCGCGTTCAAGCATTGCAAGATCTTCCTCACTTATCTCATCATCACCATCAAATGCAGATGGGTCATCATTCTTAAGATCTTCTTCCAGCTGACGAAAGAGTGCCTCAAAAGCATCTTCATCTAAATTAGCATCCTTTCGAGCATCATTACGCGCCAAACTTTGCTGCAAAAGTAAAATATGTAAGAATGATTAGTTAAAATCTACTCTAACGTATCTATACTTCAATGTATAATAGCCACAAGTTCAATAATGTTCTGTGCCTGTAGAATGTTTAAGAAAATTATTTGGGAGAAACTCAAGGAAAGAGGCCAAAGTTCCTGGCTCAAGCATGGGACCGTATGAAACTGACATGCAAGTCTTGCTTGCAATTCTAGCAATCGGCTCCCGACTTGAAGAAGTGAAATCAAGATGTCGTAGTCTCTCTACCCAAATACCAAATATTCAAGCCAAGTAATATCCATCAAAGTACCTAGCAAGGACTCAAGCAGAAGACACCAATAACAAAGAGAAGCACCCACCCGTAAAGGACACAAGCATTATTTGACTGCAACGATTTTCAGCATTTAAGAGTACTGTGGACAATAATCACTTTCTCCAAATCAATTTTCTTGTTTTTTTTGGTAAGTAAGATTTTATTGAAAAACCGCCAAAGGGGACAAACCCATGTACACAAGCAGTACACGTATGGACCACCAAACCCTAAAAAATCAATTAAACACATAAAAAGTTTAACACAGAGTTGAAAGAGCCATCCCCAGTACCCGACATCCAAGCACAAACAGAACTCAGAAAAATCTGTTACACATCCAGAATTATATTCCAGTCGTAGACGCCACCAAAGATGGAGTCACTGATTTGCTAGGAGGATTTATAAGAAGTACAGACCACTTAGAAACATAGACGATCGTAACATTTTGGATATGAATAAACAGGAACCTCAGTACTGCAATTACTGTATAAAAATAAAGATAATTCTTACATACATCATGATTTAATGCAGCACGTAGTGCGTCGATATCTAGGTACACGGAGAGAGGGGGGGGGGGGGGGAGGCTTCGTCAGCTCGCTTTTTAAGGTCGCGGCTTGCTGAGGATCACTTTTTCTGTTCGCTTTAGCAGAATAGACAACATGGTTGTATATGATGATAGAGCAATATATGCATACATCCGTTTGCTTGACAACAAAGGTGAAGGGAAGACGGGAGAACCAACAATTATAGACTAATTTTATCTAACTTATTCACGGTAAATTAAGTAAAACACCATTGCCTGCCTGAAAATCCGGTATGCAATAGTCGATTTGCTACGGATGGAGTACCAGTATGCCAAAGTACCATCTTTCAGGTGGCAAGTGCCATTACGCAGGACTTAGGGCAGGAGTGGTATGAGGCAACTCTCATATTCAATGATGCCCTTTGCAAACTGACATACCTAGATATAGATGCAGATTGAGAATTTCTGAGGTTATGTAAGGCGGAACTTAATCACACAAGCACACTGACAAGCGGTACTGCAAGAGCATGCCCACATACACCCCAATCTGAAAGAACTAGTGCAGTACGCGCAGAAATTTTGTGTTTCAAAATAGCAGGCCGACATTGTGTTAAATCTCATTTCTATGTTTCCCAGATAATATTATTTTCCCCCATTCCAAAATGGATGTCCCATCAGACTTTTTGAAATCTTAGAAGATGATAACAACATGTAAGCATCATCTTTACTCGTCGTTCTTGCCTATTTTAACTCGTAAAACCATTAGCTTTTGATTACTAAATGAATTCAAATGGGACAACAACTATGGAACAGAAGGAGTATAACAAAATAGCATAAAGCAGTTTCTGGGATCGAACTTCACAAAGCTCTGCAAGAATTAATCTTTTTTTATAGGAAACCAGACAGAACTTACTGTGCCTATTAAGGTTCCCACATCCTGAGATGAATGTGTGGATATAGATTTCTTGAGTGGTCAAAAAAACCTATCAGAATTGGGTTCGCTTCTTATACGCCATGGGTTAAATTTGAACAAAATACCCGTCAATTACATTTAAGGAGAGACCAACCGGCGAAGGCAAAGGTCTATTAGCACTCCATGCACAATTTGCATGACTGCACATTCTACGAATTACGTGCATAAAGTAGCAGCAAAATGAAGTTCCAGCAACCGTCCACGGAGTACCTTAAGGACTATCCTTACATTTTTGTAGCTAACAGCTTACGAATAAGATTGATTAGCACTAAAAGAAATGGGTATTCTGCATAATGGGTGTAACAAGAGGTGAGATAATATTACCTTCTTTTTCTTGGAAGATGTGATTGCCGAGTTAGGCTTGCTTCGACGGCGAGCGCAAGTGAGTACGGAGCAAGAGGAAGGCTGGGGCCGCAGGGTAAGAGCGGGGATGGGCCGGCCCACAAAGGGGCGTTCGTTGTTGTGGGAAGGTGATGAACAGCGGAGTGTTATGGATATGCGAAGAGATGAAGCAGAAGCCATGGGTGTTGTTGATAGGAATTTGTCTCTCTGTACCTGGTTTCTCTATTTGGCTAATCGTGAAGAGGTTGGAGTAGAAGCCACTGCTGGATTTGAAGCTCAGCACTAAATAACATATCCGTAAGAGGGTAAAGGGATTAGGGGGAAAGGAAATCGTAAAAGCCACAAAATTCATGCACCGGTTCAACCTGGTACGTTGCACACAGGATTTGCATACCAGTTGTTAAAATGAACATCGAAGCCTATGTATATAATCTAGATAAATTTTTTAAAATATGAAAAATCAACCTGTCTTTAAGGTAGTTCATTGTACTATTTAATATTTTTATTTTATAATATTTTTTAAGAATTTTTTTTAAAATATTAAGTGTCATTATTCTAGATAAGTAGTAACATGAGTGTTCTCTTTATGTAAAGTATCGATTCCCCTTGAAGTCGATCCCCCCCCCCCCCCCCCCCCTGTTCTTTTGCCTTAAAATCTTTCCAACTCATTAAATTCTTCATTTTGGTTAAAATCACTACATTATTAGTGGAGGAGGAAAAAGATAAGTGAGACTTTGATCTGGTACGTCCGTCCGCCA
Organism: Escallonia rubra; assembly: GCA_033065855.1. Taxonomy (NCBI): domain Eukaryota; kingdom Viridiplantae; phylum Streptophyta; class Magnoliopsida; order Escalloniales; family Escalloniaceae; genus Escallonia; species Escallonia rubra. The sequence goes on along the minus strand of JAVXUO010000581.1, from coordinate 130,920 downwards.
TAAATGGATGGTCAGATCACGCTAACAACTTAACTTAAATTGTCAGCGGTACTTATATGAGAAAATGAATATGTGGCCTAAGGATAGAAGCCAAAACGATGTAGTCTTTGTTAAAGCTTAAGGCAAGATTGTTTTTCCGTTTTTTCTTATTCTCTGTCCAAGTCTCTTCAACCAACTCTCCCGTTAATATACACCTCTGACACCACCAAAAAACACCATGGCAATCATCGCGTCAAACAGCCCACCTTCAACTCTGCCCCCTTCGACCACCACCTCCAGCACCACCCTCAGCCACAACAATAAGCTTAGCTACCATCAGAATACACCACCACTGTACCACAGTACAGGTATACAAATCTACGTTCCTGTCAATTCTGACCACCACGGTTCCGATGTTAATCCTCCCCACCACCACCCTCCAACTCTAATCTCAACCTCCACTATTGAAATCAAATGTCACCGTCATTTTCACATTTAGTAGATCTGGAATTTTAGTTATTATGGTGGGAGATTGAATTGAAATGGTTTAGTGGCACAAGCTAGACAATGATGCCCATCAAGCTTAAAGTCTCAAAGTGGGGCAGATAATCTTCGGTATGCTTGTGAAGGGATATGTTTGTATTGATCTTGCTGTCTATGGAGGAAAAGAGGGAGATCGAACTTGACGGGAAAAATAGTGAGAATACATCAAGGGAGGGTGTAACATTTTGTTAGTAATGGGTTATAATTTGGAGACTACTTTGATCGTTGTAGGCAATCCCTATATTTCATGTTTATCATATTGAGAAAGGCAATTTAGGTGGAGATGGGAGGTGAGAGGCAGAAAGCAGGAGGCGGAGGTGCAAGCCTGGGTAGGGAGATGAAGTAGGAGACGAAGGATGGAAGATAAAAATAAAGCATTGCCAAAAATAGACAGAAGCCAAAACGACACAGTCTTTGTTAAAGCTTAAGGCAAGATTGTTTTTTCGTTTTTCTTGTTCTCTGTCCAAATCTCCTCAACCAACTCCCCTGTTGATATACACCTCGACACCACCAAAAAACACCATGGCAATCACTGTGTCAAGCAGCCCACCTTCAACTCTGCCCCCTTCAACCACCATCTCCAGCACCATCCACAACCACTACAATAAGCTTAGCTACCATCAGAATACACCACCACTATGCCACAATACAGGTATACAAATCTACGTTCCTGTCAATTATGACCACCACACTGTCGATGTTAATCTTCCCCACCACCACCCTCCAACTCTAATCTCAACCTCCACTATTGAAATCAAATGTCACCGTCATTTTCACATTTAGTAGATCTGGAATTTTAGTTATTATGGTGGGAGATGGAATTGAAAGGGTTTAGCGGCAGAAGCTAGACAATGATTCCCATCAAGCTTAAAGTCTCGAAGTGGGGCGGATAATCTTCAGTATGCTTATGAAAGGATCTGATTGTTTTGGTCTTTCTGTCTATGGAGGAAAAGAGGGAGATCGAACTTGACGAGAAAAAGAGTGAGAAAGTATTATAGCAATGGAGGGTGTACCATTTTGTTAGTAACGGGTTATAATCTGGAGACTCATGTGATCGTTGTGAGCAATCCCTGTATTTCATGTGTTATCGTGAAGGGAAATTTAGGTGGAGATGGGAGGTGGGAGTTGGGAGGTGGGAAGCAGAGATGCATGCCTGGGCAGGGAGATGGAGTAGGGGACGAAGGATGGAAGACGAAAATAGAGAATTGCCAAAAATCGAGGCTTGCTGGCATAAAGGCGGGAGAAGCAGGTCGGCAACGATTAAAATGGGAGAGAGGGTTTGATCCGGAAAGAAATAGAAAAAGTTTGGGAAAAAAACTACGTCATTTTAGCTAATTACCTTAGGCAAGTTGCCTAAAGCTAGCCACATATTCGTTTTTCCCTAAATAAGATCAAAATAGGTGTTGCACCAAAAGAAAGGCTCCGGATGATGCTACGTCACCAACCCATTAAAAATTTGCCAAACGGTTGTGCATTGAGTTAACGGCCAAACAAATATGATGTCCAAACAACTTCCTTTCCTCCTTTTTGTCTTTCTCTTTCCAAAAACACCCTATGTTTCTCTCTCTCTCTCTCTCTCTCTCTAGAAATCTATCACCCCTATCTATGAAACCAACTCATCTTTCTCATGGATGGGTAGAATTGTGGGTTCTCGAAAGTTCAGTAAGTGGGTGACGGACAATGGTGGGTTGTTAGTCGATGGGTAGATTGGTGGTGCTTCTCCGCTTTTAGTCAGAGTGAGAGACTACGGTGATGGTGGCTGTCGGCTAGGTTGAATGTCAGTGGGGTCAATAGTTGAGTGATGGTGTTTACATTGAGAGTGCTGATGGTAGATGATGAGAGATAGATAGATAGAGAGAGAGAGAGAGAGAGAGAGAGAGAGGATCAGGTGGTTGCGACATGGGGCCGTGGGTGTGAGAAGGGAGACGTTTTTCAGTGCCGTCTGGCTATGTCGTCTCCGGAAGATCGATGGTAAAGAGAATTCGGGTGCTTCTTTGGACTTTACACCACATGACGTCCTATCCTCCGAATGTAGTCATTTGGATCTGTTCCTGGTCAACTTTTAATGGGCTAGTGACGTAGCATCATTTGGGGCATCCATTTTGATCAGACGGCTTTAACTAAAGGTACAACATGTCTGATGTAACCCGATTTACACCAAACAATTCGGGTCCCACTAAAAGTGACATTCCTAAGTACTATAGATACTAGATAAACATGTTGTTACGCAAACATGTAGAGTTTTTAAAATATTTCAAATTGAGCCGAAACATAAGGTCTGGATACGAAAAAGACATCTGCAACAAATAAGAGCGTGAAAACAAACATTTAGAATGTTAATACATCTTTTCTTGTTAACGAAGGTATATACTCCTGTCCAATCAAAGGTGAGTACATATAACAAAATGGCTTCAATTGTGATCACTTTCTCTAATGTGAATGTGTAAGTCTAATATGGATGGGTAAATTGTAGAACTAGGATCTCAACAACAAGAGTCGCTTCAAATAGCTGAAATGGTATAAAAGTCCTTAATGAATATGATCAATTCAGTGCTAGAAGAGAAAAAGCTCAGCAATTTCTCATGCATGAAGTTTTAATATTATATGAGAGAAGAAGAACAAAAGAGCCACAACATTAACCCCCCAAAAAGGGTGCATATGCCACAACGTGTATAGTTAACTTTTATATTGTACAACTAAGTACTAACTAAAAACTTTTTTTCATCAATTAACAAGATTACTTAAATTTGGTGTAACTATACACGCTGATATCATCTGGTCAAGAAAAATATTTAAAATAATTAAGAAGGAAATGCATATTGCAAATGTATGAAACAAAACAAAATTCAATTCCTTAAAAATATATGAATTGTGTATATTGCTGAGAAATTGAGCATGATCTAAATCTAATATTATATGCAACAACTAATTAAAAAGGTGGGTACCTTGGAACGTAAAATTGAACTTGAAAATTTCAAAAATTTGAGTTACAAAACGACAACTGAGGTAGCGTTTGAAAAAAAAATTGTTTTTAGTTTTTTGTTCAGTTTTGAAAACTGAAAAAAAAAAATTTGTCGTTTAACAGATGATTTTAGCTTTTTTTTTTTCCCTTCAGTTTTATGAACCAGTTTTCAAAATGGGATTGTTTTTTAAAACTCCATGTTGGAGTTTGGAAATTTTTTTTTTTTACGTTTTTTTAAGTATGTCCACTACATAATGTAGCGAATGGAATATATGAGGCAAACAAACCATTCACATTTCACTTTCATCTCTCTCTCTCTCTCTCTCTCCTATATCTGAGCTACTCTGTCTCCCCAACAATCCACCTCTACCTGAGTTTAATTTCGACGGCAACCATCGAAATCGCAGATTGACGGGGGCAGTTATATGGTGGTGGGTTTGGGTTTTGATTTTTATAGTTTGTTTTAAAATACAAGGAATTGTTTATTCTTCTCAGTAGTGGTGACAGAGAGGTGATGGTGGTGGTTGATGGGGATGATGCCTTGGCTGTAGGATTATGGGTTTGTTCGTTGTGGCTAGAGTGCCACGGTGGTTCTTCACTTGTGGTGGCCGTTTTGAGTTTGTGTGGAGATATAAAAGGCTCCCAATTCAACCGTGATTTTACATTTTTTCCCTCATCTGCATATTGCATAGATAAAAGGCACGACACATTGCTTCAGTTGACTGAAAACACATATAACAAAATCATGAAATTTTTGTTTGTCTTGGTTTGTGGAAAGAACATCCAACATAGAATCCAGAACATTCAAAGGCAAAAAGACTGAACAAAAAGCGGACATTCAAGTTAATTTGTGCAATCAAGGGGCAATTTGATAAAAAGTACCGTCCGCTACATAATGTAGCACGGCATGAAAGTTTTAAAAAAGTTAGATCTGACCTGTCCATCGCGATAGATGGGCGGCCAGATCGCTATATATATATATATATATATATATATATATATATTTGCTCGCGCTAGTAACTTAAGCTAAGTTGCCTGCGCGATCTGGCCGTCCATCCATTGTGGATGGATGGGCCATATATGTTTTTTTTAAGTAAACTTCACCGTCCGCCACATAGCGTAGCGAACAGTGAAATTTACAATATTCCCCCCCCCCCGCCTGCGAATCCCTCCGATTCATTAAATACCTTCGAGACAATTTGTTCAAAATTACCGTCCGCTACATAATGTAGTAGATGACATTTTTAAAGTTAGATCTAGTCTAAGTCAGATCGCACGCACCGGCAACTTTAAGTTGCCAGCGAGGGAAAGAGATCATGACCATATATATATATATATATATATAATATATATATATATATAGAGAGAGAGAGAGAGAGTTTTTTTTAACGTATATAATTGAAATAAAGTCCTAGTATGTTGGTATATTACTGATTTAGAACTTAAAAATGCTTAAAATTGAATTAGTAGTAAAAGAAGGACTCTTAATTTAGTTCATGATTTACCTACTATATTATGTAAAACCTTTGTAAATTAATAATGGTAGATTTATGAGGGTATTTATCGATCTACACTTATGTGTGCTTGTCTACGCTTTATGTTACGAAACGCAGTAACGATGAAGCAATATATCAAAGAACAAAGAAACGAAAAATTAAAATCAAGCGCACAACACAAGAATTACGAGGTTCGCCAACGTGCATACGTCCTCGGAGTATGACCAAATTTCGATTTCACTATTCAGCAGTGTTACAATCAGAAACCTAGCCCCAACTCTTTATTATCGTTTTTTTTCTTTTTTGACGCAGAGAACAATACAAGACCACTTATATATATTTAGAGTTAAGTGGTAACCTTCTCTAAACAATGTGGAATAAGACAACTTATATACTTAGGGCTAAGTTGTGACCTTATCTCAATAACCAATGTGGGACACCCAACTTTCGGGTCACTACCTTCATCGTAATAATGTCTCTAGACTGAAATTAGGCTCCACATATAACAATCTCCCGCTTGGAGATTAATACAATTCCATTGCTGAAACTCCCTACAAATCATGGTCATACTCATCTAAGAAGCATCAATGAAGAGTAATCAAAGTTGAGCATAGGCTCAACTTATGCATGTCAATCACTTTTGTTAACATGTCCGCGAGATTCTTGTTGCCTTCAATCTTCTCCAAGTTCAGTTGTCCATCCTCTAACAGAAACCGTATAATAAAGTGATACCTCAACTGAATGTGCTTGGTCCTCGAATGAAACGTTGAGTTCTTGGCAAGATGTATTGCACTTTGACTATCGGTTCATAACTTGCAATCTACTTGCCCATATCCTAGCTCTGTCAACAATCGCTCAGCAACATATCCTGCTTCTATTGTAGACGATGCAACAATCTTCTGTAGCTTAAAGATCCAGCTTATTGCGATCCCTCATACTATAAAAAAATTTCTCGTGGTGCTTCTCCCACTGTCTCGATCACCTGCATGATCTGAGTCTACATAGTCTCACACATCTATCTTATTACCCTCAAAGCATAAACAAAACCTGAATGTTCCTCTCAAATATCTAAGAATCCACTTCACTGTTTGAAGTGGGCTGCTAAGGAGTCGTCATAGGTTTAGAGGTGTGCAAATTAAATCTCCTCAAAACCTTCTCAATGTACTCTTCCTGCGACAACTATCACTTTTTCTGTTTTCTGTCCCTAGTTATCCTCATGCCAAGAAGTTGTTTTTCCTCACCCAAGTCCTTCATAGAGAAAGTACTTGCCAACTTCTTCTTGCGTTCATTAATCCTTCCTATGCATGAAACTGCTACAAGCATATCATCTACATACATAGTTAACACAATGAAATCCTCACTATTAAACTTTTGAAAATAAACACAGTGATCGGAGTGGCATCTAGTGAAGTTTGTTTGCTTCATGAAACTGTTAAACTTCAAATACCACTATCTAGGAGCTTGCTTTAGGCCATACAAGCTCCTCTTCAACCTGCAAACCATTCCCTCCTTACCATTGACTTCAAAACACTCTGGCTGATGCATGTAGATTTCTTCCTCTAAATCCCCATAGAGAAATACTGTCTTAACATCTAACTACTCCAGATGTGTAAGTTCTCTATAGCCATAATGTTCAATATTGAGCGAATTGAAGTCATCTTCACAACAAGAGAGAAGATTTCTTGCAAATCAATACCTTTTCTCTGTCAATACCCTTTCACAACTAGTCATGCCTCGTATCTCTTTGTTCCTCCAGCTTTATTTTTAATCACGTGTAGCCATTTATTGTACATAACACTCTTACCTGCTGGGAGCTTTACTAAATCCCAAGTTTGGTTTTTCTCAAGTGAAGCCATCTTATAATTCATGGCTTGCTCACATTGTAACCTGAATTCATCTTGTATCGCTTCTTAATAACATTCAGGCTCGCTATAATCAGTATACAAGATGTAACTAAGTTGAAGACAAAGTATATCAGGAACTTTTCTTACCCGACTGTTTCTTCTAAGGTTAGGAGTTTTAGGCACATATTGTTGATCACCAGCTTCACTTTCAGTATCAGTTGTCTCATCAAGGATTTTGGATTTTCTCTCATGGGTACCAGTTCATCTTCTGGCTCATCAAGTTCCATGTATTCCTTGTTTTCCTTTTCAATTCCATGTTCTTGTAACCTGTGCTTATACAACCGCGATTCATCGAATATGAACTTTTTACTCCTGATGATTTTGTTATTTTCATAGTCCCACAAACGATAACCATATTCATCACCTGCATATCTAATAAATACACACTTATGAGATTTAGAGTCAAGTTTCCTCATTTCCTCTTTATCAATATGAGCATAAGTAATAAATCCAAAAACTCTCAGAAAAGAATAATTTACTGGTTTACCTGACCATTCTTCTTCAGGAATACCACCATTGAGAGCACTTGCTGGACTTCTATTAATTAAATATACGGCAATATCAACAACTGTTGCCCAGAACTCTAGAGGTAATTCAACATGTATCCTCATGCCCTTTGCTCATTCCATGATGGTTCTGCTCATCCTCTTTGCCAAGCCATTTTCATGAGGTGTCCTATTAACAGTCATTATCAACCTGATACCGTTGTTGAAAAGTATTCTTGGAATCCTCCATCATGATACTCACCTCCATTATTAGATTTTAGGCATTTTTTCTTGCTCCCTGTTTCATTCTCAACAAGAGCTTTCCACTTCTTAAAAGTGCGATAAACATCAGATTTCGTATTGATGGCATATATCCAGGCCTTTCTACTAGCATCATCTATAAAAGGAATAAAGTAGAAATTACCTCCAAGAGACTTTACTGTAGTAGGTCCGTAAACATCCGTGTGAACTAACTCCAACCTTCCAGTCTTCTTCTCTTTACCATCCCTCCAAAAACTAACCCGCTTTTGCTTTCCATAGATACAACCCTCGTAGAAATCCAACTGAATGTTCTTCATCCCTAGTAATGCATTCCCTAAGTGTAGAATTCTCATACCATTCTCACTCAAATATCCCAACCTCTAATGCCACGATGTGGTCCTCTGATTTTCTGTAAAAGCCAAAGAGATAGAGTGGTTTAGGTACTTGAAAGAGTATATATGGTTCCTACTATTTCACATCTTGCTACCACCATCGACTCTTTGATCACTTTACACCGTTTTTCACCAAATGGCACAAAATAGCCTTCACGGTCTAACCTGCTAACGGATATAAGGTTCTTCTGCAGTTTTGGAATATGTCTAACATCCTTCAAAACCAGGGTTCCTCCATTAGACAATTTAATTTTAACTTTTTTCCCTTTCCAACAATGTTACATTGATATCCAGGCCTGACGGTCACATGTCCATAATCACCATGAAGATAATCATGGAAACAATTCCTATGAAGTGTACAATGAATCGAGGCTCCTGAGTCAACATACCACACTTTGGAATTATCATTCACTGCAACAGAAATACATAAATCGTCATATGTTCATTTGTTTGGACTTACCATGTTTGTCCCTTTATCATCACCTTGTCTTCCCCCTGCTCCTTTTTTTTTCCTTTGGTTCTGTACAACCATTTCTCTTATGACCATCCTTGTTACAATTCTGGTTCTCCCTTTGGACTTCGACTTGCCTCTTGATTTTGATCTTCCCTTTGTAGGACTTCTTCGCCTGGTATTCTGCTTGTTATTCTCTCTACCTTTGGATTCCACGGACAAAGCAGTACTAGATGATATATCATCACCAATCTTCTTTTTCTGCATTTCGTCATTCATCACATAACTCACAACATCATTAAGTATTAGCGTTCCAAAGACAGTAGAATTACTCACTTACGTCACCTAGATATTCCAACTATCAGGCAATAAAAACAGAAACAACAAAGCCCTAATTTCATCATCAAAATTAATGCTGATAGATTCCAATTGATTTGTAACATTGTTAAAATAAAATCTTTTAGATGATTTGTAACATCCTCATATTAAAAAGTTTCTTCATAAGAAATACCTTATTCGAAGCAAAGATTTTTTCGTACAATTTCTCTAACGCTTGCATCACAGCAACAATGGTTTTCTCCTTGGAAATATTGAATGCTACTTGCGGTGTTAGGCTAAGCCTTACTGTAACCAACGCTTTTTTGTCCAAAATAGCCCACTCGCTCGCATTCATCGTTTTAGGTTTCTTTCCCACCAACGCCAAATACAGATCCTTGTGATATAAGTGCTCTTCAACTTGCATCTTCCACCACTGAAAATTCATACCATTAAACTTCTCGATCTTTTCTTCACCTTCTTCGGCCATTGCTCCCACTCAAACGTAAAACCTACGTGAGTAAAACTCAAACCCCAGCTCTGATACAAGTTATTACGAAATGCAGCAACAATGAAACAATATATCGAAGAACAAAGAAACGAGAAATATAAAAACTAAAAGCACAACACAAGAATTACGAAGCTCATCAACGTGCCTAAGTAATAATCAATGTGGGACAAGACAACTTATATACTTAGGGCCAAGTTGTAAAATTCTCTCAATAACCAATATGGGACACCCAATTTTCGAGTTACTACCTCCATCGTAATAATGTCTCTAGACTGAAATCAGGCTACACATATAACACTTTACACCTTATTTCTTAGATAAAAGATAAACAAAATTCTGCTATTGTCTTTTTATGTCAAAGTATGGTGTATAAGAAAAACTTTTCTAGATTTGTTTTCAAACTTTATAAAGTTTTAATATTACATGCTATTTTTAAAAATAATTAATAATGTATTTCTCTCTTATATATCTCATATGTGTTTTCTTTTTTTTTAATATGCAGGTTTTGGTTTTCGTCTTATGAAATTTGTTATATTGGATTAAATGTGCTTTGAAATTTTAAGAATGATGACAATTAAGGATCTTGTAAAAAGATAATTTGTCTATAGCCCATATACCATAAGGTTATAAAACTTAAATATGAATTGAAAATAGTACCTAATTTTTCTTATTAAACCTCTTAAGTAATTTTCATTTTACAAGTAATTATTTCATATTAGATAACTTTTTCGATATATAACACCAACTACAATAAGCATTTTCAGGTTATTTTTGTTGACTACAATGAGTTAGTAAAATTTAGCAAAAAACCTCATGTTAAGCTAAAATTGTAGGGTGAAGATTAGTTCATATAATTGATGTTATTGAAAGCAGACAGCAATGGTCACTCATAGTTATAATCGATTATATTATAGTCAAAATTACCTTTCAAAACTTATAATTAGTCTAATATCTTTTAATTGGTCTTGTTATTCATGTAAACTTAATCAACTACAAAAAAACATACGTTTTTATTGGTTATTACAGTCCTCTTAAAAACAAAATTTTCAGTCTATAGTCGATTACGATAAGTTTTGTTAAAGTACTTGAAATAATTTCATTTTAAAGGTTATATATTTTCTAAGAGATACTAAGAGATCATGAATCTTATCATTTTTTTTTCAAATCTCATCCTTATATATGGGATATAATTAGTTTGGTGGTTGTGAGGTCTTATTTAAAAATACTGACTTATAATTCGTTTGTTAAATCTATATATCACATCAGTTATTTTTTACGATGACTATCTTATGTATATTATGCATATATCTATATACATGAAAAATGATAATACATTTAACTCAATTAGAACGTCATTTTTTTTCCTTTTAAGTCTAATATGTTATTCACCTTTTTAGATATATGATTTTTATATTCACATTAAAGAGTGGTTTTAAGAATACAATAATTAAAATTAAGTCATAATAAGTTAGTGTATTGATTAGGTTGATGTCTAACATGTTTAGAATTAATTTTTAAATTATACGACCCTCTTTATTCTTGCGAAATTAATCAAATTTAAAAATAGTACCCTATCAAAATTTAAATTATTTTTCAGATCATTTTTTTTGTTCTCAATTGTAACATTAATTTTTTTCCTAAATAGAAAGTACTATTTTCGTTTTTTTACATATAAGAGTTTTTAAGGATACAATAATAAACATTAAGCATAATATAGCATATTTTACCAAAAAAAAAAAAAAGCATAATATAGCATATTGATTACAAATGATTAGAATCAATTTTCGTATTACCGTCGTGTATTCTCATTTTCTACTCCCGAACGTCAGCGTCTGCACATACACTGCCATTGTTGCGAAGTCCCTGGAGAAACCTCTGTTCTGTCTCTCGACATATTTGTTGTCAATCAATGGCAACTTCGTCTTCATTGTCATCATCATCAAAGGGGTGGGTGACGAGTCTCTCAACGTACGCGTCCAGGATATACTTCTTCCTCATCATCCTTCAGATTCCTCTTTTTAGGTATTTTTAAATCAACCCCACCTCTTAAATTTTGTGTAATTTGATGTGTGTAGATCCGGTTTGGCTAAATTCTCGTCACCTTTTTTGCGCGCCTATTGTTTATATTTAGTGTAGACTATGGAAGCTGTAATTGATGAGGTTTGAGCTTGGAACTTTGAATCATTACTCTGAATTCTCTCTAGATTTGACTGAACATATCACTACAGATACGTTACTACCTGCTTTCCAGTGGATTTCTTGTTTGACTTTTTGCGAATTCTTGACATAGATTTAGCACCATATAAGTGTTGTCTTCACTCGTCGTTTTTACCGTGGCTTGACTTGCCAAATGATGCCTATTTAATCTGTGATTGCTATTTGATTCAATTTCATACTTACATGGTACTAAATCTATCCTAAGAATTTGCATTTAGTCTATAAGATTAGATTAGATTATAGTGTTTTGGCCTTTGGGTAGTTATGTATTGTGGTTTGTGGTCTAACTGCATACTTATCCAATACCTAAAACACTCTAATCTACTCTAGGGAAATCAAATGGAATGGAGGGGGTAAAACATACCAACAGGTAATGGTTGCAGTTAAACACCCCCCCGGTTGTTTATCTGAGACATCGACTCTGTTCACCCAATACCATTCCGTCTCCTTCCACTCTTACCCTGCTCATCGCCCTCGGTATCTGTAAAGTTGATGTCAGGCGGTAAACTGATTCAGTCCTTCTCTTTTCTACCGAGGCTAATGTACTGTAAAAAACAATTAAAAAAAAGGAAAAAAGAAAAAAGAAATGATGGATTTTGCTCCTCCAGATTTAAGAGTTATGAGAGCGCTTGCATGCGTGAGGTTCCTCTGCTGCTCCCAGGGTTTCGTACCACATGGGGCATATGTGCACTGAAAAGTAAATAAATTAAGGCCTTGTGGAAGTTTACCTAGTTGGAGGTTCCGCATTACCATTTGGTTGGTGACCTTATTTTACCGTGGATTTTAATTTTAAATCTATAAGGTTGAGTTTTCTTAAGCAGCTTTACATTGGAGTAGCAGCCGCCTAAATTCAACGTCTGGCTTCTCTAGGGTTTTTTTTTCTGCCAAAACCTATTTAAGAAGGCTGGTATTAGGAGCAAATTCAGTTTGACTGCCTCTAGATCGGTCAGGTTGCACTGACTGGACCTATTTTAGAAGGCTTTAATTAGAAGATAACGCTGTTGACGGCTAACTTCAAACATCACCATCATGCTTTTTTACCTTTACTTTGGGAGGAACTTTTGTAGCCCACATGCTGTGGAAACATGTTTGCTAGCGCAATCGTCAACTATGTTAGCCTTTGGTTGGCGTATTATCTCTTTGCTAACATTGTAATTCCTGGAAGTTGTTAATCCTACTCTAGTTTTGTTCACTTCTTGGTCATTACATCAGGGTACCATGTAGATCTGGCCTGTGTACAACACCTATTCAGGTCACGTCTTCTCAGTTGATTGCAAGTGAGATATTTCCTCTCCCTGTTGTCAAGGCCCTCCTCTACCCTGGGGCTATTGTTAATGGCCTCATCAGTAACATGACTGTTCCAAGCTGGGGTAACCTGCTCACCATCTACAACTTGACAAATGCGAAAGCGGCTCCTGCTGTAACTGATTTACAGCGCTTGGAGGTTGGGTTTTGCAACTTTGCTTTCCTATTTTCTCTTACATGCCTATGAAATTAAACGTGGAAGCCGAATTGTGCATGCTAACTTATATTTCTAATTTGAAAAATGACCTCTAGTCTTGCTCTTCCTTGAGTCTCGTTGGTAGGTAAATAAAGACCAATAATTTTGAAGATGCCAACTGTGCACCTAAATTTCATTCATCTTTTTCACTTTACAAAAAATGTTTTAATCAATCTGCTGTTTGGCTCAGAAGTTGTGTGAGGGTTGAAATCTCCTATAAGAATCGTAGCTCATTTTCTAAAAGTTAGTGCTATTCAATCGGTCTCTACTTGTACATTTCGTAGCTGGTCAACTATGAAGCACGGACAGGGGTGCGAGTGCGGGTATGGATACGACACATGTGCGGATACGTGGATACGGCATTCTTAAAAATTTTAGGGTACCGGTGCGGCTGGGATACGACAAATTTTGTAAATATTTTTCTTAATTATGTACAGTTAGTATTGAATTTCTAAACAATTTGACTCTTAAGAATCATAATATATGTATTAGATGTATGTAACAAAATATTAATGTTCTCACCAAAGTAGTATGTTTTTAAGTTTAGGCTGTTTCGTAAATTTTGAAGTTTTCAACTGAATAAGTGGAGTTTGTTAAGTTTAATGGGCTGTTTTATAAATATTAATATTGTCTATTTGAACAGAATAAAGTTTGTATGTGGTATTACTTTTATTTCTTTGAAGTACTGGGGTTGGTTTAAGTAATAATTTAATTATTGGGTATTTAAATAAAATATGTGGATATAAGCTGTCAAAAAGTCAACATCGATCTCTAGCTCTTAGTTGCATAATGGGTTGGGGGGGGGGAGCGTAAGCACTTGGAAGAATCTAAGGTTGAGAGAGAGAGAGAGAGAGCACTGATTGACAAGCTCTGTTCTCTCGAGGAGGGTAGCCAGCAACAACAGACAAGGAAGCTTTAAGGACTTGAAGGAAGAGAGAAACAAGGAATTGAGTTGAAAAAGGCTTGATTTTCAGGTACTCTCTCACTTATTCCATGCATCTCTGTCCAGTTGACGGGATTTAATTCCCATATTAGCTTGGGACGAGATTCCATGGAACTCCTAACTTGGGATCGCAAAAGCGAGTTTCAGAGAGAGAATCGTCACCATATTAGGAGTTTCCTGCTACTAAGCTCCAGCCATATCGATAACATCGGGGATTCCCTGTTCTTCTTCTTCTCTGGAATCAATCGCACCCACAACGCCGCACGCCGCCTTGGGTCACTGGTGAGTACTTCTTCCTTCTTCTTTTTCTTCTCTCCTTTTCCTTCTGCTGCTGCTGCTTCTTCTTCTCTCCAGTCTGCTCTCTCCTCTCAGATTCCTTGCCCGTGGTCACAGTCTGACCACGGATCTTCCCGAAAATTGTGTTTTCACATTTCGGATGCGCACCCAAGTTGCACCCTATAATTAATACATCAAATAAATAAATAAAAAATACTGGACACGCACTTACGCTGCACTCTACCCGCACCTGCTCCCGACGCGTATCTGGTGCTAGTGCTTCACCCAAAGTGCCGCACCCATGCTTCAAAGCTGGTCAACATCTAACCTGTTATTATTTTTTCATTTTCATTATCATTATCACTCTCGTTTCTTCGAAAAATGTTATGCTTACTTACTAACCTTTGGAACCCATTCTTTTAGGATTTCGATTTCAAATTCGAATAGTATTTGAAATTCAATTCACTTTTTTTTTTCCTGGAACAAAAGGGAAGTCAGATCACAAAATTCTTGTTTTGTCTTCGGAAAACAAAAGAAATAGAAAGAATAAATTTTAAGATAATTATATCTGTGGCAAGAGTAAGTGGTTTTACGTGTGCTAGCGACATTACACGGTATAGTGACATTGACAGTGGAAGTGGTGGGGTAGTCAAGTGACGGTAACGATGACAGTGGTGGTGGTGGTATTAAGATGTAACTAGTGGTAGGGATGGTGACAGTAGTGACATAGACGATGATGATGGTGGTGGCGGTGCGGCGTGAGCGGCAGTGGTGTCCTATGGCAACGATTGCAACAGTCAATGACAGTGGTGGTGGTAGGGGTGGTGGGGCGGTCTAGCGATGGTACTAGTAGCAGTAGTGCTTGTGGTACTAAGGCGTAACTAGTGGTAATGTTGGTGACATAAGTTACAATGACGGTAGCAGAGACGATGGAGGTGGTGGTGTTGTGACATTGGGGGTGGTAGTATGGCAATGATTGTAACGAGGCGGCGACGGCGGTGGTGATAACAGACATGTTGATCTTGACAGAGTTGGTACTGTTGCACCAGTGTTAATGGTAGTGACAATAACGGTGGTGGTAGCATTGATGATGGGGTTGGGGTTGGGGGTGGTGGTGGTAACAATGATGTGGCGGCGGAAGCGATGTATTGATGATAATGGTGCTCGTGGTGGTGATGTAACACACCTGAAAGCGATGGTGATTGTGGTGGTGGTGGTAGGATGTCGTGTAGTGTAGCGATGAAAATAGTGTGGTGTTAGTAGTGGGTGTAACTGTCCAGTAGTGTTGGGTACATAGTTATAAAAGGCGCAAGCGCACCTAAGGCGCAAAGGGTCCTTGGAGCTTAGGCGTAAGGCGCAGGCGCAAAATAAAAATAAATAGATATTAGTGCATTAAACCAATATAATTACATAAAAAAATTCAGAACGTGACAATTAAAAAAAATTTCAACACTAGAAAAAGTTTTAAATCCAATAAGAAGTAGTTAATCTTAAGTGAACATGACAACATCATCCTCATTATCAGTGAGGGCTAAGGCAACAATGTTTTCCTCAAAAGGAAATCATAGGCTCCCAAGTGTAGTTGAGATTCCTCTTTAATTTCATTTTATTTATCTACAAGGTGAAGTGAAGGAGTAGATTTACTTAAAAGAGAGTAACAATTGGGGACGAGACACTAGCATAATGAACAATAATAAGAGAATCGATTGATTAGGGGTTTGGGGTTTTAAGTATTTTTATGGTTTACATATTGATTTATCATGTTATGAAACAAAGAATCAACTATAATGAACGGCTGAGATGATGCTACGAAGCAAAAATCAAAAATAGGATTTTTGGGTTTTTTTTTTCCGTCTCCACCACTGCCTTGCGCCTGAGCGCCTAAGCGCACAAGGGGTGCGCCTTTCTGAAGGGGCTGCGCCTAGGCGGGCCTATGATAACATTGGTTGGGTATAGCAGTCCATGGTGGCAGTAGTCTTGGTAACGTAATGGTGGCAATAGTGGTGGCCGCGGGGTTGGCAGCGGTGGTAGTAAAAGTGGTGTGGCGGCAGTGGTAATGAAGACGATGCTTGTGGCTTCATTGGTTGTAGAGATTCAGGAAAGGGCAAGATAGGTAAGTAATTGTTTTTAACCAAGAAAATCCAAATCCCATGAAAGCCGACCGTTTTTCCTCGGATCTCACACTGCAGAAACAAATCCAGTCAAATCCCATAAAATTCAATTCCAATTCCTTTTTTTAATGTTCCATCAATTCCGTGGTTTCAAATACACATTTTTGCTGGAGATGTTCCAAAATTTGTTTTGCCCTGTTGTTTTACTAAGGAACCCCAAAGCGAAATTCAACAACAGGGTGTAGCGAAGGTGAGACTTGATTAGAATCCTGTAGCCACGCCATTTTCTACTTCCTGATGATGATGACGGCATGATCATTGATATTATTATTGAGTAAAACAGTATTTCCAATGTCCAGGATTAACACATAATTTCAAACAGTCAGTATGCTGCTAGCTTAGTAACCGTGAAGCACAAAAGTGAACTTTGTGGAAGTGTCGACTTAATTTTGTAGTTACAAAGGTCACAAACCAGTTATAGCTAATCAAAGTTTGTAAAGTAAAGTAGTACAGACAATCAAGAGCAAGACATTTACATGGTTTGACTCAGAAGCCGACATCTTTAGAAAGACTTTTCAGAAGGCTTGTCCCTCTAGTTGCACCAGACTCTTCATGACATACAAATTGTTTTTTTTTCTTTTTTTTTGATCAAGTCCATTTCATTGCAATATAGTAAGAATGATTACAAGCAAAATCCAGTTCCTTCTTCATCCAACAACAAAAGGGGAAGATAAGGATGCTAAGGGAACTGGACCAAAAATATTGCATGCTTCTGCCCATGCTGCTAGATCATGTGCATGCCTGTTAATGTCTCTACTTACTTTACAAAAATCCCAACAACTAAAGGTTTTCAGCTTGTGTCTTGCCTCCTCCACAATTGTAAAGCTCTTCCAGTTTGGTGATAGTTCATGGTTAATCATCCAATCTACAACAGTTTGTGCATCTCCCTCAAAAAGGACATAGGTATATTTCATCTTTACAGCCAAATTGATAGCTAAAAGAGCTGCCAGAGCCTCTGCTGCTTCAGGTTGATTTTCAAGTTCCTCTTTGGCTTCAGCTGCTACCATCACTCCGTTGTGATCCCAAAGAATCGCCGCTTGGGCGGATCTCGTTGCTCGACTAGCCGCATCAAAATTAACTTTGTGCCAATGGATTGGTGGGGGGTGCCAAGATAGTGTGGGGTTGATATAGTGTGAATCGGGGAGAAGGGCCGCAACATGACTATTAAAAGACCACTTGACTTTCTTTGCAATTTCATCACTATCAACCGCAATGTTTTGGAAAAGTTTTTGATTGCGGCTTAACCAAATCTGTTCCATTGCCACAGTGGAGAATAAAGTATACCTGCCCTTGGTAGTACTATCAGGGAAGAGTGAAGGTGGAGGAGATATAATGAATTCAAGCCATGTAGATGGAGGTGTATTGGGTTGTGCTGGTACAGCAACAGGAGGTGGTCGAAAGTTGTCCAAAGATACCAACCAAATAGAACGAGTAAGCGGGCATTGAGTAAAAATGTGTACCAGGGACTCCTCTGCCGCATCGCAAAGAGGGCATGTCGTATCAATATTGGGAAGGAGGGCATGAATCTTGAGTCTTGAAGGAAGAATGTTCCAAGCGATCCGCCATAAAAAAACTTTATGACGTTCTCCAAGTTTGGCACGCCACAAAGACTTCCAGAAGGCGTGGGCTTCGGAATTGCTGATATGAAACCTATCCGAGTTGGCTCTCAAATACGCAGATTTGGTTGTGAATTTTCCAGTTTTCGAGGGTGTCCAGGCTAAGAAATCCTGGGGTTTAGTGGGGGAAATTCTAATCTTAAGAATTTCCTGGATGGAATCAGTGGAAAATATGCTCTGCAATTTCAGATGGTTCCAGTCACAGCTATTAGGATCAATAAAATCGGCAACTTTAGTACCTTCAATAATTGTAGCATTCACAACAGTGGGTTTGAAGTCTTGTTTAGATGGAATCCAAGGGTCTTTGTAGACATCAATGTTACGCCCATCTCCAACAATATAGCAGGCTCCTTTTTTGAGAAGAGGAATGCTTGAGCAGATGCCTTTCCACAGCCTTGACGCCTTTTTTGGAGGATTGTGATCCAGGAATGGTTCATCTTTCAAGTACTTGGTCTCCATAATCCGTACCCATAACTTCCCTGATTCGGTGATCATCTTCCTACCCAATTTAGCAATCAGCGTTCTATTGAACTCTTTCATGAGTTTAAATCCCATGCCTCCATTGTATATAGGGGCGCAGAGAGATATCCCCGCTTTCAGACATAACCCATGGTTTTGAGAGTCTTGGTGTCCCCACCAAAATTTCCTCAAAGCTCCATCAATTTTGTCGCACATCTGAGTAGGGAGTACAAACGTTGACATGGTGGCGTAAGTCGGTATCGCCATTGCCACTGTTTTAATTAGCGTACCTCTCCCTACTAATAAGGACAAACACTTTGCTTTCCATCCGCACAGTCTTTTCTGGATTCTTTCGGTGATTGTTGCAAACAATTGCTTCTTGTTTCGATTGGTAAACATCGGTAATCCCAGGTACTTATCAGTTGGAGGTGCTTTCCCAATTTGCATCGCACTACACAGCTCTCTACAAGTATTCGGTGTCACATTTTTGCTGAAAAAAATTCGAGATTTGCTTCGATTTATTTTTTGTCCCGACCATTCCTCATATGTTTTGAGGCATTTCATTGCTGTTTCCGCTTCTGATTCATTTGCCCTGCAAAACACGATTAAATCATCAGCAAATAATAGATGTGACACCGCTGGACTTCCTTTGCTTGCTTTAATGCCATGAAGCTTGCTTCGAGTTTCTTCTCTAAGGATTAAGCGGGTGAGTACTTCTGCTCCCAAGATGAATAGAAAGGGAGATAGGGGATTGCCTTGGCGTATTCCTTTATCGGGCTTGAAAAAATCTGGAGGAGCTCCATTAATGAGAGTTGAGAAAGTGGTGGTGGTAATGCACTGCTCAACCCATCCAATCCAACGAGGATGAAACCCAAAACTCCTCAGGACTTGCAAGATGAATGGCCATTCTAGCTTGTCGTACGCCTTTTCCATATCGATTTTTATCGCCATGAGGCCATTTTTCCCTTTCTTGTTCCGCATAGTTTGCCATAGTTCTTGAACCAAAAGACTATTATCATTGATTAACCGGTTCGGAACAAAAGCCGCTTGCAATGGGGAGATAATGGTATGAAGAACAGATTTCAGCCTGGATGCCATGATCTGCGAAATAATCTTGTAGGAAAGGTTGCAAAAACTAATTGGCCGATAATGAGATACTGATGTAGGGCTCTCCAATTTAGGAATGAGTGCTATGTGTGAATGGTTCTGTTCCTGCAGAAGATAGCCAGAGTTGAAAAAAGTCAAGACACTGTTGATGACATCCTTTTTGATCGTCTTCCCATAGGTTTTATAGAAGAGGCCGGTCATTCCGTCCGGCCCCAGAGCCTTATGTGATCCCAAATGGCTAAGGGCCTGTGTAATTTCCTGCTCGGAAGGCATTGAGCACAGCATATTGTTGTCATCAGTCGAGATAGAGGGGAGAATCAGATTTTCAAGGTCATGAGGAATGACTGGAGTTGAGGAAGTGAAAACTTTGGAAAAGTGTTTTGTAAAACATTTGCCAATTTCTTTCCTGTCTGTAATCCAGTTTCCTTCGTGCCTTATGTAGTCCAGCGCATTGCGTCTTCGGCGTGTAATGGTCGTGAGGTGGAAGAACCGGGTATTAGTATCTCCCTCAATGATCTTGCAATGTCTGGATTTATCCCACCATATTGCTTCTTCCCTCTTCAATTCCTCGTCCAGAGCTACCTGGAGATGCAAT
Organism: Escallonia rubra; assembly: GCA_033065855.1. NCBI lineage: Eukaryota > Viridiplantae > Streptophyta > Magnoliopsida > Escalloniales > Escalloniaceae > Escallonia > Escallonia rubra. The sequence goes on along the minus strand of JAVXUO010000581.1, from coordinate 110,736 downwards.
TCTTTTTCCAGATTTATACTGGTGGGGCTCTCTGTCTGGACTTTGTCAATAGCTTCATTGAGGATTCTGATTTTGGTTTGGATATGCCCAAAATGTGTTTGATTCCAAGTCTTGAGGGCCTTTCTCGTGTTACAAATCTTCTGGCATAGCTTGAACGGTGGAGAGCCACAAGTAGGTATGTTCCAAGCATGTTTAACTATGGTGCTGCAAGTTCTGTCTCGTGTCCAGCATGATAAAAACTTAAACGGTTTGGGATCCGAGAAGCTGTTGCCGAAAGTATCCAGTAGAATCAGATTATGATCAGAATTGTGGGCCTGAAGATGTCTTATTCTTGCATTGGGGAAGAGTATACACCACTGGGAATTCGCTAGGCCCCTATCCAACCTTTCTCTGATGTTTGCCTGTAAAGGCCTTCTGTTCGTCCAGGTAAAAGGGTTGCCGGAATAACCGAGGTCAATCAGACCTTTTTCATTGATCACAGAGACAAGGCCCTCCGATGATGGGGATGCAAAAGCCCAACCACCGCTTTTTTCCTTAGCTGCTGTGACTTCATTAAAGTCACCAATACCTAGCCAAGGTCCTGAAAAGGATTCAATGACCTTGGAGAGGTTGTTCCAAAATATGTGTTTCTGTTGCCTGTAAGGGGGGCCGTAAACTGCAGATATCATCCAGGGAGATGACGGTGGGTCGGAAAAAACAAGTCCACTAATGATGTTTGGGGTTGCTGAAATAATTTCTACGTCCACTCCCAGCTTCCAAGCTAGGCATAGACCACCCTCATAAACGACCCTACCCAAGCCACAATTACACTCTCGTCGATATGCACCAAAGGATAACCACCTACTGCTTTGTTGATCATTAATCACTCTATTCACATAGCTGATTAGAAGTGGTTTTCTCAAAGTAAAATTCCTTGAAATTAGATTGGTTAACAGAGTACAGAGCAGTGAGCACCTGAAAGTCTCATATTGAACCTGTTGCATTCATACTTTTGAGTCTAGGCCAAAATTATGCCTTCCTATTCAAGCCATCTCATCTCATCTCCCTTTTACTTTTACTATGTCACTAATGTACTTTGACCTTAATAGGTTCTTGCAGGAAGCTACTTCGCTGTGGCTGGAGCACTTATTGGCATTTTGAAACCTGGAAGGATGAGCATGTTTGGAACTCTGCTGATTATTTGGGGGCTTGTCAAGGAAGGGATCCTTGGGAAGCCGGTGAATACAGATCCTACAAAAGCCGTTTTTGTCTACCCAACAATGTTTATCGCCGTGGTTTGTGCTTTCTGCTCTGTTAAGTACGATGTAAAGAAGGTAGTCCGAAGTGCCCCTGCTCGACCTGTGGCAAAGCCTTTGCAGAGCTCTTCAAAATCTAAGCTGAAATGAGCTGTGGGATGCAATAGACTAGAACTTAGATCAATGTTCTCTTTTGAACGAGTGCAATGGATGCCTGACGCGGCAACTTTCTGTTGTATTTTCTTTGCCTTTTTCATGAAACCACTACAGATCAGTACATTGGCGAGGACACCAAACTGTCTGTGCAATGGAGTTTCAACTCTAGTAGCCTTCAAATGTAGGGCTTCGAAACCTGGGTTTTCATCTTTTTCCAACTCGTTCTCATTTGTCAATTGCTTTTTTTCTTTTTTTTTGGTCTTAAAGTAGAACTGCATTAACTCAGTTGAACTTTGAAGTACCCCTTTACTTCATTGTTTGGAATTGATCTAACATGTACTTGAAAGGAAGCTCAGAAAAAATTTAGATAGGATACACAGCTTACCGACCATGATGTTTCTTGAGATGGTACTTGTTTGTGCCCTTCTTAACTATCAATTGCTACGAATACAGATAGTGAAGGGTAGAATACACACCTTGATATAAATAGCTAATGCTTGAATAAGGCACACTTGTAGAAAATCATTGAAGTACAAATATAGCCAATAAAGGATTTGTACTTGACAGAAGAATGATAACTAATGAAGAAAGTATAGGTTAGATTAAGAAAACTCAGAGCTCATCTAGAGTAACCAACTGAATGTGAGACTTCTCTGAGATAACTTTCATCAGATAGAAGGGGGATGAGGAATAGAGCCTCCAAGGGTAAGATTGGATTGCAAGCAAAGTACTTTATCTAACGAGCTTTCCCTTACTCGCAAGGGAAGACACGAGTATTAGAGAGCTCTGCCAAAGCATTTTCTGCCATGATTTCTTCGGAAGAAATTCTTCCTGTCGGTAAGGTTGTGTGCCCACTCTAAAGCACACTCTCTCAACCTCGCTTTGCTGTTGAAAAAGGTGTAATGGGTCGTTCTAGCGCTCTTAGTTTTTACCACAGCAAGCTACTTTTTTCTCTATCATTAGTGATCTCTGGTGAGCAGCCTTATTCCCGTACAATTTGCCTATCTCAGGTAGGTCCAGAAGACTTTTCACTGCGATGAACCTTCTACTTAATTCAACCGACGAGCAACTTCGAGGCGCCCACCACCCGGATGGGCGGGAGGTTTATGAAAGATCTCTCCTCCTACTCGTTGAGCGCATCATGCATTTTGCCACCTCTACCATCCCTGGCATGTCTGATTTATGTATCTTTGCTATGCGAAAGATGTGTGTTACCTCTTATTCACAAAGCTGAATACCAAGATCTCCAAATCCGTCCTTTACATGTTAATTAGAGCATCTTTTATCACACGTGGCAAAATGTCACCAACGATTTTGATGCCCTTAAGCAACAGCTGCAACGTCTATTCCACAACATCACTGGGGTGGATGTGCTAGAAGAATAAACACGGAGTCGTGAAATAGAGCATTAGAAACAACTGTTAAGCTTGCAGAGGCAAATAAGGTGTGAACAATCATGTATCGTGCGCCAGTATAACCTTTTCCTTCACCATGATTACTACATTGCTCACAAGTTTGTGCACGAGGGTCAAGAAAAGTTTGTCAAATGTTAAGGAAATGTTTGCATCTTAGACATGTTTTTGGGATGGAAAGCACGAGATGAGAGTTTCCACCAGCTAGCAAAGTACTAAGAAACGTAATGTGGCGAGGAGCATTAACCTTTTTCGGACTTGTTCACGAGTACTTGATTGCCCGAGTTGGTGATCTTCACTTACAAACGGAAGAAAGAATAATTGTTATGCACCAGTAGACGTGTATCATTAAAACCGTGCCAACGTCTACAAAACTACGTGGGAAATTACTAGAAAAAGGGTTAAGAGTTGTTTTGAGTTTTACTCAAACAAATCAATGTAGTTTCTGTGCATGGCCTGAAGGAATACATGACATAACAAGATGGAAAAAAAAGCTTCTGAAGGATCTTTATTATGTAGGTCCTGCCACGTTCTTGGGATTTTTCATTCCAGTTTTTCAGATCCCTCTAATTGATTTATGCCATTGCTCCCATCAGCTCACTTTTCTTGTTTTGGTTGGGTGTCTAGGAACTTTAAACAATAAAACTATCCATTTCTTCATTGTCTAGGAGTCATGCAGAGCTCTGATATTCTTTATTTCACCTTTGCTTTAGTTACAGACAAAAAGGACCTTCAACAAGAACTTAGCTTTAAACAAAGTGACTTGCAGAAATAAGGAACATAACCTTGCAGGTAAAGCTAAGTACCTCATTCAAATGTCAGTCAAAAGGAAAGAAATGAGGACCTAGAGATCTGCTGGAGCTATAAACAAAATCAGGAATAGAGTTCTGCTAGAGCCATAAAGTTCTTGGGAAGAGAAGATAAGTTCTACCACAGGTAATACTTCTTTCCCTGTGACTTCGTATTGCATTGATCTTCAGGTAGTACTTCTTTCCCCGTGACTTCGTATTGCATTGATCTTCACTCTGTACTCTTCTAAGTTGAATAAATGTCTTGCTCCTACCCCCAAAAGAAAGAAAGAAAGAAAGAACAAATTCCACCTATATCATTTTCTTTTCATCTCTCATCTAAAAGTAACTGTTTATATGATATGCCTATATCAGGTATATTAGAAGGGATTTAGTTCTGCAATAAACTGCCCTATGAAACCAACTGATGAGGAACTTCGACGCACTCATCATCCAGATGGGAGAGAAACTTATGAAAAATCTCTCCTCCTCCTCGTTGAGCACATCATGCACGTTGCAACTGCCGACTCACCTGGGCCTGCCAATGTATGTGTCATTGTTGTATTTGCATACTATCTTTTCTGTCTGTTTAAAAGGACTATTTTACTTGTAGACCGTGGAATAATTTACAGCTCAACGCCTTTGTCTCTATACGCGGCTCATGATTTAATCTTGCTGCTATGTATTACCAAGCAGGCAAGCAGATATATGTTAACCAAACAAGAACTGGTAGAAACTTTCAAATTATGGTTTGTTCCTGAAAATGTCCTGGGTTCAATTCTTTGGGGGATTTTAGTGGCTATAAGCAGATGATTTTGCCTATCCATGGTGTCGATTACTATACCTATGGTAACAGCTGCAGCAAATGGCATGGGTTTTGCAATTTCTTTACAACATTGCAAAGTTGCTTACAATTTCTAATTATCTGTAGGAACTTCAAGGGCAATTCGCTGTGTGGAAGGAAACGGATGACCAAAGTGGCATCCGTGACATGCTTAAGGAATGGATAGTCCCAATAAACACCATATCAATGGAGGTACGCGTCAAGATTAAATTGGTAATAAGTTCAAGATCCGAGCTAATTGAGTTTGGGAGCCGGCCTAACAATATTTCTCGAGCTTTTAATCGAAGGATTCATGTCACTTGAGGCCAGAACTTACATTCTAAGCTATATGAGTTGTAAAAAATAGACCGGTGTCACATTTTTGAGTGACAGAATCCTCAAGTTAACAAATCTCATATGTGGGTAGACTTTTGCTTCATGAGCTAATTGACTTATGCTTCTCGTATCTTCTTGTTCTCGTGTTCTTTCCATTTTGATGATAAAGCTAAATTTGTCGGTCTTGATTCGTGGCAGATATCATGGAAGCGTCCGGGAGAGCAATCTGCCGGTGAAATAGCTCATCCTGGTGATGAACCAATCGACCTGGCAACTATGAACATCTTAGGCCAACTTTCAAATTACTCGTGGGATGCCAAGGCGGCGTTATCCGTGGCAGCCATGGCTATGGACTATGGCATACATCGGTTAGTCCTCCAACTTCGCAAAAGCAACCAACGAGCCTTATCACTAGCCGTCCTCAGACAACAGAGACCCGTGGAAACTGTCGCTCCCCGAGGAGACATTCAAGCACATGCCAAGAAAACTGTAGACCTGATCAAGGCAATGATAGACGTGACCGCGTCCAATGCCAAGCTTACATTTTTTCCCGACTCTCTTCAGTCAGCCTCAGAAGAAATATCAACCGTCATTACTTGTCGCCATCACACAATATACGAAACGATTCGTGCTATTGTGCAATTCGCACCGGTAATCACCTCCGGCCGGTATGTTCACCTTCATGAAATGTCTTTGCTTTGAAAGGTTATGTTGTTACATCATGTTGGACCAAAAATAAAATACATGAATGTGAAAACTTATAGATTATATGAATATTTGACAAAGTATCCTAAAGACATGAAATATCTTTGTTGTGAAAGGTCATTGGACAGAGAGCGTCATCAATGTCGAAGAATGTCATTTGATTTGACCAAGTATTCTAGGTCATGAAATCTTTTTACTGCATAAACGTTATTCGATGGTTATCTTTACTGTGAACGGTCATTTAGAGCCCGTTAGAAATTGATTTTAAAAAGCAGAATTCTGTTTAAATTTTAATCAGTTTTCAAAAACAAATTTAATTTATTTTAAGCAGAATTGGCAAAAGCAGTTGAAATCTAGCTTAAAGTTATAAAAGTGTTTGGATAAAAAAAGTTTAAATCAGTTCTACGATGACAAATTGACCATAGCGTACACTTAAATAAATAAATTTCTAATATCCATTTAGAAATGGGATGTTAATATAACTTTTATTTGTAAATAATACTACACAAATAAATTATCAAAAAATTATATTCATCTATATACAAAAGTTGTTTATTTTTTACTTCAAATTAAAAACACCTATGATCTCACATCAGTACTTATAGTATAATAACTTTCGTAAGTTACTTAAAGGGTATGAGATGTCATTTTCTGAGAAATATGATAATAGTAAGGTAAATTAAAATGTCAAACCTGATTATGAAAAAAATGATTATTTCATAATCCTCACTTTCCAGGATTATGAATTTAATCAATTTTGAGCTTTTTGAGGCAGATTAAATCTCTTAATCTGTTTTGCCAAACACTCACAAACCTGATTTAATTTAGATTAAATTAGATTTGACCATTCCAAAATCAATCCCAAACACCCTCTTAGTAGTTATTGCACATGTTTAAGAGGAAATTTTGTTACATCAAAGCTTATTCAGTGGTTATCTTTAGAGTAGAACCCCATTAATTGGGTGTAGATTTTGTGGCATATCTATTTCAAGGGACCGCGTTGTCATGTGCATCAACCGAATTTCATGCTACCCTAAACTTTTCCTTTGATAGTACATATAAAATGAGTTGATTTAGTATTGATTGTGATTTTTTTATAAAATTACTTTAATAAAATTCCTATTTTTATATATTTGGAACAACACAACATGCCTAAGTTGCGAATGCGCTTCTGGCAGTAACGCATTTCTAGCGAATTGAGTGACATTTTAACTTCCATTGACGAAAACGACTTTCATCTAAAAACTCTTGCTAACATACATGACTTTCATCAGTAGAGGCGGAGCCTCCTCTTGCCTTTTTTTTCCTATTTATATGGTATTTTTAGCTCATAGTGATGAAAATGTCTGCTTAAAAATTTTAAAAATGCTCGAAGGAGATGCTATTTAGGTCATTTTACATGTTAATGTACTTAGAAGAAATGTCCTTTTGGTTATTTTAGATGCTAAACTTACACAAATAAGCAAAGCAAAACAAAGTCCAAACAAATAAAGTCAACATTTAGCACAGTGCACATAGCATAGATTGTACATGACTACTGCTACACCGCACACTTCACCTAGGTTCTCCTCTCCCTCTTCTGGAGGCCAACTGTGATTTTCACGGTGGATGACCCATTCAGACGGGTTAAGAGTGAGTGTGTAAAATGATTACAATAAACTAGCAGATGACGCCCGTTGAACATATCTTCAGTCACATTACAAGATTGCTGGGTTTTGTATTTCTGACGACACTTAAGTTCATAACTTACTTCTTTATTTTTTAATCAATTAGGTGTTTACCTCATGACATTTTGCTATTTCCGCCACGATCGGACCCTAATTTGTTCGAGAGCAAGGCGATTTTCTCCCATTCAATTGAATTCCTCAATGGCATGCACGACTCCATAACACAACACCTGCTTTTCTATCACCCCACGGGTAACATTTTTCCTTCTTACATTGGGAATAACAACGGTGGTTGAACAATGAAAAACGAAAGTTATATGCACTTCTTATGGATATATACATTTAGCAGAAACAGAGAGAAAGCCCTCGCAACATGAGAAAGAAAGAGGACCAATACATGGGGAGCAACGCCACTCAAAGCAAGCAGAAATCGGTGGGCACTCTTCCTGTAAGGATCCTCTCCAACCTTATTTCTCTAATTTCTTGCATCATTTTAGTGACGGATTGCCATTTTATGCGACCAATACATTTTGTGACGAGCAAATATAAAAAAATTTACGTCGCTACAATAAGTAATAGGGAAAAAAAATGAACTTAATAGAATCCTATATCGTTAAGCTATTATAACTATCGAGTGGATTGGTCTGTGAAAATCTAGAATGGGATCGTTCTGATAACCACGTGTCTTACCAATCTGATTTAGGCATGCATATGTGGATATGGTGACATGCTGTTTGGGTTTTGACAAAATAAATAATACTAAAACATGACAAGACTAACATTGAACAAATTTGAACTTCCAGTATAACACTGAAGATGCTAAGGGTCATATTATAACTCACTGTGAAGAAAAAGGTTAGAAAAGGGTGACTTGTTCTCGGATTGTTTCTTCTATCTATCTCACTTCTCTGTCCTCACGAACCATGAGCACTGCCACAGCACCACCGCGTCCCCTGCAACACCACCAATTGCCAGCCACAGCCACCGCTGATATCACCACCAATGTCACCTCCAATACCATGCATTACGACCGAGCGACCCGTCCACACAATGTCATCCACAAGCATCACCTAAATCACCCCAGCACCACCTTCTATTGCTGCAACGCTACCTGCTACTGCCAAATCCCCACCGACACCACTCACCTAAATCACCGCAACACCACCCTCAATCATCGATCTCATCAACAAACAACACCTAAATCACCGCAGCCCTCACCGCTGTCATCGGTTCCAACACACAGCCACCATTCTCCAACTCCCCTTTGCCGCATATTATCACCTGTAAAAGTACCATCTTATTGCCTAAACAAACTTCAATTTATACAACCTTCAATCAAAATTGAAGGTTCTTGTGGTGAACCACAGAACTTGGACTCACCATCTTATTTACAAAGAAAAAAATAAGATAAAAACCTTAAAAGATTCTAAAATGCCTAAAGGCTTCTAATCTACTGAAAACAGAAACAATGGTCCAGGGATTAAGTTATACGATGGAAAGGTGTTAGGCATCCACATACCCTTTCGGTCACTACTTCGCTTTATTGATTTTTTTGCCTTATTACATATAACACTTAAATATGCATGGAATAACTTTTAATCTACCCTAAAATTATAGTTTTTGTTTAAATTTGACAACTGGGATCATAAACCTTACGTACCCAGTCGAAAAAACTAGGATCAAAACCACTATAGTTCGACACGGACCCTACGAGAGCTGACCAACTTTGATATGTGATATGAACATGGGAAAGTAGGTTTGAAAGACTCTTTTTGCAAAACTTATAAAACATGGGAAACTTGTTTTGGTCGTGGGGAGGGGAATGTACGAGACCGCTTTAGACTAAACTAAACTTGTAAGTAACGTAAAATTATCTCCAGATAACGATGGCTTAGAAGACTTAGAACCACCTTGAGATGAATCCACGATGCAATGTAGATCACCAATATAAATAGTGTCATATGAAAAAGGTTGAACTTCTCCTTAGGAATTATGTATCACTTTTAGAAAGAAATGGTATAAAAGTTCTAGAGAGATAGCCTCCCTTATAACTGTAGCCAAAAGACCCCTTTTATAGAGGTTTGATGCTAATCAAAATGGTAAAGATGGCTGATTTGAGTCTATCATTTTTGATAGAGCCAAACATTTAATTGAAACTTCTAACTGAACAAAAGTCAACTAACCGGTCGGTTTGTTAAGAATCGACCGGGTCATCTCTTAATTAAATAAGATTGTATCCTGAATTTTGGGACATTATTTATCCTAAATTTGGTAATTTTCTCTGATTAAACAGATGGGATATACCAGATTTCAAAAATTATCTCCAAATTTCATCTAAATCAACGAGCTTTACGATTAATCTAAGATATTTCTGAATTATCTAAGGAATCAAAAACTTTTGACCTTAACTTTAGGTTAAAGCTAACTAACTTGACTGAATTCTAACTAGACTGGACTAAACCACTTATTGGACTTAATTAAATAGATAAGGTTCATTATATCATCGGGCCTAAACCCATAATAACAGTAAACTTAGTTATAAACAAAGCCCAATACAACGAATAATAAAGATAAAATAAATTACAAAAAATGGGGTGTCTATAGAGCCCCTAAGTGAGAGAGCTCACCTGGATGCAAACATCACCGAAAACAACAAATTTTGTAGTAAGAACACGGAGAGGACTGCATGACATTCTCAAAACTGCATACATGTATGAGGTCGGACCTTTGGAAGTTTTTTTTAATGTATTCTTTGAAAAGGAATCAGACCAACGTAGTTCAGAAAAGAAAAGAGATGTTCTTCGAAGCCGGAGCCAACAACGATTGCAAGTGGCTGGTTGTCGAGCAACATTAAAAGAGGAAGTGAATATGAACTCACCTGAAGTCGGAGCCAACAATGCTTAAAAGCAGGTGGTCGCCAAACAAAAGGAAAGAAAGCGGGGCTAGAGTCAAAGCCAACTGTACTTGAAAGTGACTGGTCGCTAAGACACAAGGAAATAAAGCACGTGTAGAAGTCAGAGCCAACAACGTTTGAAAGCAACTAGTCACTTAGAGACGAAGGAAGGAAACATTTGTGAAAATCAGAGCCAACAACATTTGAAAGCGGTTGGTCGCTTAGACACAAAGAAACACATGTGGAATTCAGAGCAACAACACTTGAAAGCGGCTGTTTGCTTAGACACACGGAAACACGTATAGAACTCGAAGCCAACAACGCTTGGGAGCGGCTAGTCGCTTAGACACAAGGAAAGTATCATTTGTAGAATTCAGTGGGAACAACACTGGAAACAGTTGGTTGCTTAGACGAAAAGAGCAAAATCGCAGAGAGAGAGATCACCCACAGCTGGGGGCAACAATGCTTGGAAGCGGTCGGTCGTCGAGTAACCAGGCAAGATATGTCAACCCTCTTTATATATATATATATATATATATATATGGGCTAATTACACCTATGTCCCTGAGGTTAGGGTATAATTATAGGCAAGGACAATAGTTTGGACAAATTACACTTGTGTCCGTTGACCAAACGGAATTGTAAAAATCCTAACGGTTTTAATGAAAAGACTTTATTGCCCCTAAGTTGGAACCTTACTTTTTTCTAATGCCATTACTTCCTCTTTAGAAAAAAAAAAAAGTTGTATTTCTAATGCCATTACTACTTTACTATTTATTCTTCCCGAACCCACCCCCACCCCCTCACCAACCCCATTTCTGTCTTTCAAGCTCTGCCCAACTGCCGCACGCCGCCCTCACCCTCCCATTTCCCCGTCACTGCCCACTCCATCTGCCTCCCCCTTCCCCGTCACCCGTCCACCCCTGTCTTCCTCCCCCTTCCTTTTCCCCATCGCCATACCCACCCACCCAATCGAATGGCAACGAAGACATGGCCGCCGTCAAGGAAATGTGCCAACAGATCGAATCCCGTGTGGACACCCTACACAACTCCCAGCTGGACCTCATCGCTTCCCTTCAAACCTTAATCCCCGACATCGCCTCCTCCATTGATCTCTCCGTTAGAGTCATCTCCGCCTTCAACCACCGCCCTTTCACCCCCCTCCCCCCAAACCCAAACCCTAACCCTAACTCTAACCCTAATTTTAGCTCCAAGTTCCAGTCACCATACACCCCTGAGAAATCCAACAATTTGAGGAGCAACCAACAGGTAAAACCCTTGCCTGAAATTTTGAGTCGGTTGCCGGTAGCGGACAAGTTTTCCATTGATGAGAGTGGAGGGCCGTTAGCGGTAGTGAGGTCGATGGTGGCGGTGGGCCGTTAACGGTAGTAAGGGAAAAATCAAAGATTAAAAATTTTAAAAATATTCAGTATATACTGTACAAGGGGTAGTATTGTCATTTTAAAAATACGTATTGCTGACATCATTAAAAAAGTACACTTTTTTTTCAGAACCCTAACGGATGGACACGACTGATACATTTTAAAAGTGTTTGGTGACGGAATGTTACATTTTAAAACTTTGTGTCTTTGACTGTAATTACACCCTAACTTCAGGAATATTGGTGTAATTAGCCCTGTATATATATATATATATATATATATATATATATATATATATATCCGATAGAGATAGGTCGACTCTCTTCAAGGGCTGATGAAGATAGGTCAGCTCTCCTCTAGAGCCGAAGATAAAGGCAGGTTAACTTTCTTCTAAACCCAAGAAGGTCATCGACTCTCTTCTAGAGCCAACGGAGATAGATGGGTCTACTCCCTTTTAGAGCCAAGTAATTCATCGACTCTCTTCTAGAACTGATATTGATAGATGAATTGACTCCTTTCTAGAGCCAAGGAGGTTATCGGTTCTCTTCTAGAGTTGACAGAGATAGACATGTTGACTCTCTTCTAAAGCCAAGAAGGTTATTGACTCTCTTCTAGAATCGAAAGACAGAGAAGGTTGCACATCAAAAGTCACAAGCCAAATTACTCAAGGTTGGAGCCAACAGTGTCACATGATAGTTGGTCAATAAGTGACAGATCAATATATGTTAACTAATCTTTTAGAGTTTATGGGATGGAAAATGTTGCTTCTGGCAACAAAGGACTTGTGATATGATAGTAGAAGCCTTAAACTGTACACATTCATAAGCTAAATACTGGAGATTATCTAACAGATTAACACACGAACTCAGAGCATGCAAGCATACTTTAAAATTTGATGAAGATGCACGCGAAAATAAATTAAACACCACACAAAACACATAAGCAGACAAAACACACAAACTTATAAAAAGAGAGATTACGTAGGCATGCAAGGTACATAGGCACAGAAGCACACAAAGGCAAGCAATAATATATATGACTACTCTGGGATCAGACTAGAAAGTGGCTCTACCGAACGAAGGTTACCTATATACCTTTGTACGGAAGGAACCAAGCCAATTGTAGTTTGAAACCGGATTTGGAAAGAACATAATAAGTGAAGGGCTGAAAGATAAGTCTAACCATTTTCTAGAGTCAAGAAAGATAGCAATGTAACTGAAAAGTCATAGCAAAAACCAAAATTTATTTTTTCTTTAATTTTATTATTATTGTAAAAAAAAATTTGACAGGAAGTAAAATTCTATGACTTACACAAGATATGAGAGACAATCACACGCTCGCGTGGACGTGGGCACACGTGAGAGTGGCAGTGGAGTGTGAGGCACAATATGGCACTTTAATTGCGCACTCCTCCTGTGTGCATTATTGAGGCACGTGATTGGACGTCTTAAATTTCGTGATTGACCTGGGCCGTCTGTTTTGGATGGGTGCGATTGATGGGTTGCATCGGTTTGGGCAAGACCCGACCATTGACAGCTAGGTGGTAAGCGTTGCATCCGTTTCGTATTAATTCGAGTATTGGTAGCTGTGTGGTTTACGGGGAGAAAATCTGGACCGTTCATCTTAACCGTTTTCAATCCATCGGTCGAGATTGAATGCGTGAATATCCACCCGTGATCCATAAATAGAGCATAATAGTCAGATTTTGTGGCTGCTTAATAGATTTTGCCTTTTTATCTTCTCCTCTTTGCCTTCTGTAGATCTTCTACCATAACCAATTTCCACATAATTCTCTCTTACAGAAATACACTTTTTTGTGGAGTGTTCATCATTTAATCAAATGTCCTTCACCATTGTGCTTCGATGTATCTTGGAGGATATTTGCTGGTAACCCACTCCACACTATTTCCACAACAATGTTGCAACGTGCCTCGAAGTCATTTTCTTTTTCAATCACGACGTCATTTCCACAACAATTATAACATGTGCAAGGATGGTGCAACGGTGGGGTAATGGCAGAGCTATTCGGTGGAAGTACTAGGTTTGGTGGAGGCTGTGGTACTAGACTCGGTGGCGACAATAGTTAATGATGAAGGGTCCAGATTCTTTAGCGAAAGAAAGTGAATGGACCAGATTCTTTTAGAAAAGGATATAGAACTTGGCGAGTAGACCATATTAGGACAAATGTGATATTCTTTTTGGGATTTGTAAGGGTACTATAATCACCATATCAATACTATAGGTCTCTTGAAAAAATACATGACGAAATATGTGAAAAATTGGTAAGCAAACGCATTGTGGTCTCCATTAAAAATATGAAATTTTGTGAAAAAAATTACATCATATGCTTTTTGGAGAGCCTAGTAAAGTTCATGTGCATTGCACATGAAATAGTGGTTCTTCCAAACATGTAAGATTGCTGCTTTTTGTTATTGTGCCATGTATGAATCATCCCCAGTCAGTTAGCATGAGTCAAACTATTAGTTCTTACCTAGTTTTTATCCCATGCATTGCCCATGAGAGTACTGAGTAATAATATTTAAAATAATTCTTAAGAAAAACAATAATAAAGCGTGATAATAACTTTTATACACCAACCGAACATTATAAGTAACACCAAATCGCATGGTGATAGCTATAATTTACGCTTGAATCAGTTAGGACCAACCAATGAACAACCAAAGTTTCTAATTAATAATTCATGGTTGTCGACCAAGGTTCCAATAGATGCAAGCCTAAAGCTGCACAAAAAGTCATGTAATTTATTAGAACATTCAAATTGTAATTGAAATGAAAGTAACATGTGAGAATCAATTATTTTATGTCACTATGGGAAAATGCAAATATCATGTCAAAAATGACACACACACATATATATATGTGTGTGTGTGTGTGTGTATGTGTGTGTGTGTGTGTGTGTGTGTGTAATAGAGAAAACTTGTAAACATTGATGCCAAGGAAAATGGGTTTGCAGTCGATAGAGGTGCCACAAAGAATACAGTCCGAGTTAGATACCAAGTATGCTGATGTGGGACATAACAAGGACGGAGCAAGGTCAAAGACCAAGGTCTTCCTAGACAGAGAATGAGGATGGTAGGGCTACAAGCGCGATGGCATGAAGAGAATACACGACGATAGTCACAGTCTGATGCTAAGATCCAGAGTCAAGGTCTAGTGTCGGGGTCATGTATGTCTCTCTCTAGAACTCTATAGCTCTGGATTTCTAGAGTGAGAAAGTGAAAATGTGAAGAAGTCCTCAAATGAGTTCTCAAGACCACTATTTATAGAGGTTGAGATGATGATGGCATCAAAAGATACGTCACCAAGGTGTACATAGGTGTTGGTGCTTTACGGACTGTCGGATCACATATTCACCCAGCCTGCTCTGTACAGCTTCACTTCGTCTATCTAGAAAAACTGGCCCACACAGAGCCAGTGTGGCTAGAGAGCTCACTTGATCTAGCCACCAGTCCAAAGCCCTTGTAGAGTCCCACAAGACGTCGAGGACCTTGTAGCAGTGGGGTAGACCAAATGCCTAACTGTCAGGTAGACTAGGCGTGATGCCCTCTGGAGACCTATTCTCGCCTCAAAGTGACCATGGGTCATAGTCCATAAGGGTGCCTATGAAAGCCCTCAGTGCCGGAGCACGTAGTCTAGTCACATGACACTCTGGCGAAGATAGTGTCCCAGAAGATTCGCCTATCCGATGGGCCGAGGTAGCATCCCGGAAGAGCCGTTTACATGGCAGAAGAGGAGTTGAAGCTCTCTGTCAGAGATAGTGTCCCTGAGGAGTCGGCTATCTCTACAAGTGAGTCCTTGTATCGGAGCACTTGGAATGCACCAAGGTAGTGTCTCGGGGAGTCGCCTACCGACAGGCTGAGGTAGCATCCTGAATGAGCCGTCTACCTAGCGGAAGGGGAGTCTTCATGCCGGAGCACTTAGAGCTCCCTGGCGGAGATAATGTCCCGGAGGAGTCGCCTATCCCCACAGGATGAGTCCTTTTGCCAGAGCACTCGGAATGCGTCAAGGTAGTGTCCCAAATGATTCGCCTACCCGACTGGCTGAGGTAGCATCCCAGAGGATCCGCCTACTTGGCGGAAGATGAGTCTTCATGCCGGAGCATTTGGAGCTTCTTGGCAGAGGTAGTGTCCCCGAAGGAGTCACCTATTCCTACGGGTTGCTGTACACTGTAGGGAATGGGTCAAAGTATGTTTCACGACCAAGGCGAGGTGTGGTAAAAGGATGGACCAAGGCAGGGACGCAATAGTGTGACATGATACCGGGGGGCACGACTGTATAAGTGGTGTGGTGCATTGGAAAGGCAGAGTGTGTGTGGTGCTGGCAGCATGGTAATGTGACAGAGAGCCAGGGGGAACGACAATATTAGCAGTGCGGCATATGAGCGTGCAGAGCGTGTACAGTGCTGGGGGCATGAAAATGGCAGGGCAAGGCGACGGGTGTTATAGAATCGGGCATCGTTTTGGGGGAAGGCGAAGCTAAAATGACTCTGGGGAACGACAATGGGTGTCACGGAGATGGGCATCGTGTGGGGGGCACGTGAGACGGAGATGGCGCTGGGGTGCGGCGACTAGTGTTGAAAAGTCTGTGCATAGGCACGAGCATCATGGAGTCGACACACGGGCGTCACGAAGACTGCACGCAGGCACGGGAGATGGGTGTCACAGAGTCAGCGCATGACCAATGTCGAACCTCACAGATAGCGCATGGTTGAGGCAAAGAGAAGCGAGCATACATGGGTGAAAGGCTAGTCGATCCCCAAGGGGGAAGATGTGCGAACGACTGGGCAAAAAAGGGCTGCGAAGGTTGAGGCACTTCGAGGTTGTCGCGGGTGGGGGGTAGAAGGGGGAGGGGGGAGAAGATGTGCGACCGACTGAGCAAGAAAGGGGCTGCAAATGTTGAGGTGCACCGAGGTCATCGTGCTAGCTAGAAAAAGAGTCGCATAAAAATAACTTAGTGAAGAAGAATTATAAAAAAAAGAGAAAAATGCACGTGACTTAGGGATGTAGGTTTTGAACCGTTCCAAGCGAATTGACCGTTGGTTATCTTGATGTGTCGTGCAAAATGGCACATGCAGTGGGTCCGTGGGTAAGGTCAAGATAGGCTGGGAACAAATATATTTGGAACCAAAATTCTGGTAGGTGAAATAAAGAGATCTAGTAAGAATGGTAATGTTCTGGCTAACGTAGCAAGTTTAACAAAACATGAAGGAGAAAAAAATAATTTACTCGTGAAAAAGGTCTAATTGAAAAATGTCAAGGTATAAACCTTAACAAAAAAGGATATTTGAAGGACCAATGACCTAAATTTTGACCAACTTAAAAATGAACGGAATAGTGTAGAAGAGAATATGTCCTTGAAATGAAGGCAACAATGATATATATATATATATATATATATATGGGAAAAACGAAAATGTTGCTAGCCTTAGACAACCCTAAGGCTAGCAACTATGCTGGACTAGTAGAGGAAATGGACTCGCCTCGTTGGTTGTGTGTGGTTACCGCGGTGGAAATGGAGGGTCGGGGACGATGGAGGCTAGCAAGCGACGCGACGGAGATCTGATATGTGTGTGGGAAAAGGGGGGGAAAGAGATGACTAGGGAAAAGGAGGGGGAAATTTTTTTTAAAAAAAATTAGACAAAAAAAAGTGCAAAATGACGTAGTTTTGGTTGCTAGCCTTAGGCAAGTTACCTAAGGCTAGCACTATATTCGTTTTTCCCATACATATATATATATATATATCAAGGAAATAACAAAAGTAACAGCATTGAATTGCAAAGGGAATTGATAATGCATTATTAACTCTAAGTTACATTAGATATTGCAATTGGGAAAAATATATATTGCATTCGACCTAAGATTGAAGCATGCATGTTGGAGCAAAAAAAGAAAATTCCATTGGTTACACATATTATGCAAAAAGAAAGCAAGCACTCGGTGGTTGAATTCCTACAATGATAACAAATAAAAGTTAAGGGAAGAAGAAAAAGAAAATAAACTTAAACAACATGCTCATGGTTGATTTCAAGAAGACCTTATAGGTGTTTAATGCCTAAATAGAAACAATAATTATTAAAGGAAAGATCAGACAGATAAACATATTAACATGTGCATATCTCGGAGAAGCATATGATATAATATTAAGCTAGTATACAGCATAGAGAATGAAGATATCATAAGAATAATGTTCAATTACAATGAAGGACATATGCAAAAAAATATATCTATGAACACCTGTTAGTAAAAGGTAATGAAATACTATTAATCAATCAAAATTGGGCAAAAGAAAAATTAAAGGAAGGGTAAATCTAAAAACTCAAGCAAAAACTACTTGTTGGAAATAGAGTAAACTTGGTAATATGAAGACATAGTTGTCGTTCCCGGTGGTCAAGCTCATAATCCGACAACGTTCTTCTAGTTGGTGTTGGTTCAAATGGTTATAAGGAAGAACATGTCTTCATGGTTTTTATATTCAAATTATCTAAAAAATTAAGGACATGATAATGGATTAGGTAGAAATTAAGGAGATATTACATCAAACTTTCAACAAAGCTAAGTAAATATGGCAGAAAGTCGTGGGAAGGAGGGTGCAATAATTTAGGGTTTTGAAATTGATGCGGGTTTTCAAAAATAATAGGTTAATATATATTGTGTTAATTAAGGGGATAATCAACGGCTTTAAAAGCCATTGAAAAGGTGAGGGTGTAGATATTTAAGCATATAATAGAGAGAGAAGTACCAATTAATGGAGGTATTCTAGGATAATAATGACTTTGAAAAACGTTGATAGTCTTTAAACCGTTTAAATTGAAAAGGTACGAAAAATAGGAAATGTGAGAGAGATTATAGGGCTTCAGATTTAGAAATCAAGAGAGACATGAATGTAATTCAAACTTTTTAAGTTGTAAGTAACAAAAATGGATTTTATAACAAATAAATTTCAATTCACATAGCAAGCAAATAGAGTGTCCAAGTAAGCAGTAGTGTGTCAATTTTCTATTAGCTTCGCCTTTTCTATATATATAATTAGATTTTACACAGACTTCAAAATTATTAATGGCATAAACAATCCACAATAAAAAATAAACGTCTTGTGCCTGTCACTTGTAGGGTCTTGTGTTACTTTTAATAAGAAAGTTATACTTTTAGTACAAATAATCATAAGATTATAAGACGTGACAAAATAAGATTATATTATAAGAAAGTCATAACCTCATATATATTCTAAAATATGACAATCAATTTTCTATGGTTCATTTATACATGTTAATTCAATTGAATTCAAAATTGTAAGTTGAAATTGAGATTCATATGCATAAGTTGCTCCAAAAATATTATAAATCCATCTAAAGAATGTTATCTTCTAACTACCTTTATCTCACACAACTTTTATAAACCGCAAAATATGTAAGTCAATTCGATGTTAATGATATCTATATCATAGCATGGTCTTACCTGCCATTCTTTTGAAGTAAAAACAATTACTTAAAAAAAAGGAGTAGTTAAACCGTCTGATCTTTTCATGACCGAAGGTCTTTGTACTCTACTATAATTTTAAATCGATGCATTTATTCTAAACTTAAAAGTATAAAGTTTAACGATCAGTAAATTAATATTTTTTTATGTCAGCATCCACGTAACCATGATTTTTTGACTTTAACTTTCAATCATTTTTTACTATTTATATCTACTATAGTCTAACCTCATGAACACATAGTTGTAGTGAATGTATCACAATCATCCTTTGTCACCTTAATTCATTAAATATTTTTATATTTAATTTGAGAAAAAAATGTTACTATAAGATTAGTATATAACACATTTACTTTTTAGGAAAAAGTTGCAATAAAAGTTTAGTAAGTTTTAACCCAAAAACATAACAAATGCATATCTATTTGCAAATACACGATCACTTTCTATAATTAATATTGTTATTAGAATTTCTTTGTTAAAAGAAAAAGGATTATGCGTTGCAGGCTAAACAACAACCATGCTTCCAATCCTATTATTATAATCTTTTGTCGCCTAGAATCCTTTAGTGATATTTATTAACTGTTCTTTTTACTTGTTATCTTTAAGTGATGAATCCTTTAGTCACTTGCTGATAAAGTAGTAAATGCAATATGTCGTTACATGAAGATGTAACATTAATAGATAAAGCAAGTAAATAGAAAAAATCAAATTCTTGTGTTGTTTAATCCGATTTAATTTATTCTCTCTTATTTTTGGCAATATTAAAAGTGGTATAGAAATTTTGTCATATTCTAAAGTTAAATTTCTGATGCAAACATATACAACCGTCCATTCATATAGTATCTAGTTAGAAATTATCTAAACAGATTATGATAGTATACATAAAGATGAATAAGAAATAAAATCATAATAACTTACTCCAACCAAAAGCATAATGAGTTATATTGTACTTGTGAAGTATTCATCAAAACTTTGGGATACTTATGTAAAGAAAATGATAGACATCTCTATAAACCTTTATTTTTAAGATTCAAATTTTAGAGAAGCGAAAGAGTTAGAATCACCCTTAGTTAGAAGGTTGTGTCGACAGTTAATTAGTAAATAATGTCAAGGGGGTAATTTCTAGATCTTATTAGGGCATAATAATTCACATTATAAATTTCAATCATAGTCACATCTATTACTGAATAGGAAAATAGTGAGAGTACTCCGTAACAATCAAAGTAAGAAAAGGTAAGTTAAGTTGATCAATGTTTTGAAATTTGTGATGGAGAATAACTAATATTTGCATAGTCAAACCTATACAAATAAAACATACACATATGTAATTGGACACAAATATAATATCCATTTTTAAAACCAACAATAGAAAGCTAAGGGAAATGATTTATCATGTCTAGTTTTAATCTTTTTGGTTTGTTGAATCATATTAGCAAATTTCATTGCCTAATTAAAAGGCTGAACCAATTATCTGTAAGACAACATAAGAGTAAAATTCATCTATCTTTAAAGAAGATTGTTACAATCTAATGGTCATTTGAGAAAAAATAATTATTCTACTTATGTCATAAGATGTTATCATCAAGCTATTGCACGTCCTAATTTATATAAAACATCAAGCTGTGGATGACAATTAACATATATATTTTTTATTATTGTTAAATTTTATGAAAAATGAGAGAGACATCTATGCATTAATTGTAATATTTATTAGTAGTGAAATAAATAGAATTGTTAGAATAATTTAGATTCAAAGCATATTAATAATGATTGAATGGTAAAGAAGAAATTTTTAAATGTAACAAGGGTATTGTGATAAAAAAATGATTTTCAAGGATCCACACTTTTATATGTAGTATAGATAATCATCATTCACGTAAAATTTTGATTCAATTTCTGCTTCTACCTCAAAGTTTACAATTTTTTTTTTTATCCAAGTCGAGCTATACAACCACTCTATTTCTTGATATTAAGTTTGCATGTGTACTTTGGCATGTGAGTTCTCATGAAAAAAATTGTATATAATGCGTAGTTTATAGCATACATATAATGTGTAGTTTAGACGTGACTTCGTGTTTTGAGTTCTCATGAAAGGGTTTTGGTGTTTAAACCTAATTAGTAGATGCCATTACAGAAAACAACATCTGATAAGCAATGTAGATGTTTGTTATAGCGAATGAGATTTGATAAACTAAAAAAATACATAGAAACAAATCACAGATCCTCGGCTTAATTGGAATTCCATTGACCGCACCAAGGAAGCTACTTATGCCTCAAAGACAAGGTATTAATCATTAACGTGTTCAAATTCTGTTACAGATAGAATTACATGGGTGACACAAAAATATTGGGGTTTTACAAATTGGATCGTTAATATAACTTTAGCATCAACATATACCCCACCATGTCACGAATTCCTAACCTTGACATCTCCAGCCTCTCTCTAATTCTAATTCTTAGCACTATTTGGTAAAATGCATTCATTCAGACTAATTTTAATCATCAGCCTTCCAACACGCACGTACCCGCCACGACGCCTTGCAAATAATATGGAGAGGGAAAAAAATGATCTCATATCTTTTAACTTTAGGAGGGGCTCAACAAAAACTAATGGTTATAAAGTTTGATTGAAAGCTTGTTCTTCCACGAGAGACGATGGTTTTTCTAAACTTTTGCTAGTTTTCTAGTTTTTTTTTTAAAAGATAGAATTGTATTTCATCAAGAAAAAGGAGTACAAAGTATAGTAATTACAAATTGAGATAAGAATATTTACAAACAAAAGAGAAGATCTCAGTCATAGCGGAGACCCCATCCTGTCATCTCGCTGGAGCACATAATTATTTCTATATGCTACAAATAACTTGGTATGCTGACGATAATGGCTCCAATCTCAAAAGTTCAGATAGCTGTAGAGTCATCGGTCAAACCAGTAGTGATGTAGCAGCTGTGGAACAGACTACAAGTCTGGTAGATATAAAAAAAGATGGGCTGCATCCTGACTATCGTACCCTCATGGCCTGTGATCTGAGAATGAAAAAAAACCGAATTAGAGAGTAAAGTAATATTACTATAAAAATGTTGTGACGCCCATTTATAAGAGAGGAGTAAGGAGATCGCATCAGCTTCTTGTTGAGAATGAGTTAGAAAAGAAAGCGAGTGCTGATCCAGGATCAATCCTACTCTTGATTTGGCTGTTATCCTTAATTGAGCTGTTCTGGATGTCCTTTGGAAAACCGCAGAAAAGAATATGTAAGTGGGAGTTAGGTTATGAGGACTTGGGAAAAGGGAATGCCTGGGAGAGGTATCTTGAGAGGAAGGGGTAGGTTGTTTGAGAGAAGTGGTAATGATACATGGTCTAGTAGTTCGGCGATAAATATGGGAGAGGGGATATGAGTGTAGTTTAGTCCTCTGTTGCTACTTGGCTAGGTGGGAAGTGACTTCAACAGATTGGGCAATGATGCACAGAGGGTCATGGTTTGACGAAGATTGGAAAATGCTTGCGTTGCGGAATAGCCAGATATGCCAGATAATGGAGAAGAATAAAATTTGGGAGTATGCAGTGTAATTAGGAGGATCTGGTGGACGATGTATCCAGGCTATTAATCATTCTTTAAAAGAGGGAATAGGTATAGACGTGAGAATGCCTAGACCACTCCCAAACCAGATACTTCTTAGAGCCGGACATGAGTAAAACATTTGACCCACTGTTTCAATTTCTTGGTGACAGAGAGAACATGAGGTGCTTATTCTGACGCCCCGATGACTGAGAGAACTTAGTAACGGTAACCGATTCCATGACAGCTGCCGCACGAAGAATTGCATTTTGAGTGGGAGAGGCAGTTTCCATATTTGGGTCCAAGAGGCGGATTCCAACTTCATGGGATGGTCCGTTAAGTTAGGAGTTTGGGAGTATTGCAGATAGTAAGCCGAGCTGACCGAAATTTTTTCGTTTACTGTGCCGTTCCAGAGAAGTCTATCAGGAAGACCACTAGAAGGAATGTAAATGTCCAGAATCTGTTCAGAAATATGATCAGGAAATATATTCCGAATAAGGGATTCATCCCAACGACCACTTGTGATTAGGTATGAGACCAGATGTACCGGTGGAGAATTATTCTCATAAGAAGTTAGAGAGTTGGGGCTAACTGAAGGAATCCAGTTATCTGTCCACAGATTAATTCGATCCCCATTCCCGATTTGCCAAAGGTAACCCAATAAGAGGACGTCTCTCCCTGTGAAGATGCCTCTCCACCCCCATGATGCCGTTGAATTGGGTTGAACCTGGAGAAAATGTGATCGGAGACAGTATTTTGAACAAAGAAGAGTGGAGAGGAGACAAGAGGGTGACTCCAAGATACACCAACTTGTCTTGGCAAGAAGAGCTTTATTGAGATAGTGAGAGGACCGAAAACCTAGACCACCGTTGGATTGAGGACCACATAAGGTTTGCCAGCTGATCCAATGGATACCCCCAGAGAGGTTGTTACCTGACCACCAGAATCGGGCGAAGATGGAGTCTATGGTTTTGCATACTTTAATTGGAAAAAGGATTGCTTGCATATGATAGGAAAGAAGGGAGCTGAGAACCGATTTGATGAGTGTTGCTCTTCCAGCTTTATTAGGAAGAAGACTTTTTCAACCCGCACAACAATTTTGAATGCGAGTGACAAGAGTTCGGAAAAAGGATGTGCGGTGAGTGACTATATCCAAAGAAGTCCCTAGATAACTGCTGGCCGAACTATGGACAAGAATATCGAGTTGGAGAGAAAAGTAGTTGGCTAAGGCTGTGGGCGTGTTGGTGCTGGCAAAAAGAGTACATTTGGAAGAATTGAGTTGTTGACCCGAGTCTTGAAAGTATTTCTGAAGTAAGAGTTTGAGTAGTTCACAGCATAAAGGAGTAAGGGATAGGAAAAAAAAGGGAGTCATCCGCAAAGAAAACATGATTAATGAGAGGAGTCTGTCTTGAAAGGCTTAGACCTATGATTCCGCCATACTCCTGAGCTCGAGTAAGCATTTGAGAGAGGACTTATGAACAAAGGATAAATAGACAAGGAAAGAGAGGATCCCCCTGACGAAGGCCACACGAAGGTTTGAAGAATTCCGTAGGGGAGCCATCCACCAGGATGGAAAATGAGACAGTAGAGATACATTGCATGAGTAGGCGGATCCATTTTGGTGAGAACCCTACTTGGACTAAAACCGCCTCTACAAAGTCCCCTCTAGTTAGTACATCACGTCTAAATCATAGAAACAAGACTACTTCTACACACGCAAAGCCAAGTCAAAGAGAACATTAGAGGGATAATTTTTTTTTGGTTGTTAGGATTGCATTGAAAAGGCAAATAAAAGAGAAGAAGACAGAATAATATGAGGGCTACATGCGACAGGGTTTTTTCCTCATGACCGCAACCTCGACAATATGTGGGGCATTCTAGGTTTCTAACAATAAGTTATCCAACATTTATTAGATTTCTTAGATGGGCATACTTTAGCAATCTCCCTATCAAATTTTCAGATATTATCCTAAGAAGCTACATTTGTCAGATAAGCACACTTTAGCATTTTTTATTTCCAATATTTATCCCAATCTCTTCTCCAGTTTTGCTGATGTAATCCTAAGAGCAACATTATTTAAATAGCGCAATGTAATAGTCCCAGAAAGTTTCTGGCTACGCTTTGCTTTAATTCCCTAAAGCCAATGTAATAGTCCCAGAAAGTTATAGCCACCTGAGATAGCTTGAGAGAATACATATTCCTAGAGAGCTTGTAACAGTGAGTTACATCAATCGGTCCATTAGGAGAATCAAAGGAACTAGGTCTTGGGGATAAAAAACAATCGCAGGCGCAGGTTTCTTTTTTTAGACAAACAATATTTCTTTTTTTTCTTCGCCCTTTGCATTGAAAGAACAGATAAAAAATGATATGATTCAACCGCAGACCCATTTGAATGTAGCGGATAACAGCGAGATTGATGTGTTTTCGAATCATAGGAGCAGCCTTGGAGCTCGTTGCTTCTTCAAATCCCATTCCAAACCACTTATCGGAGGTGAACACCTTTTAGTCATAAGTGGGACTTCAGCCGATTCAAAAGTTGAAAGCCCGCTCAATTATGCCTTTGCAATTATGGAACCCCATTGGTTATATCAGTTATTATGTGATCGTTTTTTTTATCTGCTTCTTTTCATACAAGGGGGTTCCGTGAGAATCTTAGTTCCACGGAGGTGAACCAAAGCGAGGCGACCCTAGCAATTGTAGATATGTTCATATTGGTGACATTATTGTTGTTGTGAACAAAGAGGCAGTGCCAAATATGTCCTTAGAAGAATCAAAAGTGATTGGAGCTGTAATTGTACGTCCTTGTAAAGAACTCAAACATGACAATGTTCTGATAGTAAGATATGATGACAATGCTGCAGTTGTCATTGATCAAGAAGGAAATGCAAAAGGATTGAGATCAGAAGTAATCTAAACAAGTATGTCAGATTTTATGATATATTTGTAGTTATTGCTGCAGAACTAGAGAACTTGCTCCTAGGTCATAATTATTGCCATATATGTTTTAATATGCTTATAGGTATTGATGTTATTGAATTAATCAGACTTGCTCCTATGTTTTGGATGAACAATTGTTTTAGCTTCTGAGCTAATTTATAGCTATTGCCATATTTGTTTTGATAGGCATTGAGGTGTTGCAATTACCAAATTAATAGGACTTGCTAATTTGTTTTGGATATATAAATGAGAGAGAAAAGAAATATTAATCGTGGTTCATGGTCATGGAATCTAGGTTTCTAATGGACATGATTCTAATGATCACATATTATGAAGGTAAAATATATGCTAGTGTGTCTTTAAGTTTCTGTAGTTGATTAAGTTATTGCACTTGTAACTTAAAATTCATTTATCACGTCCAACTTATTGAAGATATTGAACAATTAAGTGAAATATTATTGGAGATATTTGCTATCAAGATGCAATAGTTTACTGTAACTTCGTTCTATGCAGGTTGTTTGTTTGTAAAAGTGTACGAGTTGGTTGTCTATAAGTTTTTGTACTCTGTAGAAGATCTATGCACGAAAAAGAAAAAAGAGTTGAAACTCCTTAATGTGGATCGAAAACAAATACTACATCCTTTGATAATTAATTGATCGTGTTTGACTTGCATGCTTGCTTATGATATGCGTTATATTTTACGAGTTTTTCATTTTATCCTAAAAGAGAGGGAGGGATATAACGAGTTTCTCATTTTATCCTAAAAGAGAGGGTGGGAATAAAGCGAGTTAAGAGAGAGAAAAATGAGTTGGTGGAGGAGTAAATGTGGAGAGAGAAATATAATAAAAAGAAGTTTAAGAAGGGTACACATAATAAATTACCTATGAAATATTTCTAAATTTGCAAAGTAATCAATTTTTTTGGGACAGCCCACGTAGGAAATATGATCAATTGTTTTGGGATGGAGAGTAGTTTTAATGGAGATTTTTTTAAGTAAAATTCACCCTTATTTTTGATAAACTCACAAATTCAAAACTATATATTAAGAAACCCAAAGGGTAGGGAGAAATGATAGAGATTTTGAGGAATAACCCGAAGGTCACTGGTTCCAACTCCCTTACCAATCGGACCACATAAATTGCAACTCTAACCATAGAAAGAAAATAAAATTTCACGAAAAGAAGCTTAATACTGTCAAAAGTAAAAAAACGCCATTAAATTATAAAGCTCTAGAACTTGGAAGTATATTGTAGGAAAAGAGGCTTAATATTATAGTCATAGACAACAACACCCTTAATGAAAAAAATACTCTAAATTAAGATAGGGTATTTTGAGAGGGAAAAAGTTTAATCATTTAATAACATCCGCACTTTTGTATATAACAAAGATGAATGTAAACCAAAAAAGACTTTGTACCCATTTCAAAAATTAAAACAAATAGTAAGAAAACAGAAAAGAAAAAAAAGGTAGTGTCCGGGACCAAAAACTCACCACAGACTTCCAAACATTGCAGATGCTAAGCACGGAAAATGTTGCAACTCAACTGTTCTACAAAGCTTGTGGACCAGAGTAGCTAGTATGTCACAGCCGAAGAAGCATGTTTTGCCTTCAGGTGATACAGGTATTTCACTTGCATTGAACTTAGCCCTCTGTAGTTATGGAGAATCATTATGTGTGACTCAAGCCCTAATACCTTCAATAGGGCCTCAACTCCTTCTCTTATACTCCGTACTTAATGAGGTTTTTCGCAATATATTGACTTGGAAAACAAAATGAAAATGAACTAACTTCATTCTATTTTCATTTTTTGGGCTTGTAATGATTGAGTTGGGTGACAATATTTCCGTTTATACTAATCTAGTTTATTTTTATAATAAGATAATGACATTAAGGGGATGAGTTTTGTTACATATTGGTTTGCATACAATACAAGTAATACACAAGACCGTTGTTTTTTATTTTCTTTTTTGTGCTCTAAGTTGGACATGCAGTTGGATAATATTGCAAAACCGACATAGCTCGCATTTATAAAATATGATATTTCAAGTAAATTCATCCCACGATTGATATGGTATCGATCCTCGGTCCTGGTTAAATATTATCATTATTAATGTAGTTTTTAAGTACTTAAGCATTAAGTGCAACTAAATGCTTTCGTATCATATAGAATCAGTCTTGGCGAAGGCTTATATTTTTGGTGAGACTTGAAAACGGGTGATAAAACGTTTTCACTCTTACATCATATCAATGTACTTGTCCCTCTCTACTTGTCACAAGACTATTTGTTGTCACTATTCTTCTGTGGCTGTTAATTTTACAATAAAACTGCATGGTATTAATAGGATTTATGTTTACGACAATTCTTCTTTCTTGGATATGAAGAACCAACACCCGAGCAACCGAATGCTCCTCGTGAACAAGTCTGAAGGGGGACACTCCTCACATGGTTTCTCATCTTTGCTAGCTGGTGTTAATACTCATTGCTGCCGCCCAGTTCATCGGTGTCGGGTCAATTGTTTTCTTGAAATGTAAAGTCATTTTGAGTGAGGCTTCAGTTTATTATAACTTGAATGCTACGTATCGCGTAATTTGATTTACTTGAGATTCTCCTGGTTTTCGTTTTTTGATGATTAATCCGTTGCAAGTTTTATTTCGACTTTTTTATATTCAAACCGCAGTAAAACACAACTCGGCAACAACAAGGGCGAGTGAACTAGGCAGCTAGGCCTCACTCATGTTTTAGTCGTTGGAGATAGCAACTGACATTGAGGCCCTACTTGTTTCGCGAAAAGCATTTTTCGAAAAAGGTTTTTGGCATGTTTCGGTGTTTGGTGCGTCCAAAAGATTTTCTAATAGAAAATCATTTTTAATCGCACTTATTTTGAAGAACAAAATAGTAGAAAATCACTTACCAAAAACCCGGAACACACAAAACACACATACCATACACACAAGAACACCCCCCCGCCCCGCTCCTCTCCACACCCACACCTGCAAACATCCATCGACTCCCACACACACAGACAGAGAACGACACCCAGAACGACACCCAAACAGCGGTTGAAAAGTATATTACAAAAAAAAATAAAAGTTCGTGAAGTATTTTTTCGTGAAACAAACGGATCTGAAAGTGATAATTGGGAGCCCAATTTGCTAAGAAGGCTTACATATAAAGGATGAAGCACAATTCGGCCTACAAGTAAAATTCACACGTCCACATCAACTGATACTACGACGCAAACAGCAAATACTTCACCTAAAGCTACACGCAATTAAGCCTCGGCAGATCTCAGAGAATTTATGGCAGCAATGGAAGCTAAGGCATCAGCCCATGTGCAGTTCCACAAACCTATTTCGAAAGTTCCGGCTTGGTCGTCTCCTAGTGATGGCATGGTACAGGTCATTGTAGATGCAGCTATGAAGAAAGGAAGGAGGTAATTAAAGTTTCAAGGGCTATGTTTGTGGCTTAGCTTACCTGTCATGCTACCAGTGACAAAAATGAATCCCCCTTCAGCTGTTGATGTTACTTGTCTGATCTCTCTTGAGTCTTCTTTAGTGTTTTGATTTAATTATTAGTTCACTGAGTATTGTAGCAGAAACATCTGCATTGAATACTTTAGGAAGAAGGTAAAAGCACAAGATTATTTTTTCGTTTTCAAAACAAAAACACAGTATGAAAACAGAAAATAGAAGCAGAAACCGAGAAGCCTAAACGTGCGAGACCTTAGCATCTTTGACATATGTCGATTCTTGACAAATGAAGAGAGCCCCGTAAACGACGGTGACGTGGGTTCTAAAGTGCACCTTTCCGTGGCTTATATACTATAATAGATGTACTTACGACTTATGTAATCTATAATTCGCAAACATTCTCGTTTGCATTGTTTTTTCTCTTCTTCTTGATAAGGATAGAAGACTTATGTAATCTATAATTCGCAAACATTCTCGTTTGCATTGTTTTTTCTCTTATTCTTGAGAAGGATAGAACCCGGGGGGGGGGGGGGGGTGGGGGGGTGGGGGTTGGGGGGGAAGGGAACTAGTGTACGATGCGGGACCTTCAAATTTTGGGAATTTTTTTTTACTGTGTTAAATAATGAGTAATCATGTTTAAAATATTTACTAAAATGTCACTATATTGTAACATTATTACATTGGGATTTTATTTTATTGTATTTTTGACTTTTTCTACCACTGTCTGTCATAATCTTTGTCTTTCTCGTTTTCTTGTCCATCTTCATTCTTTCAAATTCCAAATCTCTAGATTACAAAGAAAACACGAATAACTCAAGAGTAGTCCTTTTTTTTTTTAAGTTTAAATTCTTATAATACAATAACTTATACGTGATTATTACCTTCATACAATTAACAATCTCGTAAGTAATACATATATACAGTAAGAGTTAAGTTTCTTTCATGCAAGTTTAGTAATTTATTATTGACTAACCTTATCAAGTTAAATAAATCACCATGAATCGTGAAATTCTATGATTAGTAGTCAAATTGAACAACTATTTTGCATTTAACGTATTCAATAGTGATACGAATTCTTTTTATGTTATTCACCAATTTTGTCTATAATTTTTTGGTTCTCCCGATTAGACTTTTTGAGTCTGCCCAGAAATAGAACTGCATTAATAATGGTAAAAGTTTACGAAATAGCCATGTTGTACGATCAGGGGCGGATTTAGGAAGTTCAACCGGGGGGACCAAATAGTCATAAAAAAAAATTGACGGTTAACATAAAAGAATTCGCTTCACAATTGAATACGTTAAATGCAAAAATGGATTACTCAATTTGACTAATAATCATATAATCTCACAATTCGTAGTTATTTATTTAGCTTGATAAAATTAGTCAATAACAAACTATTAATCTTGCATGAAAGAAACTTAACTCTTATTGTATATATATATCACTAGTGCGATTACCAATTGTATGATGACAATAGTCACGTATACCATATTATAAGAATTAAAACTAAAATAATAATAATAATAACTAATCTTGATCTATTAGTATTTTCTTTATAATCTGGAGATTTAGAATTTGAAAGAAAAAAAGATGGACAAATGAACGATGAAGATAAAGACTACGAAAGCTGGTGGCACAAAAAGTAAAAAAAAATAACAAAATGAAACTCTAATACATTCATTTATAATATAGTGGCATTTTAGTAAATATTTTAATTACCCATTATTTAAAACCAAAAAAAAAAAAAAAAAATCTCAAACTTTTTTTTTTGGCTGGGGTCATGCTTGTGCTAGCCCCTGTGTACGATAACATGCGAGATGCATCAACATACCAACAATAGTTATACTAAAAATAATAAACATGGACACAAACTGTGTGGTAATGACATAGAACAAACGGCAGCCAAAAAATCCACTCCTCAGTGCCAAGTTGATTGCAATATATATTCCAGTCTAAAGAACCCATATCTTTCAAGTTGCGTGCACTCCACCGGTTACGAGCTAGGATCATATTGTGCATCTAGGTGATCACCATGGCTAACTACAATGGTTTCGGAGAGACTGTTTACACGCACTGCTTTATTGTCACGCGTCCTCCTTTATTCTAACACACTTCAAAAAAAATTTGCAACTAAAGTTGAGGTTCGGGTATCATATACACTTTTAGAACGGAAGATAAAGATAATTGTGTAAATCGCATCACTTTAAGATTGGACCGTCTCCGCTGATACATAGATAATGACTAACTGCACTCTTTCTGTACTATTGCTTCACGCGCATAATTGGATGACACATGACTGTACAAAGCAATGCTACCAGTGTTATTAGCCCATTACAATTCAGTGGCAGGACAACCTAAAAGCTTTTTACCAACAAGAATGAAGAAGGGGCCCCACATACCTTTTTTTTGTATATCACGCATAGAGGAAACTTGGAATCTCTCTTCAATTTCGTGCTTTTTTTTGTCGTGTTGTTTCTCGTGAACATCTGGCTTCTATGTAAAATGACAAACGAAGAGCCAATTACAGTGTGCCACATCGTTAAGACTACTGCTTGTTCCAGGAGCAAACTTAGATACTTGTGACCAAGTTGATTCAAAATAACAAGTAAAGAACAGGAATAATTAGCTTTAATTTCTTTAAAGAACTTTACCTTGATTCCAAAATACTTGAATGATTGTTGAAGTAACCGTTTAGGCGTTATAAGGTAGCTGAAGTTGTTGACAAGTGAAGTGCATGTGGCATCATTTTTGTTGCAGAATACCTTCAAGAATTTTGGTCTTTGGTAAAATCTTGTTATCAATTTTCCTTCTCTAACATCTGGTTTTATTATCAAATGCGTATGTTGCACATTCATCTTATTGATCCCGTATGCGCCAAGATATCTAGAAGCTGCAGGGCCGACTAATCCTCTCGATGGATGTCGTACGATAACGGCGTCTAGCGGTGCAATTGTCAAGAGAGCCGAACGATAATGCGCGTTACTTGTTCTTAGAAGCTAATGAAAATGCGTTTTGTAGCCTCATATATTGCATGACTTGAAACTTTCAGTGTCTAAGTTAGGCATCAACGTTTCACCCCAAATTTGATGCATTGAGATCTGGGTGTCTGTTACTGGCTAGGGTTGTGAGAAAGTTGTCTACCTATTCCTGCCTCTTTTGCTCCACAAATGTAGCACTGATGTTGGCAGCAAATTATAATGCTAAATTCTCTCACAGTTGATTTCCACAAGCTTGTGATACTGACTCACCCACTTCCAATTTCAGAGTTGTTGTGTGGCTTATGGACTGATGCATATGAACTTCAATGTGGCCAAGTATCATAAATTGTTGGGACTTCAACAGGAAGCACTAACATTCATCTTTCTGTCTGTGTAGCAGATACCAAAGGAGAAAGGCATTCTGTGGAAAGCTGCATAATTAAGCAGGTATTAGGCTTAAATTCGTTGAATTGTATGTGTACTTCCTTTCAGCATCCTACATAGAATTTTGAAGAGGTTTTAGTACCCAAAAGATATTATTATTGGGAGAATGGGAAAGCCAGAGAATGTAATCCACCTGCTGCCTCCATGTTCTTCAACTCTAGAGGGAACCGACGATGCTTCACCCTTTTCTTCATCTTTCCCTTCTCCAGAAATAGAAGAGGGATTTTTTTTATTACAAGACAAAGGGAGAAAAGAAACCATTTCGCATGAAAGCCGGTGGGGCGGACATAACCTCTTGATAGACCATTCGAGTTCACCCTTTGATCTCTGAAAACACTCCACCTCCTTTGTTGCAAAGGATGCAAGGAATGAGTTCTGAACACCGTTGCTGGAAGAATATAATTGAATAGCATTAGCCAGAACACCGCCATTCAGATCGATGTAGTAGGAGGAAAGCTTCATAACTAAGCAGGTATTAGGCTTAATTTGGAGTCCAGATATGTCCATAGTACTTCTTACGCCTGAAACCCCTCTTCTTCAGTAGTTTCCACGTCTTCTCCCATTTCACTCCATAATTTGAAGACATATACTCCTGGAACTTTAGCCTTATCCATTCAAGTCACCTCTCAGTTATTTTTGAGCCGAAACCTTCCAACCAAAACTCCTTCAGCAGCATTTCGATAACATTTAGCCACTTTCACGATTAAGCTGCATCGATCTAGTGTTTATTAGAGGTCGCTAGCAAAGCACCGATAAAGGTCAAAAAGAGGATAGAGAAGCGTTCTTAATGACTGGACGTAGTTGAGGGACTGAAGTGGAACCCAAATAACAAAGTAAGCATATAAGTTCGCCAACGATGTAGAAGTATCTGCATTTACAAAGAGTACGTACTTCATGCGTTTTGTTCTGTTTCGGGTTTTTCCCTGCACAAGTAACGAATTTGATATGGCTAGCTGCAAGAGGTATAAAACCAAACGTAACGCTTATTCTACACTTCTGACTAAGGGCTGCTACTCATGGAAGGAAAAGTCCGCAAAAAGTTCATACAAAGCACGAGAGAGAAGTTGCCATTGTACTCGGTTGGTGGACGCCCTGAGGTATGCATGTACAAAGTGCCTGAGAAACTCCGGAAAATAAATGAGGAAGCATACACTCCTCGAATTGTCTCAATTGGCCCTACTCACCGTGGCAACTCGCCGCAACTACAAGCCGCCGAAAGGTATAAATGGAGATGCCTAGATAGATACCTAGGAAGGATTAAATATAACTTCACTCGTCTTGCCATGATGGTTGGGGAGTTGGAAAACAATGTCCGTGCATGTTATCCAGATTCGTTTGATAACATCAAGAGGGAAGAATTTCTTGAAATGATTATGTTGGATGGCGCATTTATGTTTGAGCTGTTCCAAGAGAATTGGGAAACGAATCCAATAGACAGGGACACGGATCCAACAAACAGGGACAAGCCAATATTCGACAATACACTGATGAAGAGGGATATATTGCATGACATGATGTTGCTCGAGAACCAACTTCCTATCTCTGTTCCCCTACACTTTTGGCTACTCACGGAGCCGCGGGTTGCCAACTTTTCCGATATCATCCTTAAATACTTTGAGGAAGTTACTTTAAGTGCACTTCCAGAACAGCCAAAAGGTGGGCATATTAGGCATCTGGTCGAGTACTTGCTAAACATTCATCGCCCCTTGACAAGTCGAGCTCCTGCCGCCAAAGTAACGCTTGCTACTCGCAGTGCAACAGAGCTACAGAATGAGGCAGGGGTAACCTTCAAAGAAGGGACTGGAAAGTGTTTGTTTGATATTCATTTCAGCAAAGGAGAGTTGACGATTCCGCAATTAACAGTAAACGAGCACACAGAGACCTTCTTCCGGAATCTGATAGCCTTTGAACAGTGTGAACGTGACAAAGTAACCAAAGACATTACCAGCTATTGCATTTTAATGGACAATCTTGTAAACACTGAGAAAGATGTGGAATTACTAATTCACTATGATATTATTAAGAACTCGCTCCCAGATGACGAACAAGTTTTGAAACTGCTTAACAACCTTAGGAAAGAGGCTACAACTGATAAGAATACCTTCTACTTTGCCAAACTCTTCGAAGAACTGGATGACTACAGCAGAGATTACTGGTACCAGTGGAAGGCAAATTGGCTCCAGTGGAAGCGGATGTTGAGGCGCGATTATTTTAGCAACCCGTGGTCTAGCATTTCTGTTATTGCTGCAGTTATACTGTTGATCCTCACAGTCCTTCAAACTGTATTTACTATTAAGGCGGCATAGGTTCAAAGAAGTTTGTGCCTCTTCCAAAGACCGGTTAAAAACAGGATCTACTCACGGCAGTTTGGCTTCGTTATTGTACAATGTCTCCTTTAGATCCTCGAAAGGAGTTTGGATTAATCCGTACGTATAAATATGTATACCGTATCAATGCGTGCTTTGAGTGTTCCTTCCTAATTAAGCTTGATATCTACGGAGTATAATAATTTCATTCCACGTATTCTTTAAGTAATGTCCCTTTGAAAGACAGACATGAATGTTAAATTTCAAACATTATTGAATTCAGCAAACCTAGATCTAAGGATCCTCTTGTTAAATTTATCAAATCTTGTAGAACACTTGGAAAGTTACAGTAAATCTCATAACCCGAGCTCGTCTTACACACAGCTATATTGCTACCACCATTTTTAGTTGGGACTTGCTCCTAAATGTAATTGACCACCTCTTAGTAAGAAGACACACTTGATCAGATCAAATCAACCTAATTGACTGTTTTACTTTTCTTAAGGACACATACTGACTTGCATTTCGGCTTTTTCAAGAATGAGTTGAGATATACTTGACCTTTCCAAAGAGATTAGAGAGGAGAAATTTTTAAGGCAAAGTCCTTTTCAATTAAATACATCATCCACTCAAGTGAAAACAGAAACTAAGATAAGAGTGTGCATAAATAACAAAATAAGGTAAGGGGTGCGCAGAAGCACTTAATTTCATTTGCGGGGATTTGTACGCCCGAACCAACTTCTGAGCCAAGCATAGAAGAGAACATGAATTTGAGAACTTGGATTGAAAAGGATAAGAAAACTCTACTAGGGTTGTTTGCATCTTCAACCATGAGGTTTATCCTATTCCGCAGCCAGCAAAGTATGTTCTATAGCATCTCCTCTCTATGGTTCACAGAGGAACAGGCACATGACAATACTTCTCAGAAAGACGCTTCTATATCTTTAGATAATCCTTCAAAGCTTTCTACTTTCTATGTCTCCATAAGTATTCACTAGCTCACTGATCTCTTTACCGAGAGAACGTATAAGTTTTTTAAGCCAAGTGTTGAGGGTAATCCTCAAAGGGCGACTTGGCATAAATAGACCCAGTCAGATGGTCAAAGAGCTAATTAGGCTTCAACGGCCCAAGGGGCAGACGTTGACCTACCATGACCAGGTGTTTGCAGAGAAACAGAAAGTGCCAATCTTAACTTGACAATTGAGAAACCCCTCAAGGGGCATCAGCCCGAGGGCACACATTCCGTATCTCTTTAAAGAATCCCTATCTCAGATAACCAAGCATTTGAGGGCGAGGTCTTGCGCTGGCCGGATGTAGAGGCCACCCTCGACTCCTCGAGGATGAGGTCTAGGAGGATCCAAGGGACAAGTATTTAGAGCGGTCCGTACTTGTCATGTGTAAACTAGTATCCAACTTTGTTTTCATCTAGGTTCTGAAACAGCAACAGTACTTGTCAGGATAGCTTCAGGAAACTTTCGCAATATGGTTAGACTTTCACCCAAAAAAAACTTTCGCAATATGGTGCTTCTAGATTGCACTTGCATATCCTTGTAACACATGGAGATTCACAATGATTGGCATCTTATTATACCAGAAGAATCAAAATGTAAGATTATACATACTAGATATTGGCGATTATAGACATTACACCTAATGTATCCATACTATTGAACTACCAGATACACTAACCTATGATACTAATCTTCTAACACTACAGGAGAAATCAAGCAAAGCCTGAATATTAAGAGCTTCTGGTATAAACGCCACTCCACATTCAAGCAAATAACATAGCTGGCTAATTTGCAAAGTTACAAAGCCAAAAGGACTCTGCAATCACAATCCTTTTCATATTGACAAATCCGACCAATTTATGTCTCCTGTAAACATCCCATTTCTTATTGACAATCTCCCTCCATTGCCATCTTTTCACAAGATACATACCCCACTATCTGCCTTCATGCTATAAGTTCTTCTCCCTTTCTTTCTCTGTTAAGTCACTAAAACCTTTCGCATGTATTTGCTTATTGCAGTTATATTGCATACATACACGAACTGAACTCCCAATACTTCTCATACTGTACTATCTTGTAGGTGTATATACTTAGAGTAAGTTACAGTGTCTACATAAACCAATGTGTCACTTTATTGTTTGGTGTAACCACGTAAGTGTCTACCTTGACAGATATAGGCATAAGGAAACAATGTTCTTAGATATTGATATCTTGCTCCATGACTGCAAGTTTCATTTTTACCATGTTTACAGACTTAGTATCCCAATTAACAAATATAACAAATGGAAACCAATTATGTGTTCTTCATGCTAAACAGATCGAGTAAAAACCGGTTTACTTGTGCCTGGAAGTCTAACTCGGAGTGATCATTGTTGAATGCATAAAAAAAAACTGCCACTCAAGCTGCTTTGATTAAAACTCAGATCAAAGATGAATACCATGCACGAAGAACAAGTTTCCCTTATAGGTAAGTACATTGCTCTTAGTCCCGACACACCATAGATGGCCTTGCAACTCCAAGACTCCTTCCATCCCTGCTGTTTCCCATACAAACTTGAATAGCCCAAGAACACGGTACAACTGCTTCACCCCACTCCAAACCATCTTCTCTTCCGCTGAAGTCAAAATTTTCCCCATGGACAACAAGAACTTGGTCCCACCATCACTGCCACATACCCCACCACAAAGTTCTACTTCGATATCTCTGACACCGCCATAGAGATAGTATAATAGAAGTGTGAACAAGCAAGGCGACGAGTGGCCCAAAGTCTTCGTTAGCTTCTTCTGCACTAGACTCTCCTGATGCCGAGTCTCCTTGTACCCAACATTCTTGTCTATCAAAACATCCCTGATCTGAGCAAGCCCTTCCTTCATGGCATTCAGCTTTGTAACATGTGAGAGCAACTCCTTTTCGTTGCTCAAGCAGTTAATAAGATCATTGAACATGTCAAGAACATCTTCCCACTTACGGAAAGCGTGTGAATCCTTGACTTTTGTAGGCGCAAGTCGCATCCACGAAGTGGAGTCAGGATCATAGGAAACCAGTGTGTCTAAGAACTTAAGACAACTAAGGACAATCTGCTGACCCATTCCAGTCCCTGTGCCTGGGCACCAATGATTGGTAGACTGCATGTCAGATTTCAACGCATTCAGTGTCTCCTCAAGAGCACCGGTCCATACTTGGTGCTGTGTAACTTGCGGGCATATCATGAGGCGCAGCTGCTTTCGTTGTTGAGCTGAAACATTTAAGAAGTTGCACACCTTGGTGAGTGAATTCACTATGAAGGGTTCCCTTTCATTCGGCTTACTGAAAAAAAGAGGGGGAATGCATTTTGCATCTCTTGATGACGCGATCAAATCCTGTTTTAAAGCATGCTGTGCAGCTGGCCCGCCTATATACGACCTGGTAAGTGACTTGAAACTATGCATAGCACGCTCAAGCTGATTATCCGTGACCGTCGAGTAGTCATTGATTCTAACTAGTCTTCCATCAATCCAATCCACATCCTTCAACAAGTGTGACAACTTCATTAGCTTTACGTATGTCTTTTGATAATATTCAGAAGGTAAGGCTTCTTCTCCATGGGGTCTTTCAGAGCAGTGATATAGCGCCACATTCAAATGCAAACCCGAATTAGGCCTCATCTTCGAGCGATAGAGAAGACTTCTACACGCCATTTTTTCGCAAGCTAAGTGATACCTTGCACCCGAAAGAATCACCTTAGTAAGAATTAGCCTGTAACGGCTAAACCCAGGTGGAAGGGTGGTGGGGTAGGTTTAATGGTTCTCTCAGGCATTCTATCAAACAGGTTATGGGCATTGTCTGCGCGATAATCGGTTTGC
This sequence comes from Escallonia rubra, assembly GCA_033065855.1. NCBI lineage: Eukaryota > Viridiplantae > Streptophyta > Magnoliopsida > Escalloniales > Escalloniaceae > Escallonia > Escallonia rubra. Next base: position 72,300 of record JAVXUO010000581.1, on the reverse strand, counting down.
ATTGAACTCGTTAAACATCACAGCAACAAGATTATATGTACCCGACCAGATACCAAATGCTGGATCTACAAAATTCTGCAAAATTCGAAGCCAAAAATGACTGATAATGCATAAATATAGGTTTTGTGTGGGTTTTCGGTTAGATGTCGAATCATTGCATTTTGATCTTAGATACGAAAAAAGGATAATATTGCGGGTAGTGTTACTTGAAGAAGTGTCAGGGAAAGGCTATTTAATTTCTTTATTTGTCGCTAAAAGAACAATGATATTTTAAGGGCAAGAAAAGAGAATTAGAGTAATACAATTACTAGTACATTCATGTAATAAGCTCAAAGTTGACTTTATTGTTACCAAAAAAAAAAAAAGTTTAGGCATCCCAATTTAACTTAACAACATGATTAAGTTGTTTAAAGTTTTAAAACTACCATCAATTTGAATTTAAGTTGAAGGGTTGTAACTCTTTACTTTGGTGCCAAGAGTTGTGATTATTTTTTAGCTGAATTTTTATTTTTTTTATAGATTTCGTGATATCTATTTTCGTGAGCAATTAATCGGACGGGTTCGAAAGTCTTCATGTAGTCGTGCTAGTAGAGGCGACGTCACTGCAAGCATTTGAATTATTTCATTATAATTTCATAAAGCTTTAGTTTTAAAATTGAGTTTTTAACTAACAATTTAAAATCGATGTTGAAACAAAATTAGTTTGGTAGTTTCGAAATTGTTCAAATGTCATTCCCACCGGTTACATTTCTATTTGTTACTTGGCGAACTTTTCTTCCCGGTGCTTGGGTGTTGGCTGTTTGCATTTGGTTCACAAAGCCACCATCAGCAATTCATTTTCAAGCCACTCTCTAGTTTTGTTTGAAGGGTTCTAAGCCATTGGTTTCCATTATTTTATTCTATATTGCACTTGCATTCTAATTCCTTGGCCTTGTTACTTTGAATTTCTATTAACTGCAGCGGCTATATGTTTCCTTTCCTACCCAGTCTATTATAAGGCCTTTGAAACGGTACATGTTTAATTTGCCGCAACATTTTTGTACAGCGTGATTGCTCTACTTTGTAGAATATATAGCACAATAATATTGAGAGTTTGATTGTTTGTGCATTGATAGAACTACATATTGAGATTCCAGTTTACAAGTGTGTACTTGAATTATACTTTCTCCCTTGTAATCCCTAATGGCACCACTAGAGGAAGCCCACACTATTAAACCTGAGAACTTTAATGGCCTTAACTTTAAGAACTGAAAAAATAAGGTATTGGCTTACAGTGTTGGGGCTGGTTTTAGCCATTGAGGAGCTCAATGAATCTAGTATCGGTTCTACCTCTTCTTGCTATACGCTAATCATATTGAGTACCATCGCCTTAATAGGATCCTTAGAGCTCTTTCTAAACGTCTGTATGACGTGTATTGCACTTCTGTAAAGGTTATGGATCTATGGACTGCTTTAGAAGCGGAATATGGTATATGAAACTAATAAAACAACCCTAAATGGAGATGAATAGGATTTTTGAAAATAAATAGGAAATTTAAACACAATTATTAATCTTAATTAAAGTAAGAAAAATATATCAATAAAGATGCTAACTACAAAATCTCAAGCAATTATAGAGCAATAAGTAAAGAGATTGAGTTAGAGATACTTGACAAGGAGATTTAAATGGTTCAGCTTGAACTACCCTCAAGCCTATATCCACATATTCAAGGAAGTCTGTTGCAAGAGCACTAGAATCTACTAGCAACAATCTTCATCCTAGTTAAGATAAAAAAAAACTTTACAACACTTGGTGATATCCCCACACCAAGCACAAGCCTTGAATCCACAAAACTCACCGAAGACTTGACAAACTCAAGCCTTGATCGCAATACTTTTATAAAGATTAAATGTCTATAAACAAATCCTCTTGAAAGGAAATGAGTATAAATGAAGCTCTAGTACAATCGAGAGATGAGAGAACTGATGACTTGAAGAATGTTCACTCACAATCAAAGAATTTCTCACAAAGATGCTTTCTTTAATGATGTAAAATCATGAAAATGAAGAGAGAAAAGTTAAATCCATGAGTCTTGATGTTTCTCTGATGAATGGAGGCTTAGAATGTGGTTTCCATGCGTATGATAAAGCCCTAAATCATATTTATAAGGCGGATATCAAATATAGCCGTTATTGAAAAAATTGGCATGATTAGGGCAAAAGTAGCAGTTATTTTGCAACCAACCGTCAATAAAGTCGGTTGCATTGCCAATGTAAGCATTCCTTTACTGCCCATTTCTCGACTGTCTCAGGGAACTCACTTTCTTACTTTGGGCATAACTGTCTTTAGAAAAATCGATTGAGTTTCTGTTTTTTGCTTTGGAAAGCTAATTAAAACTTTTATCAAAATATGAGAAGATTAGCACCAAAAGAATGTTTGAGAAATCTGAGTGAGCTCTAATGTTCACTCATTTTCAAGAAACACACTTGTGTGAAAGATTATGAACTCGTATGAATGCACAATGTGTCCTAAGGTCATTTTAGGTCATAGTTATCAATCCGAGAATCAAACCAAGACTAGTTACATAAAAGTAAAGATCAATCACAATTCATAGTAACTTAGCCTATGCATTCTTTGTCGCTCTTTGACACTGGACTTGATGAAGCTTCTATAGCATTTCCACTATAGCTTTAAGCTTCTTTGGCTTTAATCCATATATCCCACTTTTCAAATATGTCTCCACGAGTGTGTATGTATATACCTACTAAGAATTCACTCAAAGCACATATTAGGACATAATAAATGTGTAGTTATTATCAAAATAAGATGTGAGCCTAGGTTTATGAACCATAGGGCTAACAATCTCCATTCTTTTATGATGACAAACATTAATTATGTATAAGGTAAGATGTATCAAATGACAGTCAATTAAGCACAACAATCTCACTTAGAACATGCAATCATCTCTACTATACTCAAGATGTGTCACTTTATCTCATATAACAATTAAGCTCATAGCTAACTTGCCCTAGCTAAAACAATATATGCTTCTCATATATCGATTAAGCTCATAGCTAGCTCTCTCTAGGTAAAACAATATATGTCATTTCTGTAATGTTCTCTCAAATACACAATCACATAACATATAGAATCAAGATTATTTCTCTCCCTTTGTCATCAACAAAAATAAAAGATAAGTGTATGTGCGTGTAAAAAGATAGTTATAAGCAAGATAATGGCATGAGGTGCATATAAATCATGAATTCATACGAATGACATCAAGAGTTCTTTCATGATCCAAAGAAAGATATGCAATGAAGCTCAATAATCTCATCCACTTCATGCAATTTTCAAGAGTAATAAGATAGCATGTGATTCAAGATGTAGCCTCCCCCTCAATCAATGCCAACAATATCCAAGAAACATAATTAAATGTCTAACTGAGTCATGCTATCCTTTTGGCATTACCAAAAGGTGTGTGTGTGTAAGAATGGCATTGTGAAGTATTAAGACGACATAATTTCAACATGAAATTTCAATAAAGCCAATAATGGCCACCAACAGTCAAAGTTTTCGATATAAATAAGCGCAAGAGGACCATTAATCGTCATCTAAATCCGACATGTATTGAAGTTTATAATATAGAGAAGTAAACAATCAAGCACTCACAATTTAGACCATAGTTTGCACGAGTGCTTTAAAAACAAGTTATTTATATCATGAGAAGTAAATATGACAATTTAAAGATGCTTCATGATGTATAAGTTTAGAACATAGCACAATGATGAATAGAGCTTTAACTTTTACCCTCTTGATGAATACTGAGAATTCGATCTAATGAGTGATCATTCTTGAAGTCCCCCTTTTTTTTTTACAAGCTTTGAGGCTCTCTTCATTTGAAGTAGCATCTCCAATCTTGGAATGCTTACTCTCCATTAAGATTTAGTTTCTTTATCCTCCCTTTTAAACTTTTCTTGGAGCCTTATTCTTGTTGTCATTTGCCTTTGTTTTGGACAACCTACAATTATAATTTAGGTCTAGCTTTTGGTACCCACATTTTCTTAGGTTCATATGTGTTAGTCTTAAATTTGAAATATTGGCCTTTCACAATCCACATTTTCTTTACATCTCTAACATCAATAATTATACGAGGACAATAATTAGTTGTATGCTCTTTCTTGTTGCACCAACCACGATATGTAAAATGTGAGCAATAGTTCTTTGGTTGTCTTGGAAGAACCCAGTTTGTTGTTTAAAAACTTTAGGGGGCAAAATAAGTGATCTAATCCAACACCACCTTTGTTTAGGTCAACTCTTTTGTGTCCAAGCATGACATCCAAGTTGTTTTCACCATCAACTAATTTTTGAAAGCATTTATTTAAAGGGTTAATTACAAAACTGTCCCTTGAGGTTTACACGTTTTTGCACTTTGTCCCCTGTGTTTACAACTTTTGCAATACTGTCCCCCGAGGTTGACAAAATCATTGCAAACAGCTCCAAAATTGGACGTCCGTCCAATTTTGGGCGTTAAGTCCGCATGTGCACAGCACATGCCGTTTTGGCATGGGCAAATAGGTAATTTCCCTTACCAAAGCCCTCTGAAAACCGTAAACCTCATTACCCTCCTATCTCTCTCCTTTCTCTTCCTTTCCGTAGGCAGCAGGCCCTAATCGGGCAGTGCCGCTCCCATCTCCGACGTCCCCATTGCTGGCCACGTTCCTCACTGGCAATGAACTCCGGCGCCGCCTACATCGTACACCACAACACAACATCCCCGTGACCACCGTGCTGTAGCCGAGATGCCGCTGTCACTGCCAAGTCGCCGTGTGATTGCTGTCACCGGCCATCATTCAGTCTCTGGTGAGAAACTCTGGTCGGCAGCCCCATCGCCGGTCAACACCTCTTCCAGATCACGGCAGCCCCATCACCGGCAAGCAACTACAGCTACCCCTTCACCGAGACTCTGCAATCGCCGCACCGCAGCCAACGCGTCGCTACCACCAGCGCACATGACTTATCATCGGCCAGCCATAATTCTGGTCACACCAGACGTGAACCACCACGGCGCCACACTGCAGTGTCACAGTACTATCGAAGATGAATTCGAAACGCAAATCTCACTACCGATCTCGACTTATTTGGGTTGCTGAAATGAGTGTCAAGATTATGCCATCTTCAAGCCACCTGCTTGTCATCCAACCTTCTTTCTATATTCAACACCAGAAGCAAAACCATCCACAGGAAATTCCGGCTATTGTTCAACTCTTACACGTTAGAGATGTTGATTTCTATGGTTCTGTAAGGGAGATCTACGACGTTATTTACATGGAACACGAGCTTCTCGTTAAAGAAATTACTAGACAGCTACATAGAGGAAAAGAGAGAGAGAGAGAGAAGAGAGAGAGAGATGAACACAGTGGGGAAGAGGGGGAAGGGAATTGACCGATTTGCCCATGCCAAAACGGCATGTGCTGTGCACATGCAGACTTAACGCCCAAAATTGGACGGACATCCAATTTTGGAGCTGTTTGCAATGTTTTTGTCAACCTCGGGAGACACTATTACAAAAGTTGTAAACACAGGAGGCAAAGTGCAAAAACGTGTAAACCTCAGGGAATTGTTTTGTAATTAACCCTTATTTAAATCACAAATCTCAAGTTTTAAATTTACATTTTATTTTTCTAAAAATCAAAGTATCATAAAAGATTTGTTTTGTGCTATGAATGTTCACAATCAAATAATAATTCACATGTTTCACATAGATCTGGCTAGACATGCATTCATTCTTGGCATGCAACTCATTATTTTCACTTTTTAAGTCATCTAGCTCTTTTGAAGTCGCATGCACTTGTTTTTCTCAAAACACAATTAAGACCTGTCTAGGTATTGTTACATTATTTTCTCTTTAAGTCGCATGCACTAAGAATTAAGACTTGTCTTCTTAATCCTTATCTAAAGGTCATAATATTCTCCACCTGTGTGAATATTTTGCCTCATCTTCTTTTTGAACCATGAAGCATAGATTTGTATCTCTATTCTGGAAGTCACCACCTCCATCTCCACTTGAGTCATCATCACAAATAATGGCTTTACTTGATGTCCTTATGTAGTGCTTCTTTCTTGACTCTTTCTTCTTCTTATTCTTCCTTGAGGTACTCTTCATACTTGAATTATTCTTGCTCTTGTGCAAGTTTGTAACTTTCTTCATTTTGAAAAACTCATTGAATTCATTTGCAAGTATGTCCATCTCTTTGTTATTCAAGTCTTCCTCTTCTTCACTTGAAGATTGATCCATTATTGATGAAGCTTTAAGAGCAATGCACTTCGCCTTCTTCTTTGGACCTTTTTGCCCGAATGATTCGAGTTGCATTTCATAGGTCATCAATGAGCAAATTAATTCATCAAACGGGAAGGTATTGAGGTCCTTTGATTCTTGAAGTGCGGTGATTTTTGCATAACATTCCGTTAGTAATGACCTTTCTCACAAGATCACCGTTAGAGAAATATTTTCCTATTTGTTTCAAAGTATTAATAATTTTACTGAAAAGAAAATTCATTTTCGTAATAAATTCATCGGAAAATATTTAAAATAATTCATATTAGCTATGCCATAAATCATTTTTGAATCTCTTAGAAGCCCTTTCATGTGCGACTTGATATATATCCCACATACTCTTAGCCGAATCATGCATAATAACTCGATTGAGTTCATTTGTGTTTAGAGCATAAACAAGATAATTCTTAGCTCTAGAGTTCATGCAAAACATATTTCTATCATAGTTATTAAATTCGGGTTTGTCCTTAAGCACAAGCTTATTCCTAATCAACTTGGTTGGTATACAAGGGCCATCTTCAATGATTTCTCACATTTCAAAATCTAAAGATTCTAAAAATACTCTGATCTTAATTTTTCATGTACTATATGAAGACCCATAAAAAAGTGGAGGTCTAGTACTAGGACTCCCCTCAAGATTAGGTAACCCCGTGATCTTTTAACTTTATAGGTATTAATCAAAAAATCAAGAGTCGAGGCTCTGATACCACTTTAAACAAATAAAACAACCCTAAATGAGGGTGAATAGGATTTTTGAAAATAAATGAGAAATTTAAATACAATTATGAATCTTAATTAAACTAAGCAAAATGTATTAATAATGATGCTAACCACACAATCTCAAGTAATTATAGAGCAACAAGTAAAGACATCGAATTAGATATACTTGATAAGGAGATTTAAATAGCTCGGCTCAAGCTAACGTCAAGCCAACACCCACATCTTCAAGGAAGTACCTTGCAAGAGCACTAGAATCCACTAGCAACAATCTTCTTCTTAGTAAAGATTAAAACCCTTATAACACTTGGTGATATCTCCACAACAAGCACAAGCCTTGAATCTACAAAGCTCACCTAAGACTTGAAAGACTCAAGCTTTGATCATATGTGTTTGCTTGCGACAGAGCTTTGAGCTTGATATCGGCCTCAGTTGCTAGACATGGTGGGCTGACATCGATATTTGCCGGGAGTTCTGGCGCGAGCTCATAGAGTGATGCCGATGAGGGTACTGGGGGGCCTGATGACGATGCCCACAGGGGTGATATTAGGGAAGATTCGGTTGTGCATGTGCAAAATATGCAGAGGGGGCCAGCAAGGGTCCCCTGTCGTCGTTACGAGTTGGGATGATAAAGATCAAATGTGTACAAAGAAACCCTCTTAAAGGAAATGAGTACAAATGTTGCTCTAATACAATAGAGATATGAAAGAATTGATTACTTGAAGAATGCTTACTCTTAATCAAAAAAATTCTCATAAATATGCTCTATTTAATGATGTAAAATCATGAATATGAAGAGAGAAAAGTAATCTATGAGCCTAGATGTTTGTCTAATAAATAGAGGCTTAAAATGTGGTTTCCATGTGTAAGATGAAGCCCCAAATCATATTTATTGGGTAGATAAAAAAATAGAGCCATTATTGGAAGATTAGACATGATTTTGGGCAAAATTAACCATTATTTTGCAACTGACGGTCGATAAAGTCTGCTACATTGCCAATGTAAGCGTTCTCTTACTGCCCATTTCTTGACTGCCTTACAGAACTCCCTTTTTTACTTTACGCATAACTTTTTCTAGAAAAATCGGATTGAGGTGATGTTTTTTTGCGTTGGAATGCTAATGAAAAGTATTAGCACCAAAAATATTTTCGAGAAAATCTGAGTGAGCTCCAAATTTCACTCATTTTTAAGAAATACACTTGTGTGAAAGATTATGAACTCACATGCAATACACAAGGTACCCTAAAGTTATTTTAAGTCATAGTTATCAATCCGAGCATCAAATCAAGACTAGTTACATAAAAATAAAGATCAATCACAATTCATAGTAACTTAGCCTATGCATTCTTTGTTTATCTTTGACATTGAATTTGACGAAGCTTGCCTAGCATGTTCACTATATCTTTAAGCTTCTTTGTTTTTAATCCATCTATTCAACTTTTCAAATGTGTCTTCATGAGTGTGTATGTATATACCAGCTAAGAATTCACCCAAAGCACACATTAGAACATAATCAATATATAATTATCATCAAAACAAAATGGAATCCTAGGTTATCGAACCATAGGGCTAACAGTATAAATGATGCCGGTATAAAACATTTTAATGCCTCCTCATTTTATAAGCTTGTCATGGTAGATGGAGAAACTATAAATGAGCAAGTCCACAAATTCCTAGACTTTCAAAGGCTTGTCGAGATGAAATGGAGTAGGTTTAGTGAAGACTTTAAAGTTTCTTACCTCGTTGACAAATTGTCACCCTCTTGATCAGATTTTGCTAAGTCTCTTAGGCATAGACAAGGAGCTTTAACTTTGACTTAAGCATTGAATGCTTGAAAGATAGAGGAAAAACATAGGTTGGACAATAAGCAACCCAATTCTAAAGTAGCCAAGGTTAACCTCATGGAAAATGTCAAAGAGTCAGACACTCCTAGTCATTTCAACCCAAAGGACAATGGTTTTATAAATGGTCACAACAATCATAACCATCATAATAATGGGCGGAACCGTAACCATAGTCATGGGGGGCGTCGCCAATCTAACCTTTTTCGAAACCATAATAACAATGCGGACAATAATGGCAAAGGAAAGAAGGTGCTTAAACCATGTTTCGTTTATGGGAGAATGAACCACAAGACCAAGGGTTGTTTCTATAGAAAGACGGATGAGCAGAAGTCCAAGCGAAGCAATAAAAATGCCCGAGTAAATATTGGAAGCAAACAATAACGTTGTGGACTAAGATATCCTTGACTAAGTTGTGTTTGTGAATTATGATGGTATTGGACTTCCTTGGTTGAACCTCCTCTTAGGTTTGATTATTATCATCTCTTAGTGAATTTACCTATCAAAGAGATGATTGGTGGTTAGATTCAGGTGCTAACATCCATGTTTGTTGTGATCATACTTTGTTCAAATCTTACCAGAACACTAGTGGAGGAAGCGTGAGGCTAGCAAATAATATTGCTGCACAAGTGCCAGGAGTTTGAAAGGTTGATCTAAAGCTGATCTCGGGGAAGACTTTAAGCCTTAGTGACGTGTGACGTGTTCCCGTTATTAGAAGGAATTTAGTTAGCGAGTCCTCAGTACAACATGGATACAATGTTGTAAACGAGTCTAGTAAACTTGTAAAAACTAATAATAAAGTACTTGTTTGTAAAAGTTATGCATCCATCGGATACATAACCTTTACAAAGAAGTACTTTATTCTTAGATAACAGGCAGAGAAATACTTATTTCTCCCCTTATATATATATATATATATATATATATATGAGAGCTGATCCGTTGAGAGCGCTAGCAAAATAGGAGATCTTGCAAACGCGATCTGGCCGTCCATCCTGAAAGATGGACGGCCCAGATCGTGCCTTTTTCGAATACTGTCAGTCGTCCGCGACACTATGTCGCGGATGGACTTTTTTACCTTTTTGCCCCTCCGCCCCTTCCGCTACATTGTTTCCTGAACAACATTCAAGTTCGCTACACTGTATCGCGGACGGTCCAAATCTTTTTTTTTTACGTTTTTTTAAGTACGTTCGCTACATAATGTAGCGGACGATTTTTTGACAAAAATACCCTCTAGCTTCCGTCCGCTACATTATGTAGCGGACTAATCTTCTGACTTTTTCCTCTTTCTCTCTCATTTTCCTCATTTAATGTTCTGACATTTTTCCTCTCTCTCATCATCGTTTTCTCTTTCTCTAATTAACTCTCTGACTCTCTCCCTCTCTCTCTCTCTCTCTCGTCCATGCCAGAAACCGAAGGGAAGAGGAAGCCTCTTGGCGCGCGACGACAGAGGAAGGCAGCTCCACTTCCTGCGACGACAGAGGAAGGCAGCTCCGCTTCCGGCGACGACCGAGGAAGGCAGCTCCGCTTCCGGCGACGACAGAGGAAGGCAGCTCCGCTTCCGGCGACGACAGAGGAAGGCAGCTCCGCTTCCGGCGACGACCGAGGAAGGCAGCTCTGCTTCCGGCGACGACAGAGGAAGGCAGCTCCGCTTCCGGCGACGACAAAGGAAGGAAGCAATCCACCTGCTGTGGCAACCCCATTTTGGGTGGTAAAACTGAGACCCAATTGAAATTTTGAGAATTTTGAGACTTAATTCTTCATCTGCTCTCTACCTCTCTCTGTTTAGATTAGTTATTTATCTTGCATAGAGATTTGGGATGGTGGAGGTTTGAATGGTGGTGGTTCGGGGAGGCAGAGGTTCAGTGGCGGTGGCGATGGGTTCAGTGGCAGTGGCCAAATGGTGGTGGTTGTGGGTTCATTTGAGTTTAATTTTTGTTGTGGTTGTGGGTTCATATGAGTTTCTGGTTTTCTTGTAAGGAATTTTTGGTGATGCAGCTTCCTTCTTCAGTGCTTATCATCACTTGACCAAAAAAGAGCCCAGTAAAGAGCCCCAATCCAACTCACGAAAAATCAACAACGCATTGCCCAAAACAAAAACAAAAATACAGGAAGAAATACAAGATCGGCAACAAATATAGTACGGCTTGTTGCTGATGGACTTGAACGGGTTCTGTCCGACGGAGCTGCAGGTGGCCGGACACACTCTTTCTTTCTACTCTGTGTGTGAACTGAAGCAGGATAAACACGAAAGAGAGAGAGAGAGAGAGAGAGAGAGAGAGAGAGAGAGAGAGAGGCGGTGAGGATGAGAGAGAAAATAAAAAGTGGTGAGAGAAAGAGAAAGGAGAGAGAATATTCATGAGAAAGAGAAAGAGACATGAGCATTGATGAGGGAAGAGAGAGAGAAATAGAAACATGTCAGACAAATAATGTGAGAAATGAGAGAGAAAGGGGAAAAAGGCACTGCCTACTCGTCCGCTACATAATGTAGCGGACGGAAGCTAGAGGGTATTTTTGTCAAAAAATCGTCCGCTACATTATGTAGCGTACGTACTTAAAAAAAACGTAAAAAAAAAGATTTGGACCTCCGCGATACAGTGTAGCGGACTTGAATGATGTTCGGGAAACAATGTAGCGGAAGGGGCGGAGGGGCAAAAAGGTAAAAAAGTCCATCCGCGACATAGTGTCGCGGACGACTGACAGTATTCGAAAAAGGCACGATCTGGGCCGTCCATCTTTCAGGATGGACGGCCAGATCGCGTTTGCAAGATCTCCTATTTTGCTAGCGCTCTCAACGGATCAGCTCCCTATATATATATATATATATATATATATATATATAAATGGCTGATCCGTTGACCACGCGGGTAACTTGAGCGAAATTGCCGTGCGATCTGGTCGTCTATCCTTTAAGGATGGACGGCCCAGATCTTTTTTTTTTTAAAATTCCGTCCGCCACACAATGTGGCGGGCAGTAGCTTTAACCAAAAATACCCTTGCCTGCCTATCCGTTACACAGTGTAGCAGATGGCTCTCTGACCCTGACAATTGTCAGTCAAAAAGTCATCTGCCACACAGTGTGGCAGACGAGTTTGCCTAACTAGAGGTGTCAAACGGGCCGGGCGGCCCGCGGGCTGGCCCGACCCGGCCCGGTTCTGGCCCGGGCTGGCCCGGCCCCGTGGATGAACAGTAGAGGCCCGCACACATAGGGCCTGGGGCCTGGGGCCTGGGCCTGGACCAGGCCTGAAAATTCTGGAAATTTGGCCCGGCCCGGCACGGCACGGTTTTGGCCCGATTTTGGCCCGGCCCGAGGTTNGCCCGGTTTTCAGCCCGGTTACCTGGCCCGGTCTGCGGCCCGGGTTTTGGCCCGGTTTTGGCCCCACATTTTTTGAATCTTTTGCTTTTCCCCCCCTTTCTTCTCCCCCTTTTCCAAACTTCCACTTTTACCCCCCCAACAGCTATATAACGGCTAGTTTGGGGGGTATTTTAGTCTAACCTATATTTTTCAACTCCTTTACACTTTTACCCTTCCCAACAACTATAAACGGATAGTTTGTGGGGGTATTTTGGTCTTTTGTGAAGTTTCTAAAATCTATAAATTCACACCATTTCTCTCTACTTTTTCACACCAATCTTCTTACTCTCTTCTTACTTTCACCACAAGCTTTGCTAGTAGGTTTCTCTCCACTTACTACTCTTGCTAATTACTACTAGTATTTACTAATTAGTACTCTTGTTTATTAATTACTAGTCTTGCTAAATTCTTTTTAATTACTAACTCTCTAATATTTGTTACTCGTTCATTCTTTTAATTACTACTAGTATTTACTAATTAGTACTCTTGTTTATTAATTACTAGTCTTGCTAAATTCTTTTTAATTACTAACTCTCTAATATTTGTTACTCGTTAATTCTTTTAATTGTTATTTCTTATTACTACTCTTATACTTGTGTATTTAGTTACTCTTACAAATTTTAGCGTGAAATATGGCTGGAATATTGAAGAAAATGAGGCGTGTAACGTCATCACGAAAGAAATCATCATCATCGCAAGCACCACCACCAGCAGAAGCGCCAGCGCCACGGCCATCACAAACACCAATCCAAGCACCAACACAACCATTCGTTCGTGGACGAATGAGTACAGGCTCTATGATAGATACTCAAGCCAATTGGGAGTTCAATCAAAACATTCCAGATTTTGAATACACGCCTGATGAAGACCCCCCGCATTATAGTCAAGGACGCAGCTCGGTTGGCGAAGCTACTACTCAGTGGCATAATCTCAACCCTATGCCTGGTCATGATGAAGAAGGGCCGAGCAATGCCTCCGATAACGTGCCAGAAGTCCAGAAGGGGAAAAAGAAGAAAGCCGAGTGTTGGAATCATTTCGACGTAGTTACGGTGGACGACACCCGAAAAGCTCGATGTAAGTACTGTCTTAAATTATTTTCGACTGGTAGTGGTAATGGACATCTTAACAGGCATTACCCTCAGTGTGCACCTCGACAAGGCCACGTCGAACCTACCCAAACGCAGTTATCTTTTGACGGTAAGTTATTTGTTTATAATCAGCGAGAGCAAAGAGACGGTCTTGCTGAATTTGTTATTCATGATGAACAACCTTTTTCTTTTGCCGATAATCCTAAGTACTCTAGATATATGAACACATACGTCCAACCTTTGTACAAAAAGGTTACTAGAAACACAACTAGATCCGATGCACTCCGACAGTACAAGGCTGCTAAAGCACGCCTTATCGATTATTTCGATAAATTTGACGGTAAAGTTAGTCTTACTTCTGATATTTGGCAATCTCCTTATACTTTTGTTAGTTATTCTTGTGTGACCGCTCATTGGATTGATGCAGATTGGGTTATGCACAAGAGAATCATCGCTTTCGAGCACTTCCCTTATCCGCACGATGGAATGAACATTGCTACTCTTATATTAAAAGCATGCAACACATTTAAAATTAAGGATAAGATTATGAGTGTTAGTTTTGATAATGCTTCTAATAATAAAGCTGCTGTTGCAGCTTTAAAGGAGACGCTTCAACCTGTACTTCATGGTGAAGTATTTCATGTTCGTTGTGTTTGTCACATTATTAATTTAATTGTTCAAGATGGTTTAGCTGCTGCAGGAGATATTCTGCTCAAACTGAGGGGTATGACAGCGTATGTTAATGGCTCGAGTTTGAGAACACAACAATTTAAAACGTTGTGTGTTCAATATAATATGCCTCGCAGGAGAGCAGTTACAGATGTGGTCCACAGGTGGAACTCTACATACCACATGCTTTTACACATTCTGGCATACCGAGAAGTCTACACGCATTTTCTACTAACCCAGTTCCCAGCCGGCTTGCCAACTCAAGAGGAATGGCAGATGGCCACATACCTAGCTGAATTTTTGGAGGTATTCTACACGTCTACCAATTTATTGTCTGGTACGTACTATCCCACCTCTCCTCTCGCTGTAATAGAAATTCTGAAGATGGCTACAATGTTAACAAAATGGAGATATATAGGACCCTTTAGGGAAATAGTACAAGTGATGGATCAAAAATTTAATAAATATTGGAGTAAACTGCCTGCTATTTTTACTGTGGCTACTTGTTTAGATCCTAGGTTAAAGTTGCATGGCGTGAACGCCTCGATACAAGAGATATCGAAATTAATGCACTACACAGCAGAGGACACAACCTTGCTCACAGCAAAAGTGAGCAAGAGGTTTGAGGACTTGTTCAACCTCTATCGTAATTCTGCTGACGTGCGCGGGCGAGCTACATCATCATCCACTGCTGAGAGGTATTATGCGCCATACCTTCAAGGCTTTGAACATCTAGTAGCAAGACAACTACCAGGTGAAGGTACTTCTAATTCGGGAGGTTCGTATAATTTTTCCTCTTTTAATGAGATTGGTGTATATGCAAATACTGATCATTATTCTGATTTATCAAGGCAAGAACAGGTTAATTTTAATTTGTTAAATTTTTGGAAACAAAATCAAAACATGTATAAAACTTTATCCCAAATTGCACGGGATGTACTGCCAGTGCAAGCCTCCACGGTTGCTTCAGAGTCGGCATTTTCAGCAAGCGGGAGGGTTTTGGATGACAGGAGGAGTCGTCTTAACCCCGAGTCGCTCGAGCTATGTGTATGTTGGAAGGATTATCTTGATGCGAATTACCGCGAGCAAGATAAACCGATTGATGATAGGAAGAGCAGTGACTCGGATATTGAAATACTTCCGGATGATTAGGTAATTTGTTTTTATTTTCCTCTTTTGATCCTTTTGGTTGACGTTGCAGATTTCTTGATCTTTGATTGCTGATATTTTGGATAGACATGCATTATTATTTTGATTGTTAAAGTTTTAAGAATAAATTTTTTCACAAAATATACTTTTTTTCCATATATATAAAATAATTTTTTACAAGCAAGATATATATTTTTTCGTATATATAAAAAAATAGGTAACTTCGCCTGTTTGTTTACAAGCAGCCGGTCCCAAGCCCGGATAAAAGGAGGAGGGCCTATGAACACATTTATTATTTTTCTATATAAATTGTTATGTGTTAAGATTTTATTAATAAAGCTCACCAAGAAGAGTATGAAAATGTTTAACATATAATAAAAAATATAATGGCTAACAAATATTATTATTATATACATACATACATATGTATATTACTTATAATGAAATAAAAGGATAAAGATTAGGTTCGTTAAATTGTGAATATTGCCTAGAGGCTAGAGATGGAATTTAAAATTGAATAACAAGAAAAAAAAAAAAAATTTGGGCCCGGGCCCCGCCGTAGCCCGGCCCTTTGACATCTCTATGCCTGACACATGTCACATCTTGTCCCCCCACTTTGTCCGCTAGACAGTGTGGCGGACAGCGTGGCAGTTTGTCCTTATCCAACGTCTACACCGTCCGCTACATGATATAGTGGACGGACTATATACTTACACCAAACCCTCTAATTTCAAAAGTCTTCTCCCTTCTTTCTTCTTCCCTATCTTCCCAGCGGCGTTGGCAAGTAGATCTGTGTGATTTCTTTCCAAGAAGTCTTTACATCGTCTAATTAATCACGTAAGTTCACAAACCAATAATTTATTTCTGTAAAATCTAGAGTTTGTGAGTATTGCGTACGATTTTCATTATGTATTATGCATGTGCTAGGGTTGGCAATGTGTAGATAATGTATTTGTGTGTGCACGCGCAAACCATATGTGGATGATCATTAAGCAAGTGCGTTGACAATTTGCGAGCGTTTGATAGAAACTTCCAAACTTGACGTTTTTTCATAATTTTAATCGTAAAAAATGACCTTTAACACGGACCAGAAGATCCCTCCGTATCATACGACCAAGGAAACCATATTAGTACATCCATCTGGAATGGACAAGTAAGATGCTTATTTTTTGCTTATTTTTTTACTCTCACGAACATTGTATATCTTTCGCTTTGCTTAAATAGTCTTTGCTAATTCGTAGGAAAGAGCAACAGTTCTCACAGTAGAAGTAACAATTTCAACAATGGCGATTGAACAAAACCCAGAAAAATTGTTGCGTGGAATGGGTTTTGGAATTTTTTTAGTTATGAGAATATCTTTCAGCAACTTGATAGAACTTAATAGGAGCCCTTGTTGAACAGTGAAAAAGTGAAATGAATACGTTTCATTTTCCTCTTGGAGAGATTGCAATAACCTCAGAAGATGTAGGGTACATTGTAATATCCCGAACTTCGGGAGCCAGTTAAAATAACCATTGGTGCTCCGAAAAATAGACGGGCGTTAATTTTGGGCAATGCCCGGGTATTACTAGCATATTGGAGCTTAAAGAACAGAGAGAGCAGAAAGAAGGAAACAGAGGGAAAACAGGGATTTTGGGCAGCAAATTCGAGAAAGAGAGAAAGAGAGAGATTGAAGAGAAGTTCAAGGGTAATCTTCCCTTTCCTTCCTAATATGCAAATTCAATTTTTGTGAGTGTGTTTGGGCTTGGTGCAAGGTGCGGGAGTGCCATGAACATGGCTGGGCAACCATGGTGTTGGTTTATATGCTTGAGTGTTTCGGGTGAAGAATTGGGGTGAAACCTTGTTGGAATTATGGACATGAGACCTAAAACAACAAATAAAAACGAAACTAATTAGGGTTACGGAATTGGTGTGACTTCAGTGTGCGTGGGTGGGTGTTTCAGAGTTGAGTGTGTGTCCTTGAGTTAGTGAGCTGCGGCTATGGTGGTAGGTGTAGGATTGTGGGTTGACTTGTGTGTTTATGGGTGTGTTAGAGTGTAATTAAGGTAATCTACTGCATTCATAATAATTTAGAACGAATTGGAAGTGAATCAATTGGTCTTCATGAAGTGTTTGTGGGATGAAAATCTGGGCTGAAGGAAGAAGACAGCTATGTGCAGTTTGGGTGAACTAGTGTGTGTAATTTGAATAGTAATCGTTATTGTCGCTAAAGATCAAAATTACTTTAGGCAGTTTTTCCACGAATTTTAATAAATAGTTAGAGCCACAATTAGGTAAAGTCCAAAACTGTAACCCTCGATATTTTCACGAGATGTACCCTCTGGAAATTGTTGGAAATTTGTGGTATCCGTGAAGAGCGCTAAATGAGGGCATCTATTTAACAGAATTAGCAAATTATTTAACCTAGTAAACCAAGTTATTTTAATCTGAGATTTTTAGTAAAATCTTATTTCACTGATAGGTATCAGATTCCAAAATTTTGTGCTATTCTGAGGCCGATAGATATTTTTCGTGAAACTGGCCTTTTAGCGCTCGGTCCGGACACCGGTTTGGGATTCTCGGACAAAAATACTTTAAAATACTTTTTAGGCCAGAAATGATATCAGGATACTTAAAATAGCATTTTAAAATATTTTTGAGATTTTTTCGGTGCCGGAAACCAACAGGGGCATTTTGGTAATTTGCCACTCCGAAAGGGTATTTTGGTAATTTGACCTAAGAAATGTATTTTTGCATAAATTCACATATGAGAAGCTTGTTTTAGTGATTCGATTTACGGGAATGCCGTTTGGGTAATTTAAGTCCGAGAGGGGCATTTTGGTAATTTTACACCCTAGGGGGCGTTTCGGTAATTTTACCTACCCGGTGGGGGGAGATTCATTTTGGGAGTATGCGTGAGTCTATATTAAGTTATAATATTTTGTTATAGCCTGTGTTCTAATGGTTCGATTATTTCGTTTAGGTTAACGTTAAAGACTTCCGGTTAGATAGTTTAGCTGCGGATCTAGGTAAGGGATTCTATCTGAACCCTGGGTAAGGACTTTCGTCCGAACCCTTATTTTGATAACTCGTACTCATAAATACTCATTGATTTACTTATGGCTAATGCCAAACTCTGAATTGCGTATTGATATCAGTATATTATTTCCCAGAAACCCCAATATTGAATCTGAATCGATTATTTGGAAATCTTGTGATGCTCGCATGTATTTCATGCTGAGTAAATCTGATAATTCTTTGTATCCCATTCTTCTGAATTGTTATGCCTAAATCCGATAATCATTTTGCTACTTATTGTGATTTTCTTCTGGAAATTCTGAAGGATGACTTATTTTGATATGTTATGGTTATTGAAATCTGATCTGATCTGATTCTGGTGAAAATTCTGCTTTCTTCTGAAAATTCTGAATATTGTTATTGGAATCCGAATTGATTTCGGTGATTGAGCTTAGATTAAAGCTCATTGATATTGTTGATTTTCTGTGTTGACTTGGGTTTCCGTTATATGGGAGGGCGTAATAAGGCTGGTCTGAATCCTGCAGGAAAAGCAGGCTAGTACCCAAGTGGACTAGTAATTATTCTGGTACATCATGCATGTGTACACTTCTGTGCTTTGCCGGAATGGCATTGCAATCACCCAGGATCAACGTTGATTTTATCTGCTCTGTATACTGCCGTGACTGTTACGGAAATCTGGAAAGCATTATCTAAAATGATTTGTGCTTCTGTTGAAATCCTTTGGAAAATCTTCATTGTTTTCTGAAAATGATCTGTTATTGATTGATTTGGAATCCGTCGGGTTTGTTTTGGTTTATTTTGGTATCTATTTCTGATGAGTTTTGACCCTTTTGAAAAGCATTGAGTTTATTTTACCATCTGAAGTATTCTGGGAAGTTTCATCGGTTAGATTATTCGCAATCGCTTGTAATCATGTTGTTAGTTCTTGTGTGACCTTACTGAGCTCTCAAAAGCTCACCATTCGTTTGGCTCCCTTCTGCAGGTGATGATAAGCTGTAGCAGGTCGGAAATGGGTTAGAGTCTGAGTGAGATTCCGATGAGCCCATCACTATGGTATAGTTAGGCCCCTGTGTGGGTCGGTACTATTATTTGATCTTAGAGAATTTGAATTGCGAAGAACCGAAGCTGTAATAGTTTAAGCTAAGCAATTGTAATCTAGTATTTTGATAAATCTGAGTTGATGCGGAATTAGATGATTTGAAGTATGTGTTAGTGAACAAATCGGACAAGTTTGATGTGATCCGGTAGGTTAACGACCCGGGAGTTCGGGGGCGACGGAGCTCCGGATTCCAGGGATGTTACATACATCTTATGGTTATCGATGATGGAACGACCGGTAATTGTTCATCTATATTCTGCAATAAATAAAAGAGCTGCTAGTGACTTCTTTGGTTCGATACCCGAGAATGAATTTAGCAGTGATGGAATAAAGTTGAGGTGGTTAGTAGAAAACTTCAGGGTTTTGCTGGAAAACTACACATATGAGATACTTGTGATGCACACAAAGGCCTTCTTGCTTTGGGTGATGGGGGCAATTTCTATTCCCAATGACGATGAAGAATACGGTTCAAATCAAATATTTAGCGTTGTTGGGTAACCTGCAAGAGGTTGGGGAGTATCCTTGGGGTGCAGCAACACTTGCATACTTGTATCAAGCATTGCACAAGGCAACGAGGCCTGACTGCAAATCTATATGAGCATGTCTCTCATTGTTGCAGGTATACCATATAACTCATTTTAACTACGTTTTTTATATTTTTTTTATTAGTCAGCGCACAATAAATTTTGACGATACAACCTTAATTTGTCTTTGTTCTCAGATGTGGTCTTATGAACACATTTGGCGCACCCAACCATAGGGAGGGAACCAATAATGTGTGGCCTCAGTTGTGTGCTAGGGAGTACAGTCGGAGAGAGAGCCACTACCCGAGGAGAAATGATCCATATCATAACATCGTGTTCTATCGTAGGGAGTTTGACTCGCTATCCCCGAGCTAAATGCGTTGGGCACCGTACAAACAATTGAAGGGACGAGTGGCAAAGTCGCTCGTGTTCACGCTATCTGGGTTGTAACACACTATACTGATCCGCTTTGAGATCACAGAATGGCAACTACCAGATCGCGCCATGCAACATTTTGAGTGCTTGTAGGGGTTGACGACGGATTCCCCAGACATGAGGGTTAACTTGAACCAACTGGGTATCCAACGGTTCCAGCAGGTGAATGCGCTCAAATTGTGCGCTGCCAAAATTGAACTGCGGGATTCTTGGCAAGACACGCTGGCAGCCATGGTGGCGGAGCACGACCCTGTGGTCAGCATTGAGCAGTATCTGGTGTGGTATTACTGCATCACCCGGAAGAGAATAGCCTCAATAAGGTGGACAAGAGGCCAGAACTATCACCATAGGGGTCAGATCGATGAGCATATGGCATTTGAGCTTGTAAGTTTTTTAATGCTTTCAATTGAATTTGATCTCGTAGTTTTGCATTCAATATCGTTCATGTTTAAAGTTACTTATTATCTAATTGGATGTAGGTTAATGCCTCGCCCGCCTTCTTCCGGGCACCTGGGTGAGCAGAAGGATATCTTGGATGCCTTGGGAGCGGATCTTTGCTCCCATGCTGAGATATTGGCGCATGGATGCGGGGAGTTTGTGAGCTGCTTATGGGACAACCTTCAGCGTGAGCCTGAGAATGGATTATCCTGGGTGGCAGCCTCCCCACGTAAGCGAAGGATACAGTGATCCCTCGGGGCAGACTTCAGGGGTGAGCGAGGAAGTTGGTGGTCCCTTCGTAACTGGGATGGGTGATGCCTGAGGGCCGCCATCAGGAATGGGAATGGCTCATTTGGACGAGTGGAGTCAGCCCTCGTTTGCTTTGATTGCAGACTCAGAGGTTACACCACTCTCTTAGAGTCAAGTCACACAAGACTTCGACTTTGCGAACTTCAATCTCTCCGAGTCACTGCCACTCGTCCCGTGGGAGGGACCTTTCACTTCCGGCCTTGGGATACCCGAAGAGCCTTAAGGAGGACAATATCTCTCGGTTGACCCCTTGTCATTATCTATTTTCCCAAAGGGCATTCGTTGAAGCCTCTAAAGCCGGCAAAACGTGCCCTAATCCACCAACGATACTTTAGCGAGCCCCCCCCAGCTACGCTTGGAAAGTGGTGTGAACTATTGTGCCACAGATTACTATGTCTCGTGGGACGGAATGTCCACCCTCAGTTCGGGTTGTTCGTTGGAAGATACGGTGATGTCTGCCTACACCAAACTTCTGATGCGTCAGAAGGGGGATAAGACAAATATGTATCCCCGCATTTTTATGTTGGATGCACTTTTTCATGGCATGCTCTGTGGAGAATGGCAATGGTGGAAATCTCTCAGGGGGAAGAAAATCTTGATCCAGTGGCGTCAGCCTAGTCTGCTCACTACATTTTTTACGAATACTTCGAATTCGGTGAGCGTCCGTGATGCGGACGTCTTCGTAGTACTTTTCTTGGAGTACTCCCATTGGTATTTGGTTTTCTATGACCACGGACTATGGTCTTATCAATCCTCGACAGTCTCCATAA
Source organism: Escallonia rubra (assembly GCA_033065855.1). Lineage (NCBI taxonomy): Eukaryota > Viridiplantae > Streptophyta > Magnoliopsida > Escalloniales > Escalloniaceae > Escallonia > Escallonia rubra. Next base: position 50,574 of record JAVXUO010000581.1, on the reverse strand, counting down.
TGATACTGCAATGATGCCCGTGAAGGAACTTTTCAAAGAAAAATTGGATGTTATGGTAATCTTTTAATTATTGTTAGAGTTTTTCTATTTATTAACTTGTTTATTGTAATTCTTATCTCGTAGATTACACCATTTTTATTCCTCCACGTGATCTGTTTTGTGCCATGGTCCACTCTCTCAGTGGACAAAAAGTATCGGCAAGGCCGAATCTTGTAATTCGATTGAAAAAATGGAGGCCCATGCAAGACAATCAGTCAGACTGCATCTTCTTCATCTTGATGTACATGGACTATATTTGTCGGAGGGAGAGCCTCAAGAAGGTCGTCTGGAGCCAAGCAGACATAGAAAACTTTAGATATAGGATAGCTTGGCAAATTCATAGGGCACGACCTAGACTAGTTAGGGATATTTTAAATCCAGCTCAGGACGAGACTGAATGACACTGAAAATTTTATTTCTTGTGTTTATGAAATTTTATGTGTTTATGGTTTCGTCTTGTGGTTGAGTATTTCTTGTGAGAATTTTGTGTGTTGTGGTTTTTGAGTACTACTTGAGACAGGTTTTGTGTGTGTGGTGTTTGAGTACTACTTGTAACAGGCTGACGGTGGGTAAGAAAATTGAGGGGAAAAGGATTTAAATTAGTCTACTTGGCCGTCTGCTACATAGTGTAGCAGACGGCCTAAACACCAAAAAACATTTCAAGTGTTAGAGGCCAATATTTATGCTTGGCCGTCTGCTAAGTAGTGTACCAAACGTCTTACCCAAAAAAATTCTAAGTGTTGGAGAAAAATGTTTCTGCTTGGTCGTCCGCTACATAGTGTAGCGGATAGTCTAAATGCCCAAAACATTTCTAAGTGTTAAGGCTAATATTTCTACTTGGCCGTCTGCTACATAGTGTAGCAGACGACCAAGATACCCAAAAAAATTCTTAGTGTTGGAGAAAAATGTTTCTGCTTAGCCGTCCTCTACATAGTGTAACAGACAGCCATACACATCAACAAAAATTCTAAGTGTTGGAGACCAATGTTTTTGCTTAGAGCCAAAATTTTCTAAATGTTGGAGGTCGATGTTTCTGTAGGAGTGATACCAAGGAAAGTGGGTTCGTACCTATGTGGAGGTGCCCCAAAGGCTACAGTCCGAGTCAGCTTCCAAGTATGCAAAGTGAGAGACAGGGAGGGCGGAGTAAGGGCAGAGAGCAAGGCTTCCCAAACAGGCCGTGAGGGATGGCAGTGCAGTGGAGACAAGGCTGAGACAAACAAAACCGGCAGTCAACAGTCCAAGTCAAGGTCCAATGTTACGGTCCAAAGTAACGGTCCAAAGTTATGTCCAATTTTGTGTTTCTTTCTCTAGAATCCAAGAGCTCTCAAATTCTAGAGTGAGAAAGCGATTTTTTGAGAATGCAGAAGAAGTTTTGAGTCATAAAGTTTACTATTTATAGGAAACAGTGTGCTTATGTCATAAAGTGCCACATGTCGTCCCCTGGGAGTGACACGTCACCAGGGGGTCCCAAAATACCGGTTCTCTGTTGGACTGCCGGTTCCCAAATTTGCGTTGCCTGCCTCGCACAGCGTCGCTCTACCTGTCTGAGAAGACTGACCACACCGCAGTAGCATGATCAGAGTAAGCCCGTTGCTCCAGCCACCGGTGCCCTTACTGAATCCCACGAGGTGCGTCAAGAGACGGACAGAAAACTTGATAGCGGTGAGGGTTGCCCCTATAGGCAACTGCTAGGCGGACTAGGCACGATACCCTCCGAGGACCTGCTCCCGTCCCGGAGTAACCCGTGGGTCATTGCCCTAGCGGTGTCGACGATCAATAGTAACATAAGTGGACATGCTCGCAGCTCAGTGCTCAGAGTCCGTTGCGAGGGGTCCTCGTGCCGGAGCCCCCGTGATTGTGACGACGATGGCTTTAAGGTTGTGAGCCCATCCCGCTGCGAGGGGTCCTCGTGCAGGAGCCCCCCGTGATTGTGACGGCGATGGCTCTAAGGTTGTGAGCCCATCCTGGTGCGAAGGCCAAAGCCTCATGTGATTAAGACGGCGATGGCTATAAGGTTGTGAGCCCATTCGGTATGAGGGCCGAAGCTCCCTTGTGATTGAGACGGCCATGGGCATAAGGTTGTGAGCCCATCTCGGTACGAGGGCCGAAGCCCCCTTGTGATTGAGACGGCCATGGCCATAAGGTTGTGAGCCCATCGCGGAAGCATATAATATGATTGTGGCGCATGGGCGTGGTGCCTACAGCACGAGACAATACCTGGTGCCGGGGCACATGTTATGAAAGTGGCGCACGGGCGCGGCGACGAACGTCGCGGAGACAATACCTGGTGCCGTGGGCACATATCACGGAAGTGGCGCACAAGCGCGACGACGAGCGTCGCGGAGACAACACTTGGTGCCGGAGCACATGTTATGAAAGTGGTGCGATGACGGACGTCGCGGAGCAATACTTGGTGCCGGGGGCACGTATCATGACGATGGCGTACTGGCGCGGCGACGAACGTTGCAGAGCTATACTTGGTGTCGGGGCACGTATCATGAGAATGACGCGTAGGCGTGGCGACGAACGTCGCGGAGACAATATTTGGTACCGGGGGCACATGTTATAAAAGTGGCGCGGCGACGAACGTCGCAGAGCAATACTTGGTGTCGGACGCACATATGATGAGAATGGCGTCCGGGCACGGCGACGAACGTCGCGGAGCAATACTTGGTGCCGGGGCACGTATCATGAGAATGGTGCGCAGGTGCGGCAATGAACGTCGCGGAGACAATACTTGGTGCCGGGGCACGTATCATGAGAATGGCGCGCAGGCGCGGCGACGAACGTCGCGGAGCAATACTTGGTGCCCGGGGCACGTATGATGAGAATGGCGCGCAGGCGCAGCGACGAATGACGCGCAGGCGCAGCGACGAACGTCGCGAAGACAATACTTGGTGCCGGGGCACGTATCACGAGAGTGGCGCGCGGGGGCGACGACGAACGTCACGGAGACAATACTTGGTGCCGGGGCACGTATCATGAGAATGGAGCGCAGGCGTGGCGACAAACGTCTCGGAGACGGCGCACGGGCGCGCATCGGGTGTTTCGAAGATGGGATGTGAGTTGATTGTGCCTGTGATAACAAAATAATGAATGCAACATGTAGTAATGGCAAAATGGTATGCGGTCGTCCGCGACGGGTCATTCTGCGGTAGCGCGCGACTTTGGGCGATGGGAATTACGGGAGCGGTGTGCGGTCATGGACGAACGACGTCACGAGGTTGATGCACGACGGACGTCGCGAGGTTGATGTACGAACGTCCGTAAACATCGAGGATGTGCAAAGACTCGAGAAAACAAGTGCGCGCGGGAGGGGAGGCCATAGGCCAAAATTGGGGGAAGGCCAAGGCCACCACCCCTGGGGAGGCCAAGGCCGACCCTAGGGGTGGCCAAGGACAATGGCCAACTCGCATGAAGGGAGGCCAAGGCCACTCCCCCCTTCGGTGAACTTCAGGCGCACCGACGGTAGGTGTTTTGATGGGCAATGATGAATCCGGAAGTTGCATTATGATGAGCGTGTTGACGTGAATTGTACCTACATGAAGAACAAGGTTCCAAAGTTACGTACAAAGTGTGCGAAGCGAAAAAAGTGCGAATAAGGGGGTGCGCGAAGGGGTGAACCACCGGGGAAAAATGGCGGAGGCCAACCCCTCATGGAGGCCCAGGCCGACCCCCTAGGCATGGGGAAGACCGAGGCCGACCCCCTGGGGTTGGCTAAGGCCATTTTCCCCTTGACCCCGTTGCTCCGGTTGCGCCGTCGATCGATATTTTTGGTGAAAAGGTGTTCGGGTGGTCTCGACGTGACGATCGCACTAGCGTGAGTAACGTTGACGTAAAATAATTGGTGCCTAAGTCGCGCGTTAGACGTGCGAAGCAAAGAATGCACGTGACTTGGGCGCGCGCACTTTGACTGGTTTGATGCGTTGAAAAATTGACTGTTGACAATGTCGACGTGTTCGCGTGAAATGGGACCCATATTGGGCACTTGGGTACGACCAGAATAGGTTGGGAACAAAGAGTATATTAAAATTTCAGATGGTAAAGAAACACAATTTGTGAATATCCCAATGGTACGATAAAATTTGTGTATGAATGAACGTGTAGGTTATTACAAGATTATTACAAAGTATATAATTCAAATACAATGTCAACAAACTTGATGGTTCATGAAATATTATTACAAAAAAAAAATAGACTAAAGGTCCACCACATCTTCTTCGGCATCATCTTTTTCCTCGGGTTGCAAACCCCCTAAACTAATCCCCAGTGCCTTGTATTGGTTCCGCTTGTCATGGTTGGTCATTTTGTTGCACAATGCACACCGTTTTAGCTTTTTAGGTTGGGTTGCTTGTTCAATAGTGCTCTTCATCTAGGTAGTTCTCTTACGGCCTTTCGTTTGCGATATAATTGGATCCAAAGGCCATATACCATTGTACTATTGCTCAACCGGATCATCATTATATGATCCCTGCCTAGGCTCAGTGGCAACCGCATTACTGACTGAAGCTACTTCAAACTGGTCAACGATGGGCTCTTGCTGCTCCACTAGATCGCGAAGATGTTTATATTCGGCCATTGTAGCAGAAACCTTTACGGACAATGTTTATGATTCTTTAAAGTCAGCATACGGATGCTCTGAAAAGGCAATGGTACCGTGCAACTTGTTTCTAACCTTAGTCCACCACGGCAAGACGTATTTACCGAGGATTGTCTTGATTTTTTTTTTTGAGAGAAAAATCGTAGAATGTGTCTACACCACATGTCATGGAACTCAAACTTCTTGCAAACACATGTCACCAAATCTGTCTCTGTGTCATGGGTCATCGTATACAGTCTACGGACCTTTTCAGGGGCGAGGTTGTTCACCAACGAATAAACCTTGTACTCACGTGTAGACTTTTCTGCCACCTTGTTTATACTGTATCGTCCCGATTTTTGCAGCTCTACTTGGTATTGCATATAGACTTTTGCACCATTCACCTCTAGTGGGGTCTTAAGCAATGTTCTCCTTTGTTTGTACATACTTGCAAAGCCTGCAACCCTTTCTTTCATGAATATCGGTGCAACCGCTTTTTGGGCGGATGTGATGAAACGCTTCAAATTCGTAGATGTGCCTATATAGCTATCGAACATGGCATTCATAGATTCACTCCTGCCTTTCATTTTCATGCCCACAGAAAATACCTTCTCGTGTAAACACCAATACATTGCTCTTCGAGCTTATACAAGTATTGGAGTCACTCGTGGTCTTGCAATGAATAATCCTCAACAAGTTTTTCCCACCTCTCTTCAAATTACTCAATCGTTAACGACTTGTTAACGCACCTGTCAAAATTCTGTTTAAAGTCTGGATACTTTGCATACACATGATGCAGATGTTGAGGGTATTTGTTGTTTATGTGCCAAGTGCACAAGTTGTGTCAAGTATCTGGGAAGACGGTGGCAATAGCTTTCATCATTGCCAAAACTTGATCGGTGATGATAACTTTAGGTGCTTTGTTGTTCATGGCTTCCAGCCACGTCTTAAACAACCATACAAAAGAACTCTCGCCCTCATCCCTTAACAATATGAACCTAAATAGGATGGAGTGATAATGATGATCAACGCATATGAAACAAGCGAATGACATCGAGTACTTGTTGGTACGGTGGTGTCGAAAGTCACATCCCCAAAATTCTGATAAGAAAGTCTTGAACGATCATCGACCCAAAAAATTGTGGTAATTTGATGCTCGTCGTCAAGATTATACTCGTAGGTAAACTGCGGGTCCTCCATCTGCATCCGCTTCAATAGGCTCATTGTGGATTGAGCATCATTAAGGTCATGCGCGGGTTTTTGGGTTCGGACCGCATTACAAACTTCTATCGTGTTAAAGTTCAGATTCTAAATTCCCCTAGCCTGTTCAACAAGAGTATTAACAATATCGATAGGTCTTATCCATGCATTACTCATTGTGTGAATTAGGCTCTTTGCGACATTACTCATCTTCTTGTGTTAATGCATCTGACTCACCTTCGAAGGGGTTACTAACGGGTGATTGTGTGCCAATTTCAAGCTAGTAATAAGCCAATGATCTTGCTTGGGTTTATGGCTCACGAACATCTTGATCTTGTAATTCATGCACGCAAAGAAGTCTTGTCTTCACGGCGCATATCCTATTTCATCATCACTATCATCATTACCGAGGTGTCCCTCACTTTGCAATGGGTGTCTGCTCTTATGACACTCATATAACCGAGAACATATTTTTTTTTTGGTTTTGTTGCTTGTTCTAGTTGTCTTGATTCTAATGCCAAAACCAACCCTCAACGAATACGCTTGAAAACATTCTTCGGCTTCTTCCAATGTTCGAAACGTTTGCCCTAGATTCGGATCACTAGCATATACTGGGGTGTTCGAGCTTGACACGAAATCAAACATTGTGAAACAAAATCTGTGTAGAAATAAATTACATTTAACTATCAATTCGTAACATTTTTACACATGAAAATTAATTTAAAAAATAGCGTTTCTTGAACATAACAAATCAAAATTACTTTGATGAATAGATCAATTTAGCATGCCAAATACAACAAACATAATCTGGAAAAAAAAAGACAAATTTGCCAATCATTAATTTTCTAGAACATAACAAATTAATTTCAACTACATAACAAATTAAAATTACTTTCATGAATAGACTTAATTTGGCATGCCAAATACAACAAACATAATCTCAAAAAAAATGTAAATTTAACAATAACTAATTTCATGAACATAACAAATTAATATCCTGAACATAACGAATTAAAATTACTTTGATAAATAGACTAATTTAGCATGCCAAATAGAACAAACATAAAAAAATACGAATTTAACAATAATTAAATTCTTCAACATAACAAATTATAACAAATTAAAATTACTTTCATGAATAGACCGATTTAGCATGCCAAATACATGAAAGATAATCTCAAAAAAATATGAATTTAACTATAATTAATTTCTTGAACATAACGAATTAAAATTACTTTGATAAATAGACTGAAAAATACAACAAACATAATCTCAAAAAAAAGTATATAAACATAAAAAAAAAAACTTCACCATTCTACCCATAAAAAAAAATTCACCATTCGTAGTTGTACCTTGCTTGAGTGAAGCTTGAAACTTTGTTACTTGAAGCTTGGAACTTAAAGGGAGTTGAAAATGGAGCTCAAGAGCTGAAATTGGAAGTAGAGCTGAGAATTACGGCACTTTTGGGTATATCTGTCACGTCGTCCGCCACACTGTGTAGCGTACGGATAAAGGGACAAATGTGACATGTTGTCAGCCAAAATTCGTCCGCTACACAGTGTGGCGGACGACTTTTTGATTGACAATTGTCAGGGTCAAAAAGTCGTCCGCTACACTGTGTAGCGGACGGGCAGCTGGGGGTATTTTGGTCAAAACTACCGTTCGCCACACTGTGTGTCGGACGACCTTTTTTAAAAAAAAAATAGATCCGGGCCGTCCATCTTTAAAGGATGGACGACTAGATCGCGCGGGCAACTTAGCCTAAATTGCCGGCGCGGTCAATGGATCAGCTTATATATATATATATATGGGAGCTGATCCGTTGAGAGCGTGGGCAAAATAAGAGAAGTTGCAAGCGCGATCTGACCGTCCATCCCGAAAGATGGACGGCCCAGATCGCGCCTTTTTCGAAAACTGCAGTCGTCCGCCATACAGTATGGCGGATGGGTTTTTTTACCATATTGCCCTTCCACGCCTGTCCGCTACACTGTATGGCGGACGACATTAAAGTCCTGATGGGAGATAGCAAAAGGACGTCTGCCATACTGTATGGCGGACGTTCTTAGGCTGACATCTGTCAGGGCCTGTCCCGTCAATTTTTTCGGCAATGACGGTTATCTTGTCCTTATCTGTCACGTCAACAGTGTCCGCTAAACAGTTTAGCGGACGTTATAGCCATCCGCGATATTGTATCGCGGACGTAATAGCCATCCGTGGTACTGTATTGCGGACGTTCAATATACTTTCAAACGACAGTAACTACGACACTCTTCTCCACTCTTTCTACTCACAAAATTTCCCAGCGGCGTTGGCAAGCATATCGGCGCAATTCCGTCTTAAGAACACCTTTAATACCCTAAATCGATCACGTAAGTTCACAAAATCTACACTTTTTTTTGTCTGTAATATTCAGTTATGATGAATATTGCGTTTTATATATGTATGTTTTTGTTGGGTTGTAAGTGTTTGCAAAATCCGATTCCGTATATGTATATATATTTATACATATGAGTACATATGCTAACATTGTATGTATCATTCATGTGCTTGCGTTATATGTATTATGCATGTGCTAGCGTCGTATTTTTGCGAGCAATTATCAAAATCCAAAACGTAAAATCCAAACTGAGAAGGTTTTTTCATAATTTCAGTTAGTTACAAAAAATGGAATCCGTGTTATACGACCAAGCCAACCATATCAGTACGCTCATATGGGATGGTGGTGTAAGATACATTATTTATCGACTTTCTATCGCTTACGAACGTTGTATATACCGTTTGTTATGCTTAAATTGTATTTATTAATTCGTAGGAAAGAGAACTTCTCAACACCGTAGAAGTATCTCGCGATATAGTATCGTGGAAACTGAACACCACCTAGAAGAGGATACTGCGTGGAATTGGGTTTGGGATTTTCACGCATGGGCAGATATTTCAACAGCTTGACCGGGCCTTGATAGGTGCTCTTGTTGAGAGGTGGAGAAGTGAAACGAATACGTTTCACTTCTCGCTCGGAGAGATGACAATTACCCTAGAAGATGTAGGGTTCATCTTAGGGTTGCCGGTGACGGGGCGGCCAGTAATTGCTCCTCCGTCAGAAGCAACGAAGACGAGAACCGCTAGGGACTTCCTCACTTCGATACCCCAGGATGGATTTAGCAGTGGTGGTATAAAGTTGAAGTGGTTGGTAGATACGTACGGGGTATTGCCGGAAAACTATACGGGCCATGAGCTTGTGCTTTCCACAAAAGCCATCCTCTGGTGGGTGATGTGGGCAGTTTTATTCCCAACGATGTCGAAGAACACGGTCAGCGTGAGATATTTACCATTGTTGGGAAACCTGGCTGAGGTTGGAGATTATGCATGGGGTGCAGCGGTTCTTTCGTATCTGTACCGAGCATTGCACAAGGCAACGAGGCCCGACTCCAAAGCCATATGTGCATGTCTCTCGCTATTGCAGGTATATCATATAAATCCTGTCTTCGTTATTGTTTTTTTTGTTTTTGTTTTTGTTGAATCGACGATATAAATATAATTTGTCCATGTTCTCAGGTGTGGTCTTATGAACACCTTGCTCCCGGTTCACCGACGCGTAGGGATGGAACCGATAGAGTGTGGCCTCGGTTGCATGCTTAGGAGTACAGCCGGAAGAATAGCCATTAACGCAGGAGAGTCGATCCCCATCACAACATCACGTTCTATCGAGGGGAGTTCGACCGCCTATCTCCGGGCCAATTGCGTTGGGCACCGTACATACGTTTGGCGCGACGGGTAGAAGAGTCGTTCGTCTTCACGCTCTCTGGGTTGCAGCGCACACCCCTCATCCACTTCGAGGTCGCAGAGTGGCAGCTGCCAGACCGAGCAATGTGCCATTTTGAGTTGGAGCAGGGTTTGCCCGCCGGTGCCCCAGATATGAGGGTTAACAGGGACCCACCGGATGTCGGGCGGTTTGGCAAGGCCAATGCGCAAGAATTGTGCGCGGCCGAACTAGAGCTCTGGACTTCTTGGCAAGACACACTGGCGGCCATCGTCTCGGAGCCGGACCCCGTTATCAGCATCGCGGAGTACGATGAGTGGTACTCCCGCATCACGCGGAGGAGAGTAGCCCCAGTGAACTTTGAATGCGGTGCGAGGTATGCGCCTAGGGGTCAGATCGACGAGCGTATGGCATACAATCTCGTAAGTTGCCCAACTTGTCTTGAATATAAATGTCTGATTAAAGTTACTTATTTGTTATCTCTTTGGATGTAGGTTAATGCCTCGCTTGCATTCTTCCAGAAGTTGAGTGAGCGGAAGGATCTGATGAGCGCAATGGGCGAGGATCTTTGCCAACAGGCTGCTGCACTGGCTATAGGCTGCGGGAATTTTATGTAGCAAGCATCGGGACAGTCTTCGGTCGACAGCCCGGGAATGGGTTATACGGGCGCTAGCCCGTATAATGTTGATCCCTCCGGGCAAGCTTCAGGGGTGAGCCAGGGAGTTGGTGGTCCCTCTGTAGCGGGGATGGGACATGCTCAAGCGTCGTGGGCCGATTACAGCGGCCCGACCTTCGATTTGTTCCCGGAACCCCAACCCCTCTCTCAGAGTCAAGTCACGCAAGAATGGCCTTACGGTTTGAACGAGGCACTGCCCATTGTCCCGTGGGTAGGACCACTTGGCGGCCCCGAAGGGCAATATCAGCCGGCGGAAGAAATGGCCGGCGAGCAATATCAGCCGGTAGGGCCCCCCGAAGGCGACTACCAGCCGGCCGGGCCCCCCCAAGGGAATATCAGCAGGCCAATACGTTGGTTGGAGGCCAATTTCTTCCGTTGCTCTTGCCCCCGGCGGAGGGCAAGAGCAACCGGTCGACCCCCGAGGGCAATATCCGAAAGGGCATCCAGCCAGGCCCTTGAAGCCGCATAAACATGACCTAATTCATCACCGTTATTTTAGCTGGCCCCCCCAGATGGAGCGTCGTATGACGTGGATAACCCGCAGGGCTTGGATTACAGTGTCTCGTGGAGAGAACTGTCCACGCTGGCGCCGGGAATGTGGTTAGACAACTTTGTCATCACGCACTACGTGCAAATTCTGCGGCAAAGGAGTCGGGAGCAGCCTAACTACGGTCCGCGCATTTTTATCCTCGATGCTTACTTTCATGGCATGCTAGTACAAGAGTATAACGACTGGGACAAGGCGAGGAAGCAGGCGAGAAAGGCGAATGCCGAGGTCAAGTGGAGACCGTCCGCTAACCTACTCGCATATCTTGCTCGGCCGAGTCCAGAGAGCGCAAGTGTGGCGGATGTGTTTCTAATCCCAGCTATAACGAATGCCCACTGGTTCTTGATTTGCTATGAACCGGTAACGAATACCGTATCAGTCCTCGACAGTCTCTACGATGATACACACGTGATAGGTGTGATTGAAATGTACTGAGGCTTAGGGATGTTGGATGCCATGGTAAGATCCTGTTTACTTCTTATTGTAACTTGCATATTGTATAACTGATTAATCCTATTATGTTTGATATATTTAATGTTTAATGCTGATCCTGTTTCTCCCAGAATCTATTTGCTGCCATGGTCAATAGAGAGCGTTCTCGAGAGACCCGAGGGAGGGCACCGGGCGATACGCAACTTATTCTCCGATTGAAGAGGACTAGGCCCAAGCAACTTAATTCCTCGGACTGCGGCGTCTTCCTCTGCATGTACATGGATTACATCTGTCGGTCGTAGAGCCTCAAGAAGATTGGCTGGACCCAAGAAAATATAGACTGCTTTAGGTATAGGATGGCTTGGCAAATTATCAATGGCCGGCCTAGACCTATTAGATTTATTGTAAATCCGTGTAATTGACAATGTTTGCGTATAATAACATTATATTCACTTTTTTAATTGTCCTTAAACTTCTTGAATCTTATCGTTTGAATGCGATTGACGATTTCATCTGTGTTGACTGAGATGTGATCGTTGTTGAATGCGATTGATTTGATTCACTGATATCGTTGTGTTGTTGAGCTGAGTGTTTTATTTGTTCTGTGTGATTTGCTTTCACCAGGGGGAAACAAAGTGTAAAAACCAAGTGAGACTGTTTCTGTTGGACTGTCCGCTAAACATAGATAGGGCGGAAAAAAAACTAAGTGTTGGGGAGTCTTCCTTCTGCTTGGATGTCCGCGATATAGTATAGCGGACGTAGATAGGGCCGAAAAAAAAACTAAGTGTTGGGGAGTCTTCCTTCTGCTTGGCTGTCCGCGATATAGTATAGCGGACGTAGATAGGGCCGAAAAAAAAACGAAGTGTTGGGGAGTCTTCTTTCTGCTTAGCTGTCCGCAATATAGTATAGCGGACGTAGATAGGGCCGAAAAAAAAACTAAGTGTTGGGGAGTCTTCCTTCTGCTTGGCTGTCCGCGATATAGTATAGCGGACGTAGATAGGGCCGAAAAAAAAACTAAGTGTTGGGGAGTCTTCCTTCTGCTTGGCTGTCCGCGATATAGTATAGCGGACGTAGATAGGGCCGAAAAAAAAAAACTAAGTGTTGGGGAGTCTTCCTTCTGCTTGGCAAAAAAACTATTCGCGCACACTTTAGTGCCAAATTCATAGCTTGCGAAAAATGTTGTAATTTTTTTGGTCACTTTTTTTTTTGCTCATTACACCTTAGGCATGCTATATAGCCCATTTCTATGAATTTTGGCGAAAAACGAGACAAATTATTTTTTTGATTTTCCTATGAGGCCTTATGTCCGCTATGTAGTAGAGCCAGACGTTGTAGCATAATGCAGTTTTAATAAATTGGCGCCCAACGGCTTGTTTTAGTCGCATTGTAGCATATAATGTTGTTTTAATAAATTGGCGCCCCGAAGACTTGTTTTGGCGTCAGAATCAACAATCTCAATATCGATAAACAATAAATAACGTATGATTCACAATCAACGATCTCAATATACGGAGGGAATCTCAAACGACACAATTAAAGTACGATTCACAATCAACGATCTCAATATATCGAGGAAATCTCAAATGACACAATTAAGCACAATTAAGGGATGGAAAAATTTCGAAACACAATGAACAAGAACATAAATTAATTTATTAATAATAAATTAGGGTTCACGTTGGGGGAAAGAATTTTTTTCACAAGTGCTCTGATCAAATATTACAACTTGAAAATTCCACCCCCCAAGGTGTTCAAACACTACAAAGTCCCCGAGTTCGAGGCCATGTTGGCGCACGAAGACGTTCCAACCCTCTGCGAATTGCTTTTTTTGGGGTCGGCTGGGCTTCAGCTTGATTTTAACCTGCCATGCCCCCTTGCGGCTATATAATCTTGCACTGTCATGAATTGTTGTAAATTGATTGGTCAAGGCTTCCGGTATGTCCTAACAAACACAATACAAAAAATAGGTTAGTTTTTAACCAAAAGATCAAACCTTTAACACACGAAAATACAGAGAAAGAGGGATGGCCTACAAGTTCATTCTCAAACCCCGGCATCATGACTTTGAAAAAGTGTTTGCCTGCCAGGTGCAAGTTGCCAATAAAATCGTAGGTGGTCTCCGATCCAGAAGCCATCGAGGTCGGCGTTGAGGGGATGACGGTTTATCGCCGGAGTTGTGGGTCACCGGAGATGTGGGTCGCCGGAGATGGAGTAGCGGCCGAGGCTAGATGTTCGAGACAGAGCGAGTGCCCTCAGCGGACTGATAACAGCTGATTGCCCGATATGATTAATATATATAATAGGATAGAGTTATCCGCTACATTGTATAGCGGACATAAAAGAATACCAAAAGTTTTTCTGCTATGACATCCGCTACATTGTATAGCGGACATAAAAGAATACCAAAAGTTTTTCTTCGACGACGTCCGCTACATTGTATAGCGGACATAAAAGAATACCAAAAATTTTTCTTCGATGACGTCCGCTCTATTGTATAGCAGACATAAAAGAAGACCAAAATTTTTACTGCGATGACGTCTGCTATATTGTATAGCGGACATAAAAGAAGACCAAAAGTTTGCCTGCGATGACGTCCGCTACATTGTATAGCGGACGGGGCTTACAAAAAAAAATTAAATTAAGACTTTAGATTTGATTCGATGGCCTCTCATAGGTCCATTTTTTAAAAATTCCAGTATTCGGTCGAAAAATTATCCCTCCGAAAATTATTACAAATGTCAAACTTAAACAAAAAATTAAAGGTCCACTGCAGCTTGTTCGTCCTCAGCTTCGGCATCACCTTCTTCCCCGTCTTGCAAACCCCCTGAACTTGTCCCCAGTGCCTTGTAATGGTTCCGCTTGTCGTGGTCGGTCATTTTGTTGCACAATGCACACCTTCGCAGCTTTTTAGGTTGAGTTGTCGTTTCAATAGAGCTTTTCATCCGCGTAGATCTCTTGCGGCCTTTCGTTTGCGATATAATTGGATCCAACAAATGGATATCATTGTCGTCTGCCGCCCCCGGCTCGTCATCTTCTGGTACCCCCGTCGTAGGCTCGGTGTCAATCGCATTGGTGACTGAAGCTGCTTCTAACTGGTCGACAATGGGCTCTTGCTGCTGAGCTACCTCGAGGAGATGTTTATAACCGACCATTGAAGCAGCAGCCTTTACGGACAAACGGGTGAAACTCGTCACCAGATGATTATACCGCAACATCTCCGATTCTTCAAAGTCAGTATACGGGTGCTCCGGAAAGGCAATGGTACCGTCCAACTTGTGTTGATGCCGAAAGAGGGTCCTTTGCCACGTCGAGGTGCCACAAGGGATGCAGTCTGAGTTGGCTTCCAAGTAGGCCAAGTGGGAGACAGCAAGGATGGAGTAAGGGCTGAGAGCAAGGCTCCCCAGACAGGTCGCGAGGGCTGGCAGCGCCGCGCAGGCAGGGTGACGACGAACAGGGCCAGCGGTCGACAGTCCGTGTCAAGGGTGCAGCGTCAAGAGTCCGATGTCAGGGGTCCAAATGTGTTTCTCTCACTAGAACTCCAGAGAGAATGGGTTTTAGAGAGAGAAAGTGAAATGTGGAAATGAGGGAGAAGTCCTTGAATAAGCTCCAAAGTCCACTATATATAGGCACAAATATGCGCGTGTCATCAGCCGACACGTGTCGTCCTCTGGGAGCGACACGTCGCCGTAGAGGGTCCCGCAGTATTGATTGTCCGTCGGATTGCCGGTCCCCGAGTTCGTGCCGCCCTGCCCTTGCAGCCTCCCTCCGCCTGTCTGAAGAGACTGACTGCAGTAGCATGGTCAGAGTAGCCCGTTGCCCCAGGCTCCAGTCCGAGCCCTTACTGATTCCCCCGAGATGCGTCTCGCGACGCGTCGAGCTCCTGGCAGCGGTGAGGGTTGCCCCTGCAGCCAACTGCTAGGCGTGCCGGCCACGATGCCCTCCGAGGACCTGCTCCCGTCCCGGAGTGACTCGCGGTTCATTGCCCTGACGACGTCGATGATCAACGGTGATATAAGCGCGCATGTTCATGGCTTGATGCTCGGAGTCCGTAGCGGTGGGTCCTCGTGCCGGGGCACTACGAGCGGAGCCCCCAGAAGCCTATCGGTTGGTTGCGCGGGCGAGGGCTGGAGCCCCCGGTTGATTGTGCTGGCGAAGGCCGGAGCCTCCGGTTGATTGTGCCTGCGAGGGCCGGAGCCCGTCGGTTGATTGTGCTGGCGAAGGCCGGAGCCTCCGGTTGATTGTGCCCGCGAGGGCCGGAGCCCGTCGGTTGATTGTGCTGGCGAAGGCCGGAGCCTCCGGTTGATTGTGCCCGCGAAGGCCGGAGCCCGTTGGTTGATTGTGCTGGCGAAGGCCGGAGCCTCCGGTTGATTGTGCCCGCGAGGGCCGGAGCCCGTCGGTTGATTGTGCCCACGAGGGCCGGAGCCCGTCGGTTGATTGTGCTGGCGAAGGCCGGAGCCTCCGGTTGATTGTGCCCGCGAGGGCCGGAGCCCGTCGGTTGATTGAGCCGGCGAGGGCTTAAGGGTTGCGAGCCCGTCCCGCCGCGAGTTTGATTGAGCCGGCAACAATGAGCGTCGCACTACTGAAGATAGCGGGGGTGTGTTGTTGGAGCGAGAAGCTAGTGCCGTGCAGCAGGTTCCCCCCTTCGCGGGGCAATGGAGGCCGACCCCCTTGGGGTGGCCGACCCCCTTCTTAGGGGGGTGGCCGACCCCCTTCTAGAGTGGGTGGCCGACCCCCTTCTCAGGGGGTGGCCGACCCCCTTACAAAGTGGGTGGCCGACCCCCTTCTTAGGGGGGTGGCCGACCCCCTTCTCAGGGGGGTGGCCGACCCCTCGGGGGGGAATACACTTTCGATCGCCGTCTGAATGCTTAAGGCGTGGAACGCTTTGACCGAGCAACGATGTTGAGCATCAGAGCGTTTTGACCGAGCAATGATGTTGAGCATGTTTGACTGCCGAGCGGGTGACGTGTCGCGCCACTAGGATCTCTTAGCGGGCCCCGGGGTGCGGTCCAGAATAGGTTATGAACATAAGCCCCCTGCGTGCGGGGTGCGCGGAGGGGCAGCCCGAGCGGGCGCCGTACGCATAAACGATGTTGGATGCACTCGGTGTGGTCGTCGCTTAATGCTGAGAGCCCGAGGGTGAGGGCCGGAGCCCCCGGTTGATTGAGCGGAGAAGGGCCAGAGCCCGTCGCTTTGATTGAGTCGGCGGGGGCATGAGAGTTGCGAGCCCGTTCCGCCGCGAGGGCCGGAGCCCGTCACTTTGATTGAGCCGGCGAGGGCATTAGGGTTGCGCGCCCGTCCCGCCGCGAGGGCCGGAGCCCCGTCGCTTTGATTGAGACGGCGATGGCTATAAGGTTGTGAGCCCATCCCGGATGCGAGGGCCGGAGCCCCGTCGCTTTGATTGAGACGGCGATGGCTATAAGGTTGTGAGCCCATCCCGGATGCGAGGGCCGGAGCCCCGTCGCTTGGATTGAGACGGCGATGGCTGTAAGGTTGTGAGCCCATCCCGGATGCGAGGGCCGGAGCCCCGTCGCTTGGATTGAGACGGCGATGGCTATAAGGTTGTGAGCCCATCCCGAATGCGAGGGCCGGAGCCCCGTCGCTTTGATTGAGACGGCGATGGCTATAAGGTTGTGAGCCCATCCCGGATGCGAGGGCCGGAGCCCCGTCGCTTGGATTGAGACGGCGATGGCTATAAGGTTGAGAGCCCATCCCGGATGCGAGGGCCGGAGCCCCGTCGCTTTGATTGAGACGGCGATGGCTATAAGGTTGAGAGCCCATCCCGGATGCGAGGGCCGGAGCCCCGTCGCTTTGATTGAGACGGCGATGGCTATAAGGTTGAAAGCCCATCCCGGATGCGAGGGCCGGAGCCCCGTCGCTTTGGCGAGGGCCGGAGCCCCCGGTTGATTGTGCCGGCGAGGGCTTTAAGGTTATGAGCCCGTCCCGCCGCGAGGGCCGGAGCCCCGTCCGTTTGATTGAGACGGTGATGGCTATAAGGTTGAGAGCCCATCCCGGTTGCGAGGGCTGGAGCCCCGTCGCTTTGATTGAGCCGGCGAGGGTTGCATGGTTGCGAGCCCGTCCCGCCGCGAGGGCCGGAGCCCTGTCAGTTGATTGAGCCGGCGAGGGCTTTAAGGTTGTGAGCCCGTCCCGCCGCGAGTTTGATTGAGCCGGCGAGGGCTGCAGGGTTGCGAGCCCGTCCCGTCGCGAGTTGATTGAGCCGGCGAGGGCTTTAGGGTTGTGAGCCCGTCCCGCCGCGAGGGCCAGAGCCCTGCCAGTTGATTGAGCCGGCGAGGGCTTTAGGGTTGTGAGCCCGTCCCGCCGCGAGTTGATTGTGCCGGCGAGGGCTGCATGGTTGCGAGCCCGTCCCGCCGCGAGGGGTTCTAGTGCCGGAGCACTCGGAGCGCGTCAAAATAGCATCCCGGAGGAGCCGTCTACCTGGCGGGAAGGGAGTTGAAAAGATGTGTCCCGGAGGAGTTGTTTATTCCTGCGGGATGATGTACACTCCGGAGAGTGGGCTGAAGCATGTTCCACGACCAAGGCAAGGTGCGCATGGTGTGGTGAATGAGTGCGGTGCTCGGTGGGCATGTAACATGATTGTGGTGCACGGGTGCGGCGACTACCGTCGCGAGAGCGGCGACGTGTGCGGGGGGCACATATGATGAGAATGGTGCATGAGAGCGGCGACGAGTGTCGCGGGACGATACTTGGTACCGGGGGCACTTATCATGAGAATGGTGCATGAGAGCGACGACGAGTGTCGCGGGAGGATACTTGGTGCCGGGGGCACTTATCATGAGAATGGTGCATGAGAGCGGCGACGAGTGTCGCGGTACGATACTTGGTGCCGGGGGCACTTATCATGAGAATGGTGCATGAGAGCGGCGACGAGTGTCGCGGGATGATACTTGGTGCCTGGGGCACGTAGTGCGACAGAGAGCCAGTGGGATGGATGTATCAGTGGCGCGGCATATGGGCATTACGACGTGTGAGAGTGCGGTGCGCGGGCACCGGCAACGAAGGTCGCGGAGATGGCGCAAGGGCGACGAGAGTCGCGGAGGTGTCATACGGACGCGGGCGACGAAGGTCGCGGAGATGGTGCGCGGGCGACGAGAGTCGCGGAGATGGTGCGCTGGCGACGAGAGTCGCGGAGCTGGCGCACAGACGTGGGCGACGAATGTCACGGAGATGGCGCGCGGATACGGGCGACGAAGGTCGCGGAGATGGTGTGTTGGCGACGAATGTCGTGGAGATGGCGTGCGGGCGAGGAAGGTCGCGGAGAGATAGCGCACGGGCGCGGGCGACGAGGGTCGCGGAGACGTTGCCCGGGTGATAGGCGACGAGGGTCGCAGAGATGGTGCACTGGCGACGAGAGTCGCGAAACTGACGTGCGGGCGCGGGCGACGAAGATCGTGGAGATGGCGCGCGGATGCGGGCGACGAAGGTTGCGGAGATGGTGTGTTGGCGATGAATGTCGTGGAGATGGCGACGAATTTCGTGGAGATGGAGACGAAGGTCGCAGAGATAGTGTGCGGGCGACGATAGTCACAGAGCTGGCGCGCGAGCGTGGAAGCTGGTGACGAAGGTTGCGAAGTTGTTTCCTGGGCGATAGGCGACGAGCGTCGCGGATAGGGCGCGTAGGCTCTAGCGACGAGAGTCGCGAAGCTGGCGTGCGGACGCGGGCGACGAATGTCGCGAAGATGGCGACGAAGGTCACAGGGATGGTGTGCGGGCGACGAGAGTTGCGTAGCGCTTGGAAGCGGGCGACGAAGGTTGCGGAGATGGAGCGCGGGCGACGAAAGTCGCAGAGATAGAGCGCACGAGCGCTTGCGACGAGGGTCGCGAGGACGTTGCTCGGGCTATGGGCGATGAAGGTTACGAAGACGGCGCCCGGGCGATGGGCGACGAGCGTCGCGATTCTGTTCGGCCGTCACTCGTGACGTGGCTGTGAAGATGGTGTTGTTGGTGCGATGGGAAGGGCCGAAGAGAGTGGCCGAAGGGTGGTGGGGGGCGAGGAGAAAGGTGGGCGAAGGATGGTCGGGGAGGTAGGGATGGCCGAAGGTGAAGGTGGGTCGGCCATTGGGTCGACGGGGTGGTGGGGGTCGGCGGCGCAGCGCCTTCGGCCGCGCGACGGTGGGCTTACGAGTCGGGGAAGAGGGAGAGAGAGAGACCGAGGGAGGGGTCGGCCAGGGGTGTGGGGTCAGCCAGGGGGGTCGGGGTGGGTGAGAGCTCGGCCAGGGAGTGGAGGTCGGGGTAGGCCGAAGCAAGAATGGCGAAGGGGAAGAGGGGTGCTGTCGGCGGCGCGACGGGGTCGGCGGGGCTGCCGCGCGCTTGCGCGGGCGTATGGGGTCGGGGTGAGGAGAGGGAGAGCTGCGGGGGAGGGGGTCGGGCTAGCATGGGGGTCGGCGGAGGTGGGTCGGCGTGGAGAGGCCGAAGGTGCAGGTGAAAGAAAGAAGGAAGAGGCGCCGGCGGCCATGGGCTGCCGCGGGGAGCTCGGCAGGAGGAAGGAGGACGCGGGGTCGCGGGAGGAGAGTGGTCGGCGAGGATGGAGGTCGCCGGGGGAGGTGCGACGCCGGGAAGGGCGGCCGGCGGTGGGCAGGCGCTGCAACGCTGGTGTCGGCGCATGACAGGTGCGGCGCAGGGTTGGTGCGGCGCCAGGAGGAAAGAGAGAGAATTAGGGTTCTTTAGAAAATTTAGGGTTCCAGTGGAACGGGTCGGTTTCGGGCAAACGGGCGGGCGTGTGAGACCCGCTGGAGCTGAGTGAAGAGAGGGGAAAACGGGGCGGGGCAGGCGCAGGTCGGACCACGCGGGTGGGTTCTGCCCACTTTCTGGGCTGCTTTTGCTGTTTGCCTTGAAATTGAAAGTAAAATGCGAATTTTTTTTTTTTTTTCTTTCATGGGAGCCTATAAAAGGAGCATGAGGGGCGAGACAAATTCTTGATGAAGAATAAGTTTGAAGTGAGAGGGTGAGGAAGAGGGAGGTTGGGAGTGACGAAAAATTTGTGTTGAAAAAATTTCTAAGTGTTGGGGAGAGCAGCAAAGGGTGAAAAATGTGGTGAAAAAAATTCTAAGTGTAGAATGAGGATGAGAGGGTAGTGATCCGACCACAAGCATATAAGGTGCGAGGGAGGTTCAAAAAAATCTAAGTGTTGAGAAAAAAATTTCAAGTGTTGAGGATTTTGCTAAGGGTTGAGCTGGAGCAAGGGTGCCGAGGGGAGCCGCGAGGGTGATGACCCGACCGCGAAAAATGAAGAAAATTTTCTAAGTCTGGAAAAGTGAAGAGGGAGCCGAGTGAAGTCGCGGGGGTGGTGACCCGTCCGCGAAAAACGGGGAAATTTTTCTAAGTCTGGAAAAGTGAAGAGGGAGCCGAGTGAAGTCGCGGGGGGTGGTGACCCGTCCGCGAAAAAGGGAGAAATTTTTCTAAGTCTGGAAAAGTGAAGAGGGAGTCGAGTGAAGTCGCGGGGGTGGTGACCCGTCCGCGAAAAACGGAGAAATTTTTCTAAGTCTGGAAAAGAAAGGAAAAGGGCATGAGGAGGCGATGTGACCGCGATCGCGACCACGAAGGGTTGAGATAAGAGGGAGGGGGACTTAGGACGGCAAGCAGGTATGGACGACCGACTAAGTCACATAGGCGATAGCTAGCGTGGCTCGAGCCACCCCGCGCACCACGTACCAAGTTGCTGCAATGTGAGGCAGAAGGGGTTAGGAAGTGGTGAAGCCCCCAAGGGACTGGGTGATGGCATCAAAGGTGGTGCCATTAGAACAATGTTAGCTTGAAAATTTTCTAAGTCTGGAAGTGACAGGCTCCTGGATGGCTGGGTCGTTGTGACTGGTAGTCCTGATAGCCCTGCGTTGCTGAGTCAAGGTTGCTTGAGTGTGGCAGACTGCAACACGATGCTCACCTCCCCAACGGAGTCGCCAAATGTTGGTGCCGAAAGAGGGTCCTTTGCCACGTCGAGGTGCCACAAAGGATGCAGTCTGCGTTGGCTTCCAAGTAGACAAAGTGGGAGACAGCAAGGATGGAGTAAGGGCTGAGAGCAAGGCTCCCCAGACAGGTCGCGAGGGCTGGCAGCGCCGCGCAGGCAGGGTGACGACGAACAGGGCCAGCGGTCGACAGTCCGTGTCAAGGGTGCAGCGTCAAGAGTCCGATGTCAGGGGTCCAAATGTGTTTCTCTCACTAGAACTCCAGAGAGAATGGGTTTTAGAGAGAGAAAGTGAAATGTGGAAATGAGGGAGAAGTCCTTGAATAAGCTCCAAAGTCCACTATATATAGGCACAAATGCGCGCGTGTCATCAGCCGACACGTGTCGTCCTCTGGGAGCGACACGTCGCCGTAGAGGGTCCCACAGTATTGATTGTCCGTCGGATTGCTGGTCCCCAAGTTCGTGTCGTCCTGCCCTTGCAGCGTCCCTCTGCCTGTCTGATGAGACTGACTGCGGTAGCATGGTCAGAGTAGCATGGTCAGAGTAGCCCGTTGCCCCAGCCTCCAGTCCAAGCCCTTACTGAATCCCACGAGATGCGTCATGAGACGCGCTGAGATCCTGGCAGCGGTGAGGGTTGCCCCTGCAGCCAACTGCCAGGCGTGCCGGACACGATGCCCTCCGAGGACCTGCTCCCGTCCCGGAGTGACTCGCGGTTCATTGCCCTGACGACGTCGATGATCAACGGTGATATAAGCGCGCATGTTCATGGCTTGATGCTCGGAGTCCGTAGCGGTGGGTCCTCGTGCCGGGGCACTACGAGCGGAGCCCCCAGAAGCCTGTCGGTTGGTTGCGCGGGCGAGGGCTGGAGCCCCCGGTTGATTGTGCTGGCGAAGGCCGGAGCCTCCGGTTGATTGTGCCCGCGAGGGCCGGAGCCCGTCGGTTGATTGTGCTGGCGAAGGCCGGAGCCTCCGGTTGATTGTGCCCGCGAGGGCCGGAGCCCGTCGGTTGATTGTGCTGGCGAAGGCCGGAGCCTCCGGTTGATTGTGCCCGCGAGGGCCGGAGCCTGTCGGTTGATTGTGCTGGCGAAGGCCGGAGCCTCCGGTTGATTGTGCCCGCGAGGGCCGGAGCCCGTCGGTTGATTGTGCTGGCGAAGGCCGGAGCCTCCGGTTGATTGTGCCTGCGAGGGCCGGAGCCCGTCGGTTGATTGTGCCTGCGAGGGCCGGAGCCCGTCGGTTGATTGTGCTGGCGAAGGCCGGAGCCTCCGGTTGATTGTGCCCGCGAGGGCCGGAGCCCGTCGGTTGATTGAGCCGGCGAGGGCTTAAGGGTTGCGAGCCCGTCCCGCCGCGAGTTTGATTGAGCCGGCAACAATGAGCGTCGCACTACTGAAGATAGCGGGGGTGTGTTGTTGGAGCGAGAAGCTAGTGCCGTGCAGCAGGTTCCCCCCTTCGCGGGGCAATGGAGGCCGACCCCCTTGGGGTGGCCGACCCCCTTCTCAGGGGGGTGGCCGACCCCCTTCTAGAGTGGGTGGCCGACCCCCTTCTCAGGGGGGTGGCCGACCCCCTTACAAAGTGGGTGGCCGACCCCCTTCTCAGGGGGGTGGCCGACCCCCTTACAAAGTGGGTGGCCGACCCCCTTCTTAGGGGGGTGGCCGACCCCCTTCTCAGGGGGGTGGCCGACCCCTCGGGGGGAATACACTTTCGATCGCCGCCTGAATGCTTAAGGCGTGGAACGCTTTGACCGAGCAACGATGTTGAGCATCAGAGCGTTTTGACCGAGCGGGTGACGGGTCGCGCCACTAGCATCTCTTAGCGGGCCCCGGGGTGCGGTCCAGAATAGGTTATGAACAACCTGTTAGCACCTTTCGTCCACCGTGGCAAGACGTATTTATCGGGGATTGTCCTGATATTCTTCTGGGTGAAAAAGCACAGAATGTGTCTACACAGGATGCCATGGAACTCAAACTTCTTGCAAACACATGTCACCGAGTTCGTCAATGTGTCGTGGCTCACCGTATACATTATGCGCAGCTTCTCAGGAACGAGGTCATTCACGAGCGAATAAACCTTGTACTCACGCGTAGACTTTTCTGCCACCTTGTTTATACAGTACCGTCCCGATTTCTGCAGCTCTACTTGGTATAGCAAGAAGATCTCCTTCGTATAGACTTTGGCACCGTTCAGCTCCAGCGGGGTCTCAAGCAACCTTCTCCTCTGTTTGTACGTGGTTGCAAAGTCTGCAGCCCTTTCTTTCACGAACAACGACGCAACCGCTTTCTGTGCGGATGTGACGAAACTCTTCAAATTGGTAGCTGTACCCACGTAACTATCGAACGTGGCATTCATAGATTCACTCCTGCCCGTCGTTTTCATGCCCGTAGAAAAATGCCTCCTCGTGTAAACGCCAATCCATTGCCCTTTGAGCTCGTACAAGTGCTGGAGCCACTCGTTGTCTTGCAATGAGTAATCCTCAACAAGCTTTTCCCACCTCTCCTCAAATTCCTCAATCGTTAACGACTTGCTAACGCACGTGTCAAAATCCTCTTTAAAGTCTGAAAACTTTGCGTACACGTGATGCAAACGTTCGGGGTATTTGTTGCTTATGTGCCAAGTGCACAAGTTGTGTCGAGTATCTGGGAAGACGGTGGCAATAGCCTTCTTCATTGCCAAATCTTGATCGGTGATGATAACGTTGGCTGCTTTGAAGTTCATGGCTTCCAGCCACACACTAAACAACCATTCAAAAGAACTCTCGCTTTCGTCCCTTAACAAGGCGAACCCGAACAGGATGGAGTGATAATGATGATTGACCCCCGTGAAAGGGGCAAACGGCATCGAGTACTTGTTGGTACGGTATGTGGTGTCGAAAGTCACGACATCCCCAAAATGCTTATAAGCAAGCCTCGAACGACCGTCGACCCAAAAAATTGTGCTAACTCGATGCTCGTCGTCAAGTTTATAATCGAAGGTAAACTGCGGGTCCTCCATCTGCATCTGCTTCAATAGGCTCATTGTGGCTTGAGCATCATTGAGGTCATACGCGGCTCGTCTATGGGTTCGGACCGCGTTGCGAACGTCTGTCGTGTTAAAGTTTAAATTTTGAATTCCCCCGGCCTGTTCAGCAAGAACATTAATCATGTCGGTAGGTCCTAGCCGCGCATCGCTCATTGTGTGAATGAGGCTCCTCGCGACCTTTCCCATCTTCTTGTGTTGATGCATCTGACTCACCTTAGAAGGGGTTACTAATGGGTGATTGTGTGCTAGTTCCAGGCTGGTAATAAGCCAATGATCTTGCTTGGCTTTATAGCTTACGAACATCTTGACCTGGTAATTCGTTCGCGCAAAGAGGTCCTGTCTTCTGCGCGAATATCCTATTTTGTCATCACTGTCATCGTTGCCTACGCGTGTCTCGTTTTGCACTGGTTTCTGCCCCTATGGCACTCGTATAAGCGAGAGCATATCTTCTCGTTATGTTGCTTGTTCTTGAAGTCTTTATTCTAATGTCAAATCCAACCCTCAATGAATACGCTCGGAAACATTCTCCAGCTTCCTCCAATGTTTGAAAGGTTCATCCTAGATACGGATCACTAGCATCTACGGGGGTGTTGGAGCTCGACACGAAATTAGACATTGTTAAACAGCTTCCTATATGTAGAAATATAGACTACGCTTAACAATCAAATGACATTTTCAACTGAAAATATTACCTAAAAATTATCTTGACGAATAGACAAATTTAAGATGACAAATATACCATATACATAATCTCAAAAGTCTCCCATTTTGCTAATTATAGATTTATTGAACATAACAAATTAAAATTACTAAGAGCGTTAGACAAATTCATCATGCCAAAATACAACAAACGTATCTCAAAAAATTCGAAAGGCAATAGGATAGATGTGCCGAAGTTAGCGCCCCTCAAAAAAATCAAAATTAACTACAATAAACTTCTTTAAAGTTAACAAATTAATTTCTAGAACATCATCAAAAATCTATATTTTTTTGCCCAAAAAAATATATATACTTTATCAGTCAATCCACCCAGAAAATATTTGAGATCAGAAACTTACCTTGCTTGACTGAAGAAGATTGAAGCAAGTTTTACTCGAAGCTTGAGGGGAGCCGAAAATGGAAGTAAGTGAATCCGAAGGAGAAGAAAATTTTGCCGAAAGAGCTGAGAATCAGGAACTTTGGGGTATACGGGAAAAGCCTGTCCGCAATACTGTATAGCGGAAATTATTCCCGACACTCTGACACGTGCAGAAATAAAGTCCCTGAAAGTCAGGTCCTGACAGCTGTCAGCCTAGGCGAGGTCCGATACACTGTATAGCGGATACCTTTTTTTTTTTTTTTTGTCAGGAAGGTGTCAGCCTGGGAGACTCGGAGTCGTCCGCGATACTGTGTAGCGGACGTCTTTTTGCTGTCTCCCATCAGGACTTTAATGTCGTCCGCCATACAGTGTAGTGGACAGGCGCGGAGGGGCAATAAGGTAAAAAAAACCCATCCGCCATACTGTATGGCGGACGACTGACAGCTTTCGAAAAAGGTGCGATCTGGACCGTCCATCTTTCGGGATGGACGGTCAGATCGCGCTTGCAAGTTCTCCTATTTTTCCCACGCTCTCAACGGATCAGCTCCCTATATATATATATATATATAATCTGTTGCACGCGCTGGCAACTTAGGCTAAGTTGCCAGCGCCATCTGACCATCTATATTTGGCAGATGGATGGGCCAGATCTATTTTTTTCAGTAAACTTCGTCGTCCGTTACATTATGTGGCGGATGGTTAAATTTACTATACCCCCCCCCCCCATTTCCCTACGAATCCCTTCGACTCATTAAATACATTTGAGGCATTTTTGTCAAAATTACCATCCGCTATATAATGTAGCGGACCACATCGCACTGGCAACTTATTTCAGTTGCTAGTGCGAGCAATGAATCACATCCTATATATATATATGTCTAGACTCTTCTTGACCATAGTGTTGTGGAGTATATATTTCTTCTCCTGTTTCTAAATTATCGGATTGTTTAGTTATAAAGTTTGCTACTACTGCATCTTTCCATACTTGTATATAATTATTTCTTTGTTGAGGATCTACTGCTGTTATGTTTAAAATAAAAGGTTCTGAAGCTTTTTGTATTTTAAAGTTTTGTTCTAAAGGATGTCGTTTACCTCTAGGTCTATAATTAGGTCTTTCAGATCTATTATTATCAATGTTTGCACTTTGTCTAGGTAAATTACTTTGATACCATAATTAGGGGGGAGGTTTTGCCGGAAAAACTTATAGATCTGATTTTGTGACTTCGTTAAACCAATCGTCAATCCTTTCGGACCTGCCTGGGGCATAAGGACGTCTGGTATCCGTCAACTAATCAAGATCGGAAAAGAGTCCCCGGTTGGACCGTGATCCATTGTGGATAAAGATATAATATTGATAAAAACGAAGCGGAATATTGAGATGATTCAGAAAAGATATGGCAAAAACTTTAGAGAGAGAGAGAGAGTCTTTATCGAAGATTTATTTTTCAAAAATTTCAGGATGCCGGTTAGGTCTTAACTAGATTAAATCTCAGGATGCTAGGTTGAACTACCAAAGTTTTCTTTTAGGTAAAAAACTCAGGGCATGCGTTAGTCTGCGGGCTGTCAACGCCATTACTCGGCAATAACCCTGAACGACTCGCTCCCACTATTGTTTTAGACCCATAAAGAGGACTCTGGAAGTTCGTTTTAAAGCATAATTGATCAAAAACTAGAAAAAACCTGGAGTAAGCATAATCATTTTTTAAAACAAAAATTTAAAAGATTCTCACTTTCCCAAGTAAATGCCATATGATCTCTAATCAGGACTATATTAAGTTGTTTTTAGTCATATTAGACTCTTGAGATAACCCGTTTCAGTTCATAGAATGCTTTTCACCTTAGAGCGTTTTCACCCCATAATAATAAACAAGTTAAAAGGGTAAGAGACTTACTTGGAAAAGTGCTAAGTACTTGAACTTGAACTCGAGAAGTTTATAAGGAAAGGTAAGATAGCATATGAAAGGTAGAGAGAAAGTTGAGAGAAGGAGTGCTTGATTGCAATTGAAATTTTTGTGTCTCTGTACAAATGAATCTGCCTCATTATATAGGCAGAAGAAAGCTAACTACAGGACTTTACATGATTTCCTAAGCTTTACAGGTGTGCTACTGGACGAAAAAACTTTCTAGACTACATTACAAAATACTTTAAACTAAAGTCATAAAGCCTAAAAAGCTAACAGTAAGCCTAAAAGATGCTAAGATGCTCTGTCTGTACTGATAAGTCTGCTGTTCTTGTCTTCTTCCTCTTGACAGAAAGATGCCGCGTCAAGTCTTCTTTAGGGTCTTGTCTTCTTTTCTTCTTTATGCCTCATTTTTCTTCCTTCAGTCAGAAAGATGCTGATGCAGCGTCTGGTCTTCTTTATTGTCTTGTCTTCTTTATCTCTTCTTTTTCTACCGACGTGATAAGTCTGAAAAGAGAGATGCTCTTGTTGTCTAGTCTGGGGACTAGTCTTCAGCCTTCTGTTCCGTTTCTTCAGTAGTTGGTGCTTCTTCTGAAGATTCACTAGAAATAATTGGGCTTGGACTGGGTCTTTGTGCATCCTGGAATAGAGGGTCTTCATAGAATCGACTATCTGATGATGTGGCGGATTTATTAAAATCTTCCACTGCCTTGTTAATTTGGCCCCATCGTTTGAATATTGCTAAAGGTTTTGCTGATAATATCAGCAAATGCTTCAGCCACCTGCTTCTGGACTAAATAAGCTTGTCTTTTTGCCTTTTTTTTGTTTCTTTTTATTTGTTCCGTTTTACCCAAACGGTCAGGGGTTTCAGGAATTAATTTGCCTTTACCAGATACCTGTTTTTCTGGGCTAGGAGTTCTTTCTCCTGAACTCAAAGGGTTTTCAGAGATTTTGAGTAAACCTCCAACTTTCACAGGGTTTGATGAGTCTTTACCAGCTACCTGTTGAACTGGACTAGGAGTTCTTTTTCCTGAACTCGAAGGGTTTTCAGAGATTTTAAGTAAACCTCCAACTTTAACAGGACTTGATTTATCTTTACCAGAAGCCTGTGAATCTGGATTAGCTACTCCTTTAACCCCGGAAGTAGAGGGTTTTGATGACTGGTGTTTAGAAGAAAGAAGAGTGGTATATCTTTGTTTCTAGTCATTGGCCTCTAATTCTACAACTTGTAATTGGGACTTAAGTTGAGCTATTTGCATGTCAAAATGTGATTTTTCTAAAAGTAAATAGTCTTGCCTTGTTTTTAAAATATTGAAATGCTTAATTAATGTATTACAATTATCGCAATCTGCTATAGTGTCGGTATTCGACCTATCTTGGCAGTCTGGACTAATATAATAGTTTGGACCGTAATGGGTTTGCATTAGAGTGATGGCTTCTTGAAAAGTTATGGTACCTTTGTACCAGGGTTGCTTCTCATTACCAACTCCTCCTACCATAGCTTCGGGATAACTTTTGAAAATCCCTGGCATGTTGCCTTTAAAAACACAGTAAAAATTAAACTTTTTAGTGTCTCTTATTTTGTGAAAATAATTTGCTAATGCGTTGACGGTATTAACAAACCATCCATTGTCTTTTTTAACAAACGATTGCCATAAATTATCTAACAAAGTACGCTGATCTACTGGGAAGGGTCCAAGTTTGTGAACTTTGACTTGGAATCTAGATCCAGCGTGTATGACCTCTAGGTTGTTACCATTATAATTTATTCTATTTCTTCCTAAGTTGTCTATATAACTAACGAATTGTGTAGGAAAGATAGGGTTAGGCTGATTTACCTGTACTTGCCTGGTCTGGACGGAAGAAGTGGAAGTAGATGCCATCTGAGAAAAGACAAGAGATTGCCTTAATTCTAATGCTATTGGTCTGAGGTTATCTTAAGATAAAATTTTTCTTGATAATAAATCTGCTACAGAATTATCTATGCCTTTGATGTGTTGCCATTCTATTTTATCTACTCTGTAATTGCTTAAAGAAGTTAAGAACTTTAGCCATCTATTTGTATATCTGGAGTCTTTATTCTTATTGTATCTGACTATGGCTTCACAGTCTGTCCTAATGCAAAATTCATGTTTAGATATTAAAAGTGCTTTAAAATGTTCTAGGGCGTAAACTATTGCAAGCAATTCATAATCTAAACTAGTTAAATACTGATTGCTTTCTTTATATTTACCACTAGAATATCTACATATCCTTTCTTCTTTTTTATTACTATACTTGTTAGGTTTGCAGTGTAAAACTGCTCCCCATCCGTCTTTGCATCCATCTGTTTGGACTATTAGATAGTCTGTATCTAAGGGTAGATATAGGTCTGGTAGTTGTTTAACTCTATCTTTTATAGTTCTAATGAGTCTGATATCTTCTGTATTAAAATGTCTTTGTCCGTTTTTACGTGTTTTATTGTATAGAGGACCTATTAGTTTGCTAAGATTTTTGAAATAAATTCTAGCTTGATTAACTAATCCTAAGAATGCCTGAATTTGCTTTAAACCTTCTAATTTATCTGGAAAGTCTAAAATCTTTTTGGCTATGTGTTCTTGTAATTTTATTTTGCCATTTCCTATTTCCATCCCTAAGAATTTCACGCTTGTTTTAAATAATTCTACTTTCTTCTTGCTAAGAATTAACCCGTGTTTGTTAAAAAGTTTAAAGACTAAATCTAAATGAGACAAATGCTCATGTTCATTTTTACTACAAACTAAAATATCATCAATGTATACTAAAATAAAGTCATTATAAGGTCTGAAAATATCATCCATTTTGCGTTGGAAGATACTTGGTGCTGTCTTAAGGCCAAATGGCATAACAAGCCATTCGTATAGACCTTCTGGTGTAGTAAATGCTGTCCACTTAATGTCTTCAGGCCACATTTTGATTTGATAAAAGCCTGATTTGCAATCGAATTTGCTAAATATCTTTTTGCCTTGAATCTTACTTAAAAGAAAGGTCTTATTAGGAATATTATAGCTATCGTCTTTTATGTTATTATTAAGTTTTTTGTAATTTGTTACCATTCTACTTTTACCTCTAAGTATTTCTGCGTGATTCCTAACTATGAATGCTGCAGATCTATGAGGGCTATTGCTAGGTCTAATTACTTTTAATTTAGTTAAATCTGTAATATGCATTTTGAAATCATTTGTATCTAAACTACTTGCTTCTATGTTGGCAGTTTTAACTATATAATCTGGATTTATAATATCTAGTTTACAATATATTTGGTTCAAATCCCATCGTTTGATAGGATCTTCTCCTATAAAAGGGAGTCTGTCTATTGCTTTAAGAATATCGTATTTGTTTGTAAAAAGATTTATTAAGTTATAACTGATTCTGTCCTGACTATAAATGTCTAGATCTATATTTTCTTCTATTTCATTTTCTTCTACTAATTCTTCTATTCTTAAACAATCTTCTCCTATGTTTGTTATGCAGCAGTTTGTTTTACCATTGCTACAATCTTCACATATTTTATTTTTTCCTTTTAAATTAATATATTCCCCACCACGCTTCTGAGCGTACTCTGATGGAGTGTCAATATTAATCGGTGTATGTGTGACATTTTGTGCTAATTGGATAAAGTCTTTAGTAATAGTTAAAGTGTTATTGTCATTTATTAAAAAGTTTATTCCTAAAATGATCTTACCTTCTGAGTGTTCTACTGGTGCACAAAAGGCTTGCTTTAAAAGATAAGGTTTACTTTGGGTATTGCAAGGTGTTAAGAAGGTATATGCCTCTTTAATATAATGAGAATAATGTATAGGAGTGTTAGAAAATCCAACTCCTACTAATGGTGTTTCGAATGTTTTGAGATAAGAAGGATCTGTTAGACTAGGGTCTATAACTGTGATAGTACAACCTGTGTCTATTATAGCATTTGTTTCTATTAACTTATTATAATGCCTGACTTGTACTCTAGTAGTTATAAGATTATTAAATCTTGCCTTAGTACATAATTTTTCTATCTTAAAATCTTGAATATCTTGTATTAATTGTTTATTATCACCTATGATTATTTTATCTGTATGTTGTTGATTTATGGTTTCTTCTATCTGAATAACCTTTTGTTCTAAGAATTCTAATCTCCTATTAACATTTTTATCATAATAAGTGTCTTTATTTGTATGATGTTCTTTGGGTTTGATAATTTCTATATTATATTTTTGTTTTATGCATTTTACACATGCTTCTTTATAACATAACTCACACTTACATCTTACTTTAATTGCAGGATACCAAGTGCATATATAGCATGGTGTTGTATCTATACCTTTTTCTATTTGCCATTGGTGTATACATTCTTCTTCTAATGCTAATTGGTTTGCTAAGGGTTTAAACATGAAATTATATATTTCAGTATTCCTTAATGAATTTATGAAGGTATCTAATTTGTTTGTAGTTTCTACTGGAAGATTTTCTTCTTCGTCTTCACTACTTAGGGAAATATTGTCTTCTTGATATTCTTCTATGGATTTAATACTATATATACTTTCTGTATCACTAAGGGTCTCGTCTACTTCTAAGAGATCTTCATTAGTATTATTGACTATCATAGCTTTAAAGTTATTATTGTTATGTCTTCTAGGACAATTAGAACTTAAATGGTCTGGTTCTCCACATGAGTAACATGTAATTTTGTTTTTATATATTCTTCTAGTATCGTATTTTCTAACATGTTTGGGATTTAAGAAAGGTCTTCTTGCTTTGCTTTTTCTTAAATAATATGTTTTTCTAGGTTGTTTATATCTTTTATAGGTTTTCCTATTGTACTTTGGTCTAGGCTCTTCTTGACCATACTGTTGTGGAGTATAGATTTCTTTACAGAAACTGGTTTAATTTTTCAATTGTCTAGCTATCTGTATATTAGTACATTTTGAAACTAAAATTTCTATAACATGTTCAAAAATATTTCCTAAAGAAGGTGACCATTTAGGGTCATTATAAATCTTCTTAATTGTTTCATATATTTCTCTTCCTAAAGCTCCTGGTAATTTGTTTAAAAATTTATCTACCACTGTTGGACTATAGATATTGCCGCTCTGAGAGGCAAAGTAATAATATTCTTGCATAAAAGGTTTTATATTATGCCAACTATATAAATGTACTTGTTCTAGTTTTCTAGCTGCTTCTGTTTGTATTATGGTATCCCCTGTATTAGGATTCCTTCCTGTTAAGATTAATTGTATAGTGTTTACGAAATTATAAGGATTGGGTCCTATGTCTGCCATTTGTTTTAAATCATCTGGAAAAGCTTTTTGCCATTCTTCGAAATTAGCCTTAGCTATAGGACCTAAAAACTGTATCATATATCTAATTATTTCTTCTCATGTTTCTAAATTATCAAATTGTTTAGTTATAAAGTTTGCTACTACTGCATCTTTCCATACTTGAATATAATTATTTCTTTGTTGAGGATCTACTGCTGTTATGTTTAAGATAAACGGTTCAGCTGCCTTTTGAATTTTAAAGTTTTGTTCTAAAGGATATCTTTTACCTCTAGGTCTATAATTAGGTTTTTCAGATCTATTATGTTCTATGTTTGCACTTTGTCTAGGTAAATTGCCGTAAGAATAACGTGGTCTTGTATGTGGTTGAGTAGTATAGAATCTACCTCCATCGTTATTAGTAGTTCATGAATTTTCACATTCTTCCATAAGGACATAAGGTACTTCATTCATTAAATTATATTTTACATTGTTTGTTGTAATTTGTGTATCTATAGAATTAGTCTCAAATTGTTCTAGACTTAAGCTTTCTTCTAATTTAAGGTTTTCTGGTTCTATTGATTCTAGTATGTTATCCATTTCTTCTACTAATAAATTGTTATCTTCATCTAGTGTTTTTTGTTCTTTTCTTATCTTTTCTATTTCTTCTATAGCTCTGTTAATTTTCTGATCTATTTCTGTTTTATAATCTACTACAGGGTCAAATCTATCTATGCTGGGAATTTTAAGAGAAGGACTAAAGCTGATATCTAGATCTTTTAGACTATCAGGAATAGTTTCTTTTAGATTTAGTTGTATTGTATATTCTGGTTGATTGAATATATCTAGACTGTCTTCTTCTTCTGTAATACGCATAAAATCTTGTAATTGTTCTAAGCTTATTCCTTTTCCTACGAAAGTAGTTCCTACTGATTGATTAAGAATTTTTATATCTAAATCTTTTAGGATATCAAAGTCTTTATAACTATACATTCTCTACTTCTTCTGGAATGTCTTGATCTTCTAAGTGAGTGTTTGCTTCTATATAATTTGTAAATCTAACTGACATTCTACCTGATGCATTTATATACCAAAGGTTATCTGTGGGTATTATACTATTATTAGAGCTAGTTTCTAGTAGTTTATCTACTTGCCATTCTTGTCCTGAATTTTCTAATGGATCTACTCTATAAGGTGGTAGGAGTCTAATTCCTCTATTTATAATAAATTTTGCAGTGTCATCTATGGTTAACTTATATCCTACTTGACTATTTTGTGTTAACTTTCCTATAAATGTGGTGCAAATTAAAAGATTTTTACCTTGTTGAAAATCTTCATAACCTTTTGTCATTATCTTAATTTTAATGTTTTTTGCAAAATCTCTAGTATTTATACAAAAATCTGGTGCGCAGTAGAATATGCCACCATTGTTGTTCATATCTACTTCTATAGCTCCTATTATGGCTTGTTCACTAGAAAATCTATCGTCTATTATTGCTAAAAATACTTTAGCTCCTGTATCTCTTCTAGTTAAACCTTTTATTCCTATGACAATTAAGCCTATATGTGTTAAATTAAAATTTCCTCTGATTAATTCATTTTCAGAGTCAGGATGTATTAAGTTTACACTAGCTACATCTTCTCCTACACATCTGTTTTGTGTTTCTCTATAATGCATAAATAGTCTTGTTTGACTTAGTTGAGAATGATGTTGATATAAAATTTGTGGGGATATTAAATCTAGTCTGTTTTGTCTAAATTGTTCAATTTGTCTATCGATGTCTATTATTTGTTCTAAAGAAATTATAGGTGCTGAAGGTGTTCTAAAAAGTCTGAGAACTCTGTTTCCTAATGTATTTTCATTACGTCTTCTAGTTTCAGTGGCTAAAACTTCTGTTCTATTTCTATCTTCTATATTTCCTCTTCCTAAAATATGACTACTGTGACTTGTCATAGACTAAAAATTTCAAATTGTCTTGTATTTGAAACCTCTTTTTAGGTTTATCTACAGTTATATTATCTAATTTTTTGCACAAATTATCTATATCTATCTTTGTTTCAGTTTTTGGATGATCTAGATATAAATCCATTTTAAGTGTTAAAGTGTCAATTTTTTCTAAACATTTTATTAATAATATTATAATAACATTATTTTCTTTTCTATTAATAAGTTCGTTTGGGGTTCCTAAGGTATTTTAGTTATGCCTTCTGCTGGAAATAAGTAGTCACTTTCATCTAAAATAACTTGTTTATAATCTGAATAACTCTCATAATTTTTTGAAGTGGTCATTTATATTCTAACCCTTGTATATTAAAATAATGTCTTAAGTTTTCTTCTAACTTACTAGTTTGTTTTTCTAATTTTTCTATCATTATTTTAAATTTATCTAATTCTTGTTTGTATTCTACAGATTGTTTGTTTAGTTTTTCTAAGAGAACTTCTATCTTAGCTTCACTTTGTTTAGACTTATCTGAAGATTGTTTGAAAACTTCTTTCATATAATCTAAGTTTTCTCTAATTGTCTTTAAACTCTTAGTATCTGTTTGAAGATTTAAAATTTCTAATTTGTTTGTAGACATTTATATTCCATCAAATATGTTGTCTAGATTAGCAAGGGCTTCATCATCCCAAGGATAATCATTATCATCTTCATTATAATTTAAATAATCTTCATAGTCTAAATCTGATTCTAATTGTAAATTGGACATGTTGTTAATGATTTCTGTAGGTACACCTAAGTTTTTTAAGGCTGTATGTTTATCTAATTCTCTAAGTCTTCTGTGAAACTCAGTATAATATAAGGAGTTGTTTTGTTGATCTTTTAACTGTATATAAAAACCTATAAGATGTTGAAAGAAAATGTCAAAATCTTCTAGTAATAAGTCTAAGTTTAGAAAATATCTTATATAAAAAGATAATGGGCTGTATAATAAAGTGATAGAGTCTGTATCTATATAATGCTTAATTCTTTCATTTGTGGTATCTATTGTTTCTAAGGCTGTAAAGAATTTATTAAAGGTGTCTAGTATATCTGAAGTAGTTTGTTGGTCTATATTGAAGTTACTTACCATGTCATCAAAGCTAAAAGGTTCCTGATAAGACTCAGTGTTTAAATCTCTATCTGACATTAATCTGGAAGATGTATGCTATTGGGTTCTTCTTCACTATTAGAGCTATCAGAATCTGTACTTTGTATATCACTTGTTATTTGTAGAAAATTTATGTGGTCTGTTATATTATCTAAAGCAGTTGCTTCATGTCTTTCGATTATAGCTCTAAATCTATCAAAATTTGGGCTAGTAATCCTAAGTCTTATATATTCACTACTATAATAACTATTGTTTTTTAAGTCTTTATAATATATATAAAAATCAACTATATGTTTTAAGTACTGGTTTATACCTATTGTTATAGCTGCAATATTTGTGAAAGTACAAATATAACTTCTTAAAGGATTGTACCTTAAAGGTAAAGTATTTTCTGTGATGTTGTGTCTAATGTGATCATTTGTATCATCGATAATTTCTAATGCTACAAGAAATTTACGAAATTCTACATAATTACTTTCAAAACGTTCTTCAGTACTGCTAATATAAGTGGGTGCCCTATGTCTTGAAGTGCTAGGCGTATTAGCTGAATTATTATTGCTCATTATTAATATTATTTTGGGGTACTATGCTTAAGGGTCTTCTTAAGATCTGTTCTACGTACCTTGTAAAATATCTGCTATTGTTTGCTTGATCTGTAAGGACTATATGATGTCTAAGAAGTTTCTCTAAATAATCATTCATTCTATTTGTAAATTGATCTAGTTGAGCAGAATAATTTAGATAAGATTTATTAAGTTATAGCTGATTCTGTCTTGACTATAAATGTCTAGATCTATATTTTCTTCTATTTCATTTTCTTCTACTAAATCTTCTATTCTTAAACAGTCTTCTCCTATGTTTGTTATGCAGCAGTTTGTTTTACCATTGCTACAATCTTCACATATTTTATTTTTTCCTTTTAAATTAATATGCTTCTTTAATATAATGAGAATAATGTATAAGAGTGTTAGAAAATCCTACTCCAACTAATGGTGTTTCGAATGTTTTAAGATAAGAAGGATCTGTTAGACTAGGGTCTATAACTGTGATAGTACAACCTGTGTCTATTATAGCATTTGTTTCTAACTGGTTTCATTTTTCAATTGTCTAGCTATCTGTATATTAGTGCATTTTGAAACTAAAATTTCTATAACATGTTCAAAGATATTACCTAGAGAAGGTGACCATTTAGGGTCATTATAAATCTTCTTAACAGTTTCATATATTTCTCTTCCTAGAGCTCCTGGTAATTTGTTTAAAAATTTGTCTACTACAGTTGGACTATAGATGTTGCCACTTTGAGAGGCAAAGTAATAATATTCTTGCATAAAAGGTTTTATATTATGCCAGCTATATAAATGTACTTGTTCTAGTTTTCTAGCTGCTTCTGTTTGTATTATGGTATCCCCTGTATTAGGATTCCTTCCTGTTAAGATTAATTGTATAGTGTTTACGAAATTATAAGGATTTGGTCCGAAGTCTGCCATTTGTTTTAAATCATCTGGAAAAGCTTTTTGCCATTCTTCGAAATTAGCCTTAGCTATAGGACCTAAAAACTGTATCATATATCTTATCATTTCTTCTCCTGTTTCTGGCGCCCACCGGCTTTTGCCATATCTTTTCTGAATCATCACAATATTCCGCTTCGTTTTTATCAATATTATACCCTTATCCACAAGGGATCTCGGTCCAACCGGGGATTCTTTTCCGATCTTGATTAGCTGACGGATACCAGACGTCATTATGTCCCAGGCATGTCCGCAAGGATTGTGGTGGAAAAAATGAAAGAGTGCTTGATTGCTATATATATATATATATGGGATCCGATCTACACCCACCGGTGGATAAAAAAATTTTCTCCACCCAACCGCTTCTGTTACATGCGGTTAGGTACGATATCATTTTCTCGGGGGCCCCACCACAAAAAGCACTCATTATTTTTTTTTAGCCCAACCGCATGTAAGAGAAGCGGTTGGGCATGATTATTTTTTTGACATGGGCCCACCACAAAAAACCACTCCACCCAACCGCTTCTCTTATACGCGGTTGGGACAATTTTCTTTTTGCCCAACCGCTTCTCTTAGAAGCGGTTGGCAAGCCCCTTTTTTTTAACAATTTTTTTAAAAAACCAACCGCATATAAAAGAAGCGGTTGGTGGCTTTTTTTTTTGGGTGGCTCCCACACAAAAATTTTCAAATTTTTTGGTTGGCTCACACAAAAAAAAAAAAATTTCGAGCACAAGGCGGCCAGGCGGCCTCCCCCGCGACTGCCACGTGGCACAACCGCGTGAAGGGGCGCCGGTTGGGCGATGGCCCTGCCACGTGGCCTCCTCCGCGCCTGCCACGTGGCCCAACCGCGTGAAGGTGCGCCGGTTGGTACGATGGCCCTGCCACGTGGCCTCCCCCGCGCTTGCCACGTGGCCCAACCGCGTGAAGGGACGCCGGTTGGTGCGATGCCCTGCCGCGTGTCCTCCACGCGCCTGCCACGTGGCCACCACGCGCCTGCCACGTGGCCCAACCGCGTGAAGGGGCCCCGCGGGTTGCCCTCTGCTTCTGCCACGTGGCGCCCCCCCCCCCCCCCCACGTGGGTGATGCTCCCTGTGACTGTCCTTCCCTCCCCGTGACTGTCCTTCCCACTGCTTTTTTTCTTTGTTTGCAGAGTCTTTTTTTCGCAGAGTCTGCCAATTTTTTTTTTCTGCAGAGACCACTCACGGGTTTTTTTTTCCCTCTTTTTTCTTCTCTCTTCCTTTTTCTTCTCTATTTATAATCCCCTCCCCCCAACCATTCTTCTCCACATTTCTGCTCTGCTCCGCACTTTTTCTCCACAAACCAAAAAATTTTAGCGCTAGAAGAAGATCGGTGGATAATCGCTAGAAGATCGGTAGATTTTTCTTCAAATACATCAAGTCACAACAAGTAAGTATTTTGAATTTCCTTATAATTCAATGTTAGGTTTATACAAATCAGCGTATTACACTTAGCGTATTACATTTATAGCGATTCAAAATAGCGTATTACATTTATATATATTTTTTTACGGATTTATAAAAAATAGCTAGAGCGAGATTTTAGCAAAGTACAAAAAAGAGACCCTAGTTATTCTGAAAGGATCTGTATCAGGTAAAAATTTCAGATTTTTCCAAGGACTGTAGAGGGGCTAACTGATACGGGGAACCGTGTACCTTCGCAGTCTAATTTAAAATACCAAGCTAGCGCGATTTCGCGCGAAACTTTTACGAGAACCCTAGGATGTTGGGAAGTTCCATTCCCCAGGATTTCGCGCCATTCCGGAGCCGTTAGCTATTTTTTTGCCCGAACGGCCCTTTCAGCGCTCGCCCTTTAATTAGACAGCTTTTTCACGGATTTATAAAAAATAGCTAGAGCGTGATTTGGCCAAAGTGCAAAACAAGGACCCTAGTTATTCTGAAAGGATCTGTATCAGGTAAAAATTTCAGATTTTTCCAAGGACTGTAGAGGGGCTAACTGATACGGGGAACCGTGTACCTTCGCAGTCTAATTTAAAATACCAAGCTAGCGCGATTTCGCGCGAAACTTTTACGAGAACCCTAGGATGTTGGGAAGTTCCATTCCCCAGGATTTCGCGCCATTCCGGAGCCGTTAGCTATTTTTTTGCCCGAACAGCCCTTTCAGCGCTCGCCCCAGACACCGGTTCGCGATTTTTGCGCGAAAAATCCGTAAAGTACTTTTTAGGCCAATGATGAACTCACGAAGCGTAAAGTAGCATTTTGAGGCACCTTTGAGATTTTTCCTGATGCCAGGGGCATTTCGGTAATTTGCCACCCCGCGAGGGGTGTTTCGGTAATTTTCCCGCGCCAAGTTTTTAATTACACAGTTTTAGTCCAGGAATGTAATCACAGAACCTGAAATGTTGTTTTGAAGCTTGTTCGGGGGCGTTGGGGTGATAGTGAACCCCCGGGGGCATTTCGGTAATTTGCCGCTCATCGGGGACTATTTTGCTAGGAAGGATCCAGCTTAAAGGGCCATACCTTAAAATAACTTTTAGTTCAGCAAAGGGTGTCAGACACCCGAAAACTTTTATTGTTCCGGGTGAATTCAGGAACTTGTGACGCACCGGCGATGACTGCCAGGGGGTATTTTGCACAAGTAGCGGGTGTTTTGGTAACTTTTCCCTTTAAAATACTTCCTGATATATTGGGTATATGTAACGACCCGGTCCACGGCCCCACTACAGAGCATTGCCTCCATCAAAAGGGCTAGCCAAGTAGGTACTTATGAGTTCATAGGCAGGGTCTTATAAGGCCAATCGTAAACTCTTCCACAACCAATGTGGGATATTACAATCTCCCCACCTTATTCCTTTAGCGTCCTCGCTAAGGCTCAATCACACATAGCCCAGAATCTTCTTCTTTAGCCAATGTGGGATATACCCAGCTCACCTTTCATTGCCCCAACCATCCTCTTAATGTGGGATATACCCGGGCTTGCCTTCGTTTCCCCCGACCATCGGTAACCCGACTGGACAGCCCAGCCCGAGCTTTCGAGAGTCGACTCTGATACCATCTGTAACGACCCGATCCGACCCCACCACAGGGCAATACCTCCCTCAAAAGCGCTAGCCAAGTAGGTACTTATGAGTTCCTTGGCAAGGACTTATAAGGGTCATCTCATACAATTCCACATCCGATGTGGAATATTACAATATCCCATCCTTATACCTTAGCGTCCTCGTTAAGGCTCGATCACACATAGCACATAATCTTCCTCTCTAGTCAATGTGGGATATACCCGGCACACCCTTCGTTGCCCCAACCATCCTCTTGATGTGGGATATACCCGGGCTTGCCTTCGTTTCCCCCAACCATCGGCAACCCGACTGGATAGCCCAGCCCGAGCTTTCGAGAGTCGGCTCTGATACCATCTGTAACGACCCGATCCACGGCCCCACCACAGGGCATTGCCTCCCTCAAAAGGGCTAGCCAAGTAGGTACTTATGAGTTCATAGGCAGGGTCTTATAAGGCCAATCGAAAACTCTCCCACAACCAATGTGAGATATTACAATATATAATTGACGTAATACATTTAAACACTTAACTTCAAAGCGGTTTTGAGCCCTTGGGGTTGTAGGGGCCATCGGGGGGTATATTGCTATATAACCACGATGGCGCTAAATTCAGTGAGAACTAGCGTAATTAACCGTTCGGAGTGGTGGGAAGTGAGGATTTGTTTTAATACATTGAAATAATGACTATTGCTAATGTGTTGGTAAGCTAGGTTAAAGATCCAGGAATGTAGTTTTGGAATGTAAATATTATAACCTGATATGTTGGTTTACGATTAGGGGCATTTCGGTAATTTGTCGCTCATCGGGGGCTATTTTGTTAGGAAGGATCCAGCTTAAAGGGTCATACCTTAAAATAACTTTTAGTTCAGCAAAGGGTGTCAGACACCCGAAAACTTATTTGTCCCGGATGAATTCAGGAAGCTTAAAATGCCGTTTCAAAGCACTCCGAACGATTTTTTGATGCCAGGGGGCATTTTTTGGTAATTCGCAGCCCCGAGGGGGGTATTTTCGTAATTTTGCAGCGTTAAGTTTTTTAAAGGACTTCTTAGTCCAGAAGTGTAAGCAAAGCACCTAAAAGGTTGTTTTCAAGCTGATTTGGGACGTTAGGGTGATAATGAACTCCCCGGGGGCATTTTGCTAATTTGCCGCTCGTCGGGGGCTATTTTGATAATTTTACATTATACAAATTTTTCCAGCAATTACGTTTAAATAATTTTTATTCTTCTTTTATTTAATTCTATGACTTGTTGATAATCGTATTGGTTTTTATTTTTTAGATTGCAGTATAAATATGGATGCAACTGGAGGAAATATTTTTTGTGAAGGTTCTGATCCACCTTACTTGGGTCAAAATTTTCAAACACTGGACGAAGTCGAAGCATACTACAGAGCATATTCGAAAACGATGGGTTTCGGTATTAGAACTAAGACGACTAGAAAACGGGTGAATACCGATCAAATTGGTGCAAGGTTATTTGAGTGTCATAGAGGAGCACCGCATGTACCTCCGGTCGTTCAGATCAGTGACGAAGGGACAACAAGACAAAGAAAACGGGACACATTTCCGGGTACCGGCTGCAAAGCCCATGTGTATGCAGTACACCGGAAAAATAAAAACCATTGGGTTGTGACGGGTGTGGAGTTTAGCCATAATCATCAGTTTTGCACCCCTCGGGTGATTGGTCAAATTCATCAACATCGAGAAATCAGCGCAGCACACAGACAACTGATTTCAACAATGGCCGACGCTAAAATAGCACCTTCTAAGATGATGGGGGTTTTCTCAAGCCAGGCTGGGGGGATTGACAAGTTGACTTTCAACGACGTTGACCTTCGAAATGAACTCCGTGCTCAGAGGAGAGAGTCTTTCGGTCAGATCGATTCTCAAGCTACACTTGATATCTTCAGGTGCCTTCAGAGTGAGAATTCTGGATTTTTCTACAGTCTCCAAGTGGATGATGAGGGCCGCATTAGTACTATATTTTGGGCGGACCCCCGTTCTAGAGCTGCTTACCAAAATTTTGGGGATGTTGTGACGTTTGACACCACATACCGTACCAATAAGTACTCTATGCCTTTTGCTCCGTTCACCGGGGTGAACCACCACTATCAGTCAATCTCATTTGGCTTTGCCCTGCTTAGGGATGAGACGGAGGAGTCATTTACGTGGTTATTTGAAACGTGGCTTAAAGCAATGTACCATATTCCTCCAAAGACCATCATCACCGACCAAGATCTGGCAATGAAAAATGCAATCGCTAAGGTCCTCCCAGATACCCACCAGGGCCTACGCCCGTGGCGCATAAGCCAAAAATATCCCGAACGGCTTCACAATGTATATGCAAAGCATCCGGAATTCAAGACTGACTTTAATACATGCGTGAAGAAATCGTTGACGGTAGACGTGTTCGAGGAGAGGTGGGCCACGTTAATGGATGACTACGGTTTGCACAATCATGGATGGTTAAAATCGTTGTATGAGATCAAGACACAGTGGGTCGGTGCCTACACCAAGAAGTTTTTTGCAGCCGGAATGACTACGACATCGAGAAGCGAAGCTATGAATTCATTCTTTGATGGGTACGTAGGCCAGTCTTCAAGTATAACGGAGTTTGTACTAGAGATGCAGAAATCCCTTGAGAGGCAATTGTACTGTGAGAGCGAAGCCGACGCGGCTACAGTTTACAGAGAAAGAGCCATACTACTTCGTTCACCTTTGGAGGCTCATGCGGCTCAAGTCTATACGAAGGAAATGTTTCGACAGTTTCAAGAGGAACTATTAAAGTCGAATCAATATGGCATGACAAAGTTGCACGAGTTTTCCACCAGAGATCTCAAGGTTTATGCTTTGACAAATGTGACGAATTATGCCAATCCGTGCTCTTCGTCGGCTCCGAGGAACAGAAGACATTTTACCGTAGCTAAATGTATGGACACCGGGTTGGTAAATTGCAACTGTCAACTCTTTGAGCATAAAGGTATACTTTGTCGACATGCGTTGAGGGTTTTGAGCGCCAAGAATGCAACTCAAATCCCTCCACAGTATATCTTGGAACGGTGGACGAAGGAAGCCAATAGAGTCCACGGTCACATTCCTTACGTGCCCAGTGTTTCAGTTGATTTCAGGCAATCTGAGGCGCTGCGATATAATCATCTTTGTAACATCATGCACGGTTTATCAATGGATGCAGCGTCAACATTTGATGGGTACACTTATCAAGTTGAAGCAGCCGCACGGGATCATGCTAAGCATGCACAGTTTAGGATGGCATTACCAGAAAGCCGGGACCCTTGACCGACTCCAGCCGGTAGATTCAATCGAGCCAAACGGCCAGTCATTGACGGCACTAGCATGCAAGGTGAGGAGGACGACATTTTTGATCCAATTATTTCTCAAACAAAAGGGCGAAAACGAGAAATCCGCATGAAGAATCCGATTGAAAAAGCAACGGGTCAAAAAAAATTGCGAAAGTGTGCGTTGTGTAATAAGATGACTGATCATGACAAGAGAAACCATTACAAAGTGTTAGGTATCGAACCTGGCAGTATGGTCGAGGAGGACGATGAGGAGGAAGAGTGTTAGGGTTAATGTTTCAGTTGTATAACGAATAACTTTTCTAATGTTTAAATTTGTGATTTGATTTGTTGAATCTTTAATTTGTGATTTGGTTTGTGGATTATTGAAAATTTTTGAATGGCATATTCGCGCACGCTTTAGCGCCCAATTCACACGTTCCTGAAAAATCTTGTAACTTGTTTTGTTCATTGCACTTTAGTCACGCTTTAGGGGCCAATTCATAACGCTCGAAAAATCTTGTAAATTTTTTTGTCACTTTTTTTCCGCTCATTGCACATGAGGCGCGCTAGTTAGCCCATTCTTATGTATTTCGGCGAAAAACGAGACACGTTATTTTTTCGGTTTTCCTATGAAGGGCCTATTCGGGCACACTTTAGGGGCCAATTCATAATGCTCGAAAAATCTTGTAAATTTATTTCTGCCTTTTTTTCTTCTGATTGCACATGAGGCGCGCTAGTTAGCCCATTCTTATGTATTTCGGCGAAAAACGAGACACGTTATTTTTTCGGTTTTCCTATGAAGGGCCTATTCGGGCACACTTTAGGGGCCAATTCATAACGCTCGAAAAATCTTGTAAGTGTTTTTGTCACTTTTTTTTCCGCTCATTGCACATGAGGCGCGCTAGTTAGCCCATTCTTATGTATTTCAGCGAAAAACGAGACACGTTATTTTTTTGATTTTCCTATGAAGGGCCTATTCGGGCA
Source organism: Escallonia rubra (assembly GCA_033065855.1). Lineage (NCBI taxonomy): Eukaryota > Viridiplantae > Streptophyta > Magnoliopsida > Escalloniales > Escalloniaceae > Escallonia > Escallonia rubra. The sequence goes on along the minus strand of JAVXUO010000581.1, from coordinate 6,263 downwards.
CACTTTAGGGGCCAATTCATAACGCTCGAAAAATCTTGTAAATTTTTTTGTCACTTTTTTTCCGCTCATTGCACATGAGGCGCGCTAGTTAGCCCATTCTTATGTATTTCGGCGAAAAACGAGACACGTTATTTTTTCGGTTTTCCTATGAAGGGCCTATTCGGGCACTTTAGGGGCCAATTCATAACGCTCGAAAAATCTTGTAAATTTTTTTGTCACTTTTTTTCCGCTCATTGCACATGAGGCGCGCTAGTTAGCCCATTCTTATGTATTTCGGCGAAAAACGAGACACGTTATTTTTTCGGTTTTCCTATGAAGGGCCTATTCGGGCACACTTTAGGGGCCAATTCATAACGCTCGAAAAATCTTGTAAATTTTTTTGTCACTTTTTTTTCGCTCATTGCACATGAGGCGCGCTAGTTAGCCCATTCTTATGTATTTCGGCGAAAAACGAGACACGTTGTTTTTTCGAATGCGTCATATGAACTGTATATTCGCGCACATTTTAGCGCCAAATTCATAGCATGCGAAAAATTATGTACATTTCTTTTTGGTACAGTTTTTCGTAACATCATAGCAGCTAGCCACGCACGTCAGGATAATGGTAATGAAGTCGTCTGGCTTCATTCTTTTTCAGTTCCCAGGCTATCCTATACCTAAACGTCAAGGCATCCTTCCTAGTCCACGAGGAGTGTTTGAGCACTTCCGAGCGAGCAATGTAGTCCATGTACTTGAGGACGTAAATCCCGCAATCGTTACCGTTATATTGCTTTGGTCGGTCCTTTATCATCACGACCGTCCAAGGCTCCCCCCGTGGCCGTCCGCACGCTATCGAGAGGACAGTAGTCTGCATCCAACAATAAAATCGAGAATCAAGCCTATGAAACAACAACAATATACTATGAGCCAAGGTCAAAAAATAAAAACTAACCACTAAAGTGATGTAGTCGTTGTACATCTGTGCCAGCAGCTGTCCAGGCTCGTCCTCCCTTAGGCTATCGTATATGTGAACCGTTCTGAACGCTGGATGGAGAACTAATAGGAACCAGTGGTGCCCATGAAGACAAGGTATCATGATAAGGTTCGCATCAGCAGCGGGACATTGATACTCTGCGTTCATCATGCATAACACGTTTCGACCTGGTTTCCAATTACTCCATGTTGCCCCCTTGCCTCCATTGATGGAATTCCCGGATCGCTAATTCCACAAAATGAGTGGGATACATGTTAAGCTTACAGTATTCAGAACGGTTAAATTTATGCTCTCTAATCCGGAGCAGATCTATGTAAGCGTTGATGACAAAATTTGAAAGATCTGTCTCCGGCGCCAACATTCTGATATCCGAATGACCTAGGAGTGTCCCAAGAGGGAAGTCTGTTGAATTGACAGGCTCATGCCCGAAGTAGTGCCGGTCGATCCAACCCATCTTCTCCGGCCTCAATGGCTTCGTCGCTTGTCCTTTGTTCGACCGGAATCTTGGGCGCGAGGCATGGATTCCTACTTGGGGAACCTGACTCTGGCATTGAGAGTCGTATGCGTCAGGAGGAGGGCGACTATACGGCTCCCACACCTGACTCGAAGTTCCGTAGTCGTACGCGTCAGGAGGGCGACTAGACGGCTCCCACACCTGACTCGAAGTTCGGTAGCCGTACGCGTCGGGAGGAGGGCGAGGAGACGGCTCGCACACCGGTAGTCGTACGCGTCAGGAGGAGGGCGACTAGACTGCTCCCACACCTGACTCTGGGGCTGATAGTCGTACGCGTCAGGAGGAGGGCGACTAGACGGCTCCCACACCTGACTCTGGGGCTGATAGTCGTAAGCGTCAGGAGGAGGGCGACTAGACGGCTCCCCTTGGTAACCCCGGTACGCAAGACTAAAGTTTTGAACATCAGTCTTGTACCTCTCAATGGACCTCTTGATATTGTCAGGAGCCTGCGCGACAAACCAGTCAAACGACTCCAGCTGCTTGAACACGTCAGTGGCCTGGTCAACCTAAAAAACATGCATAGAAAATATGGCTAATCATTTCATTTGATGGTCGATACGCGTGCGCAAATAAATTATCAAACAACACTAGCATGACTTACAATGGCCAATGCCCAGAACTGGTCATAGACCTCACGTGGCGCATACGATTTGGTCCTCACTTGGGCAGGGCGAGTCACCCTCGTGCGCGTCACCCTGAGAAACCACTGTAAGTAGTCCTCAGTACTGATGCCGTCGTGCTTCATCGATACAAGGCTGTCATACGTTTCCTGCCAGGTATTCCATTGTTGCACCTCGTCACCCAACACAGTCAAGGCATTAGCCACCTCGAAGTTCGGCCCTCGACCACCCCTGTATGGCCGCATGTCTACAGCGGGTTTCGGAATCCCTTGTGGACAGCCAGCTTGCTTCATAGCTCGATCGGGCATCTGAAACTCACATTCTTCGAAGTGAATGAGCGGCACCCGAACCAAACCTGCAAGCACGTACGACACCGGAAGTTGCCAACACAACTCATCCAACAGATGCATCACCTTGTCATATGGCTGCCACGCCACCTGGTATGCATCCAGCATCTCTAGTTCCCCCCGATAGAACTGTAGATGGTTGTGAGGGTCTACCCGTCTCCTCCTCCGGTTGGTCGGAGGCCCCCAGGCCCACACCCTAGGCCACGTCTCATCGGAATCTACCAACGGTTGTGGACGACCCGTGGGTAGCCTCTCGTAAGACCAAACCTGTGAACGCAAACATTATATGGAATTAGTAATGAATCCCGAATATATTGACTAAGGATCCGGATAAGAAAATAAATGCTCATACCTGTAATAGAGTCAGGCAGGCGGCAATGGACTTGGCACCGAATCTCGTAGCCTTATGCAGTGCTCGATATAGGTGCGCAAGGACAGCTGAACCCCACGAATACGAGTATACCTCGTCAAGATCCTCCAATAACACCATATACTTCGGATGCACCGTGTTTTTCGAATGCGTCGGAAGTAATATGGCTCCAATAATATACAGAAGGTATGCCCTCGTATACGTCACGAAATCCTGACGAGTGTATTCATCCGGTAGCACGCCATACTGCTCTCTCAGCCATTTAAGCTTGACGCCGTTTGTTGTAAGAGCTGCCCTTGGAATTCCCGGAAAATAATGCCTAGCCATATTCGCTACGGATGCAGACGGCACGCTCAGAGTAACGGGTCTGCCGTGACATGGGATTCCAAGTATATATCCGACGTCCTCTAACGTAACAGTCATTTCACCAAACCGGAAATGAAATGAGTTCGTCTCGCTCCTCCATCGTTCAACTAGAGCGGATATAAGGCAATCGTCGTGGCGATACCATTTCCCGCAATCGGTGAACAGGCTTAAATTTTGACCGTGTATAAGGGCTTTTTGTTCCTCGTTTAGTACCCACTCTTCAATTCCTCTTGTGGTTTGAATTGTTTCCAAAACACCCCTATCGACACCGTCAAATACGTGCCTCGCGACGTGGTCATCGTCATCGTATAGGATTGATGTATCATGAGGTCCGGGGTTGAAATCCATATCTCTAAGAACAAAATATAATCGTAAACCAACTTAGCGTCCATAATATTTACATTCCAAAACTACATTCCTGGATCTTTAACCTAGCTTACCAACACATTAGCAATAGTCATTATTTCAATGTATTAAAACAAATCCTCACTTCCCACCACTCCGAACGCTTAATTACGCTAGTTCTCACTGAATTTAGCGCCAACGTGGTTATATAGCAATATACCCCCCGATGGCCCCTACACCCCCAAGACCTCAAAACCGCTTTGAAGTCAAGTTTTTAAATGTATTACGTCAATTATATACCAAATATATCAGGAAAAATTTTAAAGGGGGAAAGTTACCAAAACACCCGCTACTTGTGCAAAATACCCCCTGGCAGTCATCGCCGGTGCGTCACAAGTTCCTGAATTCACCCGGAACAATAAAAGTTTTCGGGTGTCTGACACCCTTTGCTGAACTAAAAGTTATTTTAAGGTATGGCCCTTTAAGCTGGATCCTTCCTAGCAAAATAGTCCCCGATGAGCGGCAAATTACCGAAATGCCCCCGGGGGTTCACTATCACCCCAACGGCCCCGAACCAGCTTCAAAACAACATTTCAGGTTCTGTGATTACATTCCTGGACTAAAACTGTGTAATTAAAAACTTGGCGCGGGAAAATTACCGAAACACCCCTCGCGGGGTGGCAAATTACCGAAATGCCCCTGGCATCAGGAAAAATCTCAAAGGTGCCTCGAAATGCTACTTTACGCTTCGTGAGTTCATCATTGGCCTAAAAAGTACTTTACGGATTTTTCGCGCAAAAATCGCGAACCGGTGTCCGGATCGAGCGCTGAAAGGGCCGTTCGGGCAAAAAAATAGCTAACGGCTCCGGAATGGCGCGAAATCCTGGGGAATGGAACTTCCCAACATCCTAGGGTTCTCGTAAAAGTTTCGCGCGAAATCGCGCTAGCTTGGTATTTTAAATTAGACTGCGAAGGTACACGGTTCCCCGTACCAGTTAGCCCCTTTACAGTCTTTGGAAAAATCTGAAATTTTTACCTGATACAGATCCTTTCAGAATAACTAGGGTCTCTGTTTTGCACTTTGGCCAAATCACGCTCTAGCTATTTTTTATAAATCCGTGAAAAAGCTGTCTAATTAAAGGGCGAGCGCTGAAAGGGCCGTTCGGGCAAAAAAATAGCTAACGGCTCCGGAATGGCGCGAAATCCTGGGGAATGGAACTTCCCAACATCCTAGGGTTCTCGTAAAATTTTCGAGCGAAATCGCGCTAGCTTGGTATTTTAAATTAGACTGCGAAGGTACACGGTTCCCCGTATCAGTTAGCCCCTTTACAGTCTTTGGAAAAATCTGAAATTTTTACCTGATACAGATCCTTTCAGAATAACTAGGGTCTCTTTTTTGTACTTTGGCAAAATCTCGCTCTAGCTATTTTTTATAAATCCGTGAAAAACTGTCTATAAATGTAATACGCTATTTTGAATCGCTATAAATGTAATACGCTAAGTGTAATACGCTGATTTGTATAAACCTAACATTGAATTATAAGGAAATTCAAAATACTTACTTGTTGTGACTTGATGTATTTGAAGAAAAATCTACCGATCTTCTAGCGATTATCCACCGATCTTCTAGCGCTAAAATTTTTTGGTTTGTGGAGAAGAAGTGCGGAGAAGAAGTGTGGAGAAGAAGGGTTGGGGGGAGGGGATTATAAATAGAGAAGAAAAAGGAAGAGAGAAGAAAAAAGAGGGAAAAAATACCCGTGAGTGGTGGTTTCTGCAAAAAAAAAAAATTGGCAGACTCTGCAAATGAAGAAAAAAGACTCTGCAAACAAAGAAAAAAGCGCTGGGAAGGACAGTCACGGGGAGGGAAGGACAGTCACGGGGGAGTCACGGGGGGGGGCCACGTGGCAGGGAGAGGGCAAGCCGCGAGGCCCCTTCACACGGTTGGGCCACGTGGCAGGCGCGGGGGAGGCCACGTGGCAGGGCCATCGCACCAACCGGCGCACCTTCCCGCGTTGGGCCATGTGGCAGGCGCGTGGTGGCGACGTGGGGGCCACGCGGGAGGGCATCGGCGCAACCGGCGTCCCTTCACGCGGGGGCCACGTGGCAGGCGCGGGGGAGGCCACGTGGCAGGGCATCGCACCAACCGGTGTCCCTTCACGCGGTTGGGCCACGTGGCAGGCGCGGGGGAGGCCACGTGGCAGGGCCATCGCCCAACCGGCGCCCCTTCACGCGGTTGGGCCACGTGGCAGTCGCGGGGGAGGCCACGTGGCAGCCTTGTGCTCGAATTTTTTTTTTTTTTTTGTGTGACCAACCAAAAAATCTGAAATTTTTTGTGTGGGAGCCACCCAAAAAAAAAGCCACCAACCGCTTCTCTTATATGCGGTTGGTTTTTTAAAAAAATTGTTAAAAAAAAGGTGCTTACCAACCGCTTCTAGAGAGCAAGCGGTTGGGCAAAAATTGTCCCAACCGCGTATAAGAGAAGCGGTTGGGTGGAGTGGTTTTTTGTGGTGGGTCCACGTCAAAAAAATAATCATACCCAACCGCTTCTCTTACATGCGGTTGGGCTAAAAAAAAATGAGTGCTTTTTGTGGCGGGGGCCACGAGAAAAAGAAATCGGGCCCAACCGCATGTGAGAGAAGCGGTTGGGTGGAGACATTTTTTTTATCCACCGGTGGGTGTGGATCGGGCCCATATATATATATATATATATATATATATATATATATAT